>VZQC01007830.1:1372297-1394185 GCA_009823505.1 Rhizomys pruinosus
TTAGAGCCCGCAGCATGGAGGTCAGACAGGTGGGCAAAGGACAGCCACGTGGCGGGGAGAGGGAAAAAGCCACGGAACCATGTAGACTTAGAGCACGCGTGGACATCAGACAGGTGGGCAAAGGACAGCCACATGGCGGCGAGAAGGAAGCTTTATAAAGAAATACAGAAAGGGAAAAAAAAGCTGCTAGGGCAGCCCGACGTGTTAAAGAAAGCATGTTTAAAGCCGGGTGTGGTGGCGCACGCCTTTAATCCTAGCACTTGGGAGGCAGAGGCAGGCGGATCTTTGTGAGTTCAAGGCCAGCCTGGTCTACAGAGTGAGTTCCAGCACAGCTGGGGCTACAGGGAAATCCTGTCTCGAAAAGGCCAAAAAAAAAAAAAAGAGTGATTATGATTTTGTGAAGAATTCAGAAAAGCAGGCAGATTTACAGAGACCTCTATGTCTGTGGCTGGGTCCAGAAGCATGGCCCTAGGAGGTGGGGTTCCCGGCAGGAATAGTTCACTATCTCATTAACTCACTTGGTAGTGGGTCCATATATTTAGCATGACACAAGGTGAAATTGAGGCGTTGTTCTATCACCCGGTGATTGACCAGTGGAACTGGAAAGGTGGGTCTTCCACAGATAGATAAGAGATTTTGTAGTTGTGACCAGTTACTCTTATGGGGCTATTTATTAGTCTAACATTAATTCTAGAATATGTTTTAGATATAATAGTAGAAATGTTTCCAAAAGGATTAAGAAATTTACATTGGGATGAGTATTGAAGATTAACCAGGTAGACCCAGTGCAATCACAGGGAGGCTGAAGGCTTTAGGGAAGGGCAGTGAGCTAGGGTAGGTGTTCCAAACGGGGGCTAAGGGCCCAGGGAGGGTCAGAAAGGGGGAAGGCAGCAAGTGGAGACAGGAGGCTCCCAGGGGAGGTCCTAGGGCTCCCTGAGCCCAAAGGACTTCAGGGAGAAGAGAGGCCCAGAAGGGCCAAAAGGCTCTGCATGGGGTGGTATGTGTCCAGGGGGACACAGTGCACCCCGTTAGCAGACAGAGATGGGAGAAAGAAGAAGGGACAATATGCAGGAAATGGACCCTGACAACCTCCAGGGGGAAACTGCTTTCCTGAAAAACTGGCTTTAGCTCCTCAGGACTAATTCTGATATTCAGATGTCCAAAATTGTGCAATAATAAAACAATACACAATTCAATCCACTAAATCTGAAACACCTTGTTATAACAACAGCAAATAAGTGTCTTAACACTAAAGCTATAAGTACTCACATTTATATTAAATGAAGTGAGTGCATGAATTTTACTTCAGACCACTAGGAATTCCCATCATAGCTCAGCTGTGGTGGTCAGGAAAACTAGGGAACAAAGCAAAGAACTAGGCTGGGTAATTCTATTCACTTCCGAGTTGATTCCTCTTGACAGAATTAAATAAGGGAATCACACCTCATTTTTTGCATCAGAGGTGAAGGGGGAACTGTGCTTATAAAGCAAGGTGTTTGCTATTCAGCCTTTACTGTGGCACAAGGAAAGCAGAAACAGCAACATTTATTTGATTATTTTCTCAGTTAATCAAGCCAGAATTTGTTATATTTTTCATAAATTCTGTATGACTAAATATAGCACACTGGCGGATTTTTGCAGGCTGTCAGGTGTGTTCATTTGGATGATGGCAAGAAGTAACTCTCGTTCTCATAAAATAAGGGAGGGAATAGTTTGAGGAACATTTGGGTGGGGGTGGTGTTGACCAATCCTAATACTAAGGTGGATCCATTTTCTGTATTCCAAGATTTCAAGCATAGTATTCTTTTGTTACTATGGTTTAGCAACTGTGAATTCATGACTCATTCTCATTATACCTTTCATATATTTATATTGATGCTATTTATACTACTCGAAATTGAAGCCAAAAGAAAGAACGTGGAAAAAAGTTACATTTGTGAAACCTGCCCACTTGGTGTGAGTCAAAGATCATTCTCCCCTTTCTGTCTCATCACAGCATCTTGCTGGTACTCTGTTCAGTGGCCACAAGCCAGTCTGAGGGTGATCAAAGCATGTGGAATGCTTTTGCTTTGGATACACTAAATAAGCATTTTCTCTAATCTTTCAGAAGCCAATACAAATAAATGAACTCCTGGAACATAATGTAATTCATTCATTTCTAAATCTCTCCTCATAAAATTGAGATGTTTTGTTCTATTGCTCCTTACAGACTAGCTTTTTATAGGAAATTCAAAATGTATGTGAAAGTAGGGAATATCATATTGGTGCCAGCTCTGTGCCAAACCAGCCAGAAACCACTGACCTTCTTTTTTCTATTAGCTCTCCTGAACAACACTCACCCCCACTGAGGCCCTGCATCTTCTGCAGAGCTCCTCAATATAATTCCATCTATGGCTAATGGAAAGACCTTTCATTAATTTTGATAATCATTCATCTTATTTATACTTATTTCATCTAAGAAATGTGTAGGAAAGACTTTTATTAATGGACATAATCTGGACTAATGCCTTTTAATTAACCCCAGCAAAACCATGCCCTTGGGTCTGACGACTCTGGTGTCTCTATGGCAACCTCATTTGCTACTCCACCCAAAAAGATAATGAATGACTGTGCCTATGCTTGAGAATTAACATAAAAAAGCTCTCCAAGCAGTGCATCCACTCATCTCCTTTGGACACTGGAGGTTGAGAATGTCATGAGATTTTGCATGTAAAAGATACTAGAGATGAAAAAGCTGGGTGATCTGTTGAGATAAGGTTGGAGCCAAACTTGATTATACTTCCCCCAGTGAAACTGGAAAAACAATTTTGAATAAATTATGAGTGTGGCCTGACAAACTAGGAGAAAACATGATTCAAGGGACAGTTCTGCTGGGAGTGGCGCATGCCTTTAATCCCAGTGCTTGGGAGGCAGAGGCAGGCAGATCTCTGTGAAATAGAAGCCAGCCTGGTCTACATTGTTCCAGGCCAGGCTGTGGTTACAGGGACACCTTGTCTCAAAAAGATTGCACAGGTTGAGGGGTCAGGGGAGATCCGGATGCACAGTCCCAGGAGATAGAATGTTCTAGGGGAACTAGTGTCTTCCAAGTTTAGGCCCACTTTATTTTTTGATTCATTATTTTTATTATCTGTGTATGAGCACATTGCCTGCATGTATATAAGTGCATTCATACCATGCAATGCCTACAGAGGTTGTTGGATCCCCTATAACTGGAGTTATAGATGATTGTTGGCTGCCATATTGGTGCTGGGAATCAAACCCTGGTTTTCTGCAAGAACAATCAGTGTTCTTAACCACTGAGCCATTTGTCCAACTCCATCTGGGCCCCTCTTTATAAAGTTTATTTTATTTTATTTATTTTTTTATGTGTATGAATATACCGTCTGCATGTAGGTTGATGCACCAGTGCACTGCAATGCCACAGAGGTAAGAAGAGGGTGTCGGATTCCCCTGGAACTGGAGTTAAAGACGGTTCTCAGCTGCCATGTGGGTACTGGGGATCGAACCCGGGTCCTTTGCAAGAGCAGTCAGTGCTCATAACCGCTAGGCCATCTCTCCAGCCCCCTGGGCCCATCTTTAAAAAGTAACTTGAGTCAAACTATTTGTTCAGGTGATTGTGATATTGGCATAATAATAAATGCCCCAGAAACTTTATTAATTTAATAATTTAACAAGATTTATTTTTGAGACAGGGTATCCCTATAGCCCAGAACTATGGCCTGGAACTCAATCTGTAGACCAGGCAGGCCTTGAACTCACAGAGATCTACCTGCCTCTGCCTCTAGAATGCTCGGATTAAAGGCATGCACCACCACTCCTGGCTTAAAGACGGTTCTTAGCTGCCAAGTTGGTGCTGGGAATCAAACCCAGGTCCTCTGCAAGAGCAGTCAGTGAGCCATCTCTCCAGCCTCAATTCTGCAGGAAGTGCTCCGAGGGCACCATCTCACATACAGATTTTATATTGAGAACTTATAACAGTGTTCTTTCAGAAACATTAAAGAATATAATTCATGAACTGGAGAGATGGCTCATGAATTAAGGGCACTTGCTGCTCTTGCAGAGGACTCAGGTTTGATTTATGTTATAGGTCAGAACCCAAGCACACCAACACTGAAAAAAATCACACAAGTTTCATTATAGCCAGACTGTTCCCCACTCTCCAAACAAGTGGAAGAGAAGAAGCCCCGACCTTGGAGTTTGAGGAAGTATATAGAGTTGTTTTTACAGGAGCAATGTTTGAAAGCATTTTACAGAAGCAGAGGTATGTGGTTATGACTGGTCAAAAATTAACACATCATAAATTACTTAGCCTTAAGCAAGCAAGACACAGAAGCAGAGGTATGCAGTTTAGCTAATTAGCAATTAACACTTCCTTTTCATGCCCAGGAATAGAACACTTTTGTGGTTGGCCGTTGCTCAGAGCCCAAGCAGAAGTATACAGTACTCAGTCATCACAGCAAAGGTCCATGTGAAAGTCAGAAACAAAGTGGAGTTTACCTAGCCCACCTTATGGTCTGGCCCATTTCAATTTCCAGTACCCAGGGCTGACTGTCCATAACTCCAGTTGCAGGGCATCTGATGCCCTCTTCTGACCTCCTTGGACACTGCATAATGCAGGTGGACTTACACACATGCAGGCAGTATAAACATAAAAAATAGAAATAATAAAATATTTTTAAAATATAATTCATCAATTTTAATCATGGGTTCAAAGGATCATTGAACTTATATCTCCTGCTAAGTATAATTTTACATTTGGTTATCTTCCTATATCTACCCCAGGTCCTAGCCTTTTGGCTTTATTTCTAAGAGTTAAACATATTTATAATCCAAATATGAGATCATCCATTGTCTTTTGGTGTACTTGAATGAACTTTAAAATCTTCCTTTTTAAAATATTTTATTTTAGGCCTTTTTCAATTATGTTATTGATCATCAGATTGTAAAGAGGAACCAGTTATAAGGGAACAAGTTAGACTCCATTTTTCTATTTTGTGGAAATACACCATTCGAGAAACAGCCCCCCATCCTCAGATTCCAGGAGAAACCACAGAATATCTCAATAGCTAACGGGGAAGGACCAAAGGTTGTTTGTTGAAAATAACTAACAGGGAAAGCCTGCTGGTTAAACATGTTTGCTCTTCAGCCAGGATGTACTGAGTGAGTAAAATCTCCCCCACCCCCATGGCGCCACCAAAGCTGCCAGGTGGCCCCAACCTATCAGTCTAAAAATCATGCTTCCTCAGTCCCTATGAATCGATAACAAAATGCCAAAACTGGAAAATTCCCCGTTTTCCTTTTAAACCCCCCCCCCCCAGCTTCAGGGCTGCTTCTCCCAGCCTGCTGTCAGGAGGGTGGCAGTCCAAGCTCAGCTTGAATTAAAGACTCTTTGCATTTACATCAGAGCCACATGTCCTGGTGGTCTTTTGGGGGTCCCGCTGATCTGGGCATAACAGGATTATTCTACATTTTCCACTTGCTTCTTTTGAATATTAAATCTAGAAATGTCCTTCGGGTAAAAGTGACAAACGGGATTTAAAAATATATTTTTGTCTCTTAATTTAGGTATTTTGTGAATGTCAATGATTTTATTGAACAAAAGTACTGAAATTCTTGACATTAATTGTAAGTAAACAGAAGCAAAACTGAGAGATTTAAAATTAGAGACACTTCTTAAAAACTTTAACTCCCAGTTTCTTATAATACCAACAAATTCTCCAAGTTAAACACAATTTTAGGATACCCCAAGCCATTTCTCTCTAAATCCTAGTATTCAGTGGCCCAGGACAACACAGAAACAATGTTATTGTGATATTAGGTAGGGCTTACTGCCAGAAGTAACCAGATTTAAGGCACTGTTTGCTTAGGAAGACCACATATTATGGTGAAAAGATAAGACTAAAATATGCCTCCTCATTGGAGCAGCACTGGAATTAGTAGAAAGGAATAGGGAAACAGCTACTTATTGTTGGAGGGCGAGGAAGATGGTGTTGAGCTCTTTTCTGCACTTGTAGACAGGCTTCTTGTCTTTTCACAGACCATGCATTCCTTTCTAGAGGGAGGTATTTTATTCTTGGAGAATTGTGAGCTTCTGTGATAAGGTAATTAGCCAAATAAACTGACTTCTGTGCATGTCCATTTTTAAAGTTGTCTTTGGATGGATTCGGGAAACACTAGCGGGAAGCAAGCTTGGCATTTATGATTTGGGGAATTTATGTGTTGTGTGTCTAGGCCTTGGCTGGTTTCAGTATTGATACATCACAGTAACACTTAGTAATTGGCTAAATCCAGCTACTGGCTTTTGACCAAAGCAATTTGTGATGAGTACCCTTCCTCAGTTTCTCAGCAACTCCATTCAAAATGCTTCCATACAGATTGCCACCCAATCAAATGAGATGACTTGACCACCAGAAAAAAAAAAAAAATCGTTTCAAAATGCAAATGTAAATTTTTGATACTTTATACTTTGTTTCTTTTTTTCTTTAAATTAAAACCTATAATCTTAAACAGGTCCTTATCAATCTTCTGTGGCCTAACCTGTGCTTGCCTCCTGACTGCCTTGAAATTTTATGTACTGGTCCACTAACTTGCTTCTTCTGAATGACGTACAGGGACTCTTCAGCCCTGCACATTATCTTTCTCTTGTACTGTTTTTCCTCTAGTTTACATTGAATGTCAGCTTTTCAGTGCATTTGGAATCCTGTTCTCTGCTTCTTCTCCCATAGGCAGAATTCTCTTATCAATCATTTTCTTTTCTTAAAAAAAAGTGTTATTTTTTTTTGAGACAGGGTCTCCCTATAGCCCCAGCTGGCCTGGAACTCACTTTGTAGACCAGGCTGGCCTTGAACTCACAGATATCCACCTACCTCTGCCTCCTGAGTGCTAAGATTAAAGGCATGTGCTGCCACGCCCGGCTTAAAGACAATTCTTAGCCACCTTGAGAGTGCTGGGAATCGTACCTGGGACCTCTGCTAGAGCAGTCGGTGCTCTTAACTGCTGAGCCATCTCTCCAGCCCCCAAAATGTATTTATTTGTATGCATGATTATACTCCATGCATGTATGCAAGTACACCTGTGTGTACAATACCAAGAGAGGCCAGAAAAGAGCAAAGGATGCCCTGAAACAAGAGTTGTAATAGTTGCTAGCCACCATGTGGGTGCTGGGAACCAAACCCTGGTCCTCTGCAGGAGCAGCCATTGCTCTTAAATGTTGAGGCCTTTCTCTAGCCTGCTACTGTTACTCTTTAGCTACTCTACAAGATTAAAAAAAAAAAAAAAAAAAAACAAACAAAAAAAAACAAAACCGAAAACCTTTATACTTCCCTTTAAGAACCAGCAACCAGCATGTCTAGATATTCTTCATATGTAGCATTCTTTCTGTCTAATGCCTTCCTTTACATCTCCAGGACCTACCATGGCCTTAGGGCCTTCTCATTCCATAAATGTCATTGAGGGGAATTATGTGTCAGATTCCTTTATGGATGAACAGCTGCCAATTTGCTTCTTACATTTAAGAGTCATTAGAGTTGATAATGCAGATTGGCTGGATGAGAATGAGGAGGCTGAGGTGCACTTCTCTGCTTTCCCTGAGTTTCTCTCTCTAATATAAACTTGACTTTCAGTACTTTAACATTTTACTGAGAACAAAATCAAAAAAGCTAGAACTCCTATGGATATTCACCTACTAGTCTACTAATATAGCAACTAAAATTTTTATATTTACATGTAAATATTACTCATTGTACTCTGGCCATTTTTAGCCTGTCCCCCAAAAAGTTCCCAGTGCTGTTTATTTGAGTCTTCATACAACCCTTTTATGTCAGGTAGTCATTTCACACCTGAAGCCCAGGGTGCTCATAAGACTTCCAACTAGAACAGCCTATAGTTGAAACCAGGTTTTCAACTCAAGTCCTGCTCCATATACTAATTTCATAGACTTGGGGAAGTATTGGGTCTGCCTCCCCCTCTAACAAACTCCTCACATGTACTCTTAAACTCTAAAAGCATCTTAAAGATGCTCCCTGCTCTGCTAATCCATCATCATCTTCCATAGCTTTCACCTGTCTCAGCAGCTGCCTCTTCTTTGAAAGTCCTCTCTCAAATGATAAGACACCATTCCTTTTGCAGCCTTCCTGTTTCCGTCTTAAATCTACTAGCTACAACCACTATAAAATAAAATGGGTGGGGCTGGAGAGATGGCCTAGCGGTTAAGAGCGCCGACCGCTCTTACAGAGGATCCGGGTTCGATCCCCAGCACCCACATGGCGGCTGAGAACCGTCTGAAGCTCCAATTCCAGGAGAACTCCAGCTCCAGGGGAATCCGAGACCCTCTTCTGACCTCCGCGGCATTGCACGACACGGGCGCACAGACTTGCATGCAGATAGTACATTGATACACATATAGAAATAAATAAAAAAAAATAAAAATAAAAATAAATAAAAAAAAAATAAAATGGGTGACTCCCTTAACACCAATTTCTATAGCTTTTCATTTTTCATGAATGTCTTTCTCTAGCATCTGCTAACTAACAATTTAAGAATTACCTAAAAAGGGAAAGTGTGGTTGGACCAAAAGTATCAGAGAAGTTGTATTTGGATGAATTGGACCACATTTAGCACAGGACATTATGGAACATTGTATCACTCAGCTTTCCATCAATGTGAGAAGACACCTGAGAGAAAAGAGTTATTTCAGTTCACTGTTGTTTGGTTCCATTGTTTCAGGGCCTGTAGTAAAGCACAACATCATGGAGGAAATCCACAATAAAGGAAAGCATTACACTTCAGGACAGTCACAAAGAGAGTCTTGAAGTGAGGCAATGTGTACCTCAGCAATGCCCTTCCTCCCATAAGGCCCCACTTCCTAAAGCTTCCATTACGATGCAGCAGTACCACTAGTTTGGAACTGAAACTTCACAATATGAGTTTTATGGGGACGTTTCAGATAGTTCAAATATAAGCGTAATTCTTTGCATGTACCATTTTCTAAGAAGACTTTCATTTGAGGTTGTTATATGAGAACGTTAATGGGTGTATGACACTCCTCATTCCTGTGAATTTCTTCCACTCAACCCTAAGACAACAATGTATACTCTTGAAGTTCTTAGAGGCTGAGGGTTAGAAATCTCCAGCTAAAAGTAAAATGACCAGCAGTTACCATGACAAGTTGATTCATACCTAGGAGTAAGGAATCCAGGTGGTATGGGAGTCCGTGAAACCTATGCCCACATTTTATTCATTTAATGCTTTTAAGAAGCTGAAATTTATCAGGGTATGGTGACACATGCCTTTAATCCTAGCACTAGGGAGGCAGAGGCAGGTGGATTTGTATGAGTTTGAGGCCAGCCTGGTCTATAGAGTGAGCTCCAGGACAGCTGGAACTAAAGGGAGACCCTGTCTCAAAAAGACAAAGGAAAAAAAAAGAAGCTGAAATTTTGCATTTGTATGAGAAAAGGGCAACAATGAATTCTTTGACAATAAATAATGGCCAGTGTTTGAATGGATTATGTACAAAAACTTCATAGCAGGGAAAGTGACAAGATCCAATTTTTGTGTGAAGTTTTTTAGCAGAGCACTTCATTTATCTGGCTAGATAAGAAATTAAAATTTTTGCATTACTTTTCTGTTACCTACTGCCTTTGATTTTCTTCACTCATGTCTTAAACGCAATTACTATTTCTGCCTACCATTGTGTTCTCCACATCTTTGGCTCTCAAAGTGAACTTTCCTTTATATATTTTCCCTCTGCCATATGAGTATTAGCTGATCACAAACCCTGACCTATGTGTTGTATCCTCATTCCTCATTGATAGACTTGTGATTTTCAAATGTTTGCCACCTTTTAATGATCCACTTTTGAAAGCTGCTTTGCTGTAAACAGCAAAATCCTCAATGCTTTGCAAGTTATGTGGGCTAAAGTTCTCTTACTTTCTAAAACACTGTTTACTTCTACTTCTATTGGTATGTTACTTCTTTGGAACTGGTTTTGAAAGCACTAATAGAAGTACTACAATCAGTTGTAGAACACAAAGGTGGAAATGAATATGCTTTGCATTTTAAATTAACTCTAACATCTACATTTTAGTCTATATCTCTTATCAGTCCTTAGATTTAAGAAACACTGTATTAATAATGTTTTATTATCTCAGTTACATTCTATATTATGTAGGAACATGTATTTGCACTTGGTTTTTCCTAACTCCTCATTCCCAATCTTCCTATTATGACATTTGTCAAACTCTATAATGTATAAAATAGCTGTCTTGAGTACCTTAAGTAGGTTAGTGGCTAAGGTGCTTTATTGTTTCATTTTAAAAGGGGATAGTGATGCTATACTAATAACAGAGGTGTTGGGGATTCCTTGAAGTAAAATACATATAAACCCTCAAATAAAATGATTCTACACCCCACTATGAATGTGCACATATTTAGATTCTGGGACTGGTGAGGATCATCTGAATGACACTTTGTATCATTTTCACTCATTTGTTTCAAAGTATAGCTAGGAACACCTAGCTGTGCTCTCTGGAAACTCAAGATGGGATTGATCATTCCACCCTGTCAGCCCAGTTAATCCTTCCCTCAGTCCCCTCTCATTGCACTGACCTTTCCAACAATTAGTGTTTCTAAAGCTTCCAGGAGGTTTTAGAGAGCTCTCTGCTTACCATATTTAATATTTCCTGAGCCTATATATGCTTCAATGAATGTTGAGAAATAAAATGGGTGAAATATTTGATTTTAAAATTCTCCATCTTTTACTCTATAGGATGCCCACTGATGAGGCAAAAAGCAGGTTGTTAACTTGACTGTACACTAGGAATAATTAAGTGTAAGTGATAAGCACAAGAATAGTGGTGACTTTCTGGGTACATCAGACCATTCTGGACACTCAGAATATAGCACAATGAAACAAGACACAGCAGGACCAAGGCACTAAGACTGGGAGAACACAGCTAGCTGGGCAGAGGCTTCCAGACACCAGGAGACAAGTGAATATAGCTTGACTGGTGACTCAGGGACAGAGGGGCCTATGATTACTGCTGAGGTGGTGTCTCAGGATACCAGGGGCCTGTGAATATAGCTCTGGCAGTCACTCAGAGACACCAGGGGACAGGGGAATACAGCTGAGATGGTGACGTAGGACACCACATATTGTCTTCCTCTATTCTAGTGTGTTTCCAGAAGCCCCAGAATACTCATTTGTTTTCTGTTTGGGATCCATATATAAAAGAGTTTCTTACATTTCCTCTAGATTTTATTCTATAGTTTCTACATTTATTTTCCTTTATAGTTCCATCATTTTGGACAGGAAGCAAAGGAAATAAAGTATTTGGGGGTGAGAAAAGAGAAATGTTAATCTAAATGAGAATTACAACCATTCATTCTTCTCCCATGTGAATAAAGAAGTCTACACAAGAATTGATTTTGAGCATAGATTTTATGAGTCTGAAAAGACAGAGTTTTTTATGCCAATTATGAAAGTTAGAAAACAATATCGTGTGAGGAGGAAATAAACACAATCTTGGATGAGCTTAATATCTATTGTTTCTGTGCAGACCTTCTTTTAAACTATAAAAGACAACATTTTCATAAAGAAATAGTGTAGCAAATGTAAGCTAAGTTGATTTAAGCCATTAGATTATTTTCAAGCAGATAAACCTGGATTTTTATCCTTTTACTCTAAGGTTCCTGTGTTTTGCCATGCAACTAAATATAAATTATAGTGTAAAATGTGAACAAAACCCTCATTCATCCAAATTGCCTGTACACTTTATGTAAATTGTTCTTTGTGGCTTTCTTCCATTGTGATTGTTTTCATCTCAAAACATAAATTGATCCCAGTTCACCCAGGGCTTCTGGTGAGGCTTTTTAAGTTACAAAGGCGCCTTGATTTTGAATTTCACTTTCAAAGCATTTCACAAATTACCTATATTTATGTAAACGACCTTCTATTTCTTCAGATTTATGTAGCTTCCTAACTGAGTTATTTAGACAAAACATATCAGCAATGCATTCCTTAATATTAGTAGCTTTGGGCATTTTTATTCAAGTCAGATTCAGGAAGCAACTATTTTTACAGAGACAAGATTTTATTAACTGTAGTGGGTTGCAAATACTGCGGCATCAACTACAGAAAAATAATCCACACTCTACTGGCCATACTGTTACGCCACTATGCAAGAGGCCTGCCTTGATCAACCTCCAAAGGTCTACACCCAAAAATTCATTCACAGAACTGGTGCTCTGCCCTTAGGAGATACGTTCAAGGCATCATCTGATACCAGGGAATGGTCCTCACAGAAGGAATGCTGGACTTCACCTTCCTTTCCTTAACCCTCTGAGTGCTGTTCCTTTAATCCAGCTGCCTGGTCATCATTTCTGTTGAATGATTGACCTTTCTTTTCTGCTTTTACTTTTTCAATTAGAATAAAAGTTATTAAGTATCATTATGCCAATTTTGAACTGTATATTTTAGTTGATTCTCCACTTTGCTCATCTCCCTCAGGCCCTCCCCAGTGTAACTTTCACCCAGCAGTCCCCCTCTCCCCACTACCCAAGTCATTGTGCCCCGTGGGTCTTCCCATTTATTGCCACAGTGAGCCATGTAGAAAACACACACGGGAAAGCACAGCACATGAATGCTTGGTAAAGTATACAAATACAGAGTGACTTTTATTCCAAAAATTGTCATCTTATATAGGCAGTGTGACTTATATCCCAGGGCTAAATCCTAAACTGTTTCATCACTACATCCCACATCATGGGTGTGGCCAGGGAGGTCCCATTGGTTAGAATGCTAGCCAAGTCAACTAAATTCTTCCACATCTCACCCTTTATTTTGTTTCTGAGAGGCAGGTGAGCCCATGGGAGAGGCTTACAGCACAAAGGAACTGGAGCTTTCTGCTCAAGCCTGTCTTGAGTGCCAGGAGGCAGGGGTGGAGCCAGGTCAGAACTGAGGTCTTTATTTTTACATTGAGGCCAATTAATATCCAAAAACCCCAACTATGAAGTGAACCAATTGTCAAGCATAAGCAATGAATGTAAGGAACATTCATGCAAAACCAATTAGCAAGTATCTATGACCAAATTTTTGAATAATCCAGGCTCCCTATAGTCCAATTGGAGAAGCTTGTATGAGCAAATAAGAGTCCAGTCCATATTTTTGAAATCTCCTCAGCCCTTACAGTCTACCACACCCCCTCTTCTGCATCTGATTCCTGGGCCTCAGTGGATGAGGATCAGGAGTGGGTGAGAGCAAAACAGTTTATTTTTCTTTGAGGTGGTACTCTGATCTCTGGTCTGTCCAGGCTGTTTCCTTCCATGGGTTGGCAATTTATTTAGAAATTACTTTTTTAGTCCTACTAACAAACACAGAGATAGTAAAGTCATTTAAATGGTACTGATTATCATGACAAGTTACTCTGGGCACAGATAAAAGTATTTAGATGGTGTATTAGTCTAGGTACTAAGGCTTTTTTATATTGTTTTTAATTACTAGAGGTTTAATACCAGCCATATATCATTCCTCCAAAGGAGCAAGCTAATAGCCAATTAAATTTGGTTAACTGCAGCTGACACTAGCTGTTCACGGTCTTCCAAGCAGGTGTAAAGTAGTAATGAGTCTTGCTTGAATAAATTAGTACAATACTTTTATTTTTCTTTTCAGTGGTCTTTGGTAATGCTCTCTGGCATTTCAGAGACCTGCTGTCCACTTGCAAGAGTGATCTCTATGTCCTTTCCATTCTCACACCAGGTCTTCAACAGTAGGATCTTAATGCCAGTTTTTGTGTGTGCCTCAGCTTATAAACAAATAGCCTTTGTTTGGGGGAGCCATTAGCCCCCAGCCAACACTCCTTGGCAGAATGATCCATATCTGGTACTAAAGCTTTCTTCTATTAACTATTTTGCTTAACTATAAAACCTTTAAAGATTTTACAGTAATGCCTAGCTCTGAATAACATTTTCTTTTACAGTTTTTATGCCCATTAGTTAATTAAAGAGTGGCTATATATGCCCTATGAGAAATTGTCACCATAGCAGTTGGCTGTTTTGTACTTAAGGAACAACTCCATTACCATCACAATTTGTTTTTCTATAAAAAGAGAGGTAAAATGTTTTTTTTTTTTTCATCAAAACTTAGCAGCATCTGGAAAATAAACTTCATTAGGACATATTATAAACATTTGTTTTAAATAGAATTTAGAGAGCTTTGGTGCCTCTCTAAATTTTTCTAAAATAATCTTTGGTGGCTCAGGCAGTCTGAAGTTTTCTTCTTCTTGATGCTAGATGGGCCAGCTTCTGTGCTGGTATTTCTTGGTCCATCCTGTGCAATCCAAAGGCATACCTTTTTCAGGCATTAGAGTTGGTAATGTTTTGACCTGTGGGAACATGCAAATCTTTTCCCACAGTTAGTTTTAAGATTTCAAAATTGAAATTTTAGCAAAATGTTTGAAATAAAGAATTTTCTGTTTGACTGTATCCCAGAGGTAGTACTCAACCTCCTCCTTTTTGTTTTTAAATTTTTAGATTTTGACTGTAGATGTTTAAAAGGCAGCTGTATTGCACATACCTATAGACAGGAACCAAGGTGTAACAGTGCAGTAAGTCTATTTAAATGTTCTCTATATTGGCCTGTATATCTTGTAGGCAAAAGAAATGTCACAGGTAATACTGTACAATATAGAAAAATATAGAGAACATTTGTGTACATTTAATCCCAAAGTTGTTCCTGGAAATCTAGTACATTGGGTGCCAATTGAAGATTTGCACTGCTCCCCCCAAGATCAAAGGGAGCAAAACAAGGTAGGGGAAGAAGAAGCTGCCTTCATCTTCTACTGAGAGCTGACACTAGAATGCAAAGCTACAGCCTGGCTGTGGAAGTTTTCCACAGTGCATCCAGGACTGACTATTTGTCCCAGGCATGGGCTTTTGGCCTTGGGTCTCAGCTGCTGCCCTTCTGTGGCCAAATAAATCCCATCCTTTGGTAATCCATACCCTGAGAGGGATTTCACAGACTGGTGGCCAGCTACAGGCCTCCATCCAGTCAAGTACCAGCTAGCCAAATCAGCACACATTTCCCAGGCTGTCAGTATGCAGAATGACCTCTTTCCAATTAATGCATAACCTTTGTTGAAATTGAATTATCCATTGGCTGTTTAATTATAAATCTGCATCTTGAGAAGGAAGAGCCAAATTCCAACTCAGAGGCAGTTTTTTACTGGTTTTATAGATGTTAACATTAAAAATATATTTAGAACATAAGTGCTCACATCCATACACATGTGTACATGCACATACATACACACACATACACACACAATAAAGAAAAGATTGTTGAACTGTAAGAGAAGTCACATTACTGTTTTATTTTCAAAGAGAAACACAAAATTATTTTTATTTGTCATTTTTTACATAATTAGAATAAATGTCCTAGTAACACACAACACCTGAGATCAATATGCCATTCCTTAGGCCCATTCCCAACCACTTGGCTTTAATTAGCTATCCCTAAAGTCTATTCTTATTCTTTTCCCTATCCTGTCCCTACTGGTTAAATATCCCTAGGCTGCCCCTATGCTAAGTCTAAATGTTCTTGTCCTATTTACAGAGCCAAAGTTTAGGAAGGGTGCCTAGCTTTATCGGTTAAGTAATTGAAAATTAGATAGGTCACAGTTGTTTGTATTCTTGGATTGATTTATCTTGTCGTATTATTAAAGACTATTTAAATAATAATTACCACTAACAATAATCATAACAATTATAACAATTATAAAAATAACAATTATGATAATTATAATCATAACTATTATTAATTATATCAATAATTATTAATAACTATTACTAGTCATGATTATCATTAATTAGAATAACTATCATTAGTAATAATTAATAACTAACAATAATAAAAATTAACCACAATTTATCATTAGACTGAATTATTAGTAATTATATTCAATAATAGCAATAACTATTAATAACAATTACCAATAATGATTAACAATAATTTCTTATTAAACTGATTTTAATACATACAAAAATTTATGTAAACCCAATTAAAAATTGTTAATACCAAAAGGTATAAAACAGTTTTTATGAGTTGAATCTATTTATCATTGTTTAAATTGACTCCTAATTAAGCCTGTGGTACTTAAAAGTATGAAACCTGCATTTGCTCACACATACATACACTTTTAATTTGGGCTTAAAGAGAAACATAAAACAGTTTTTTTTTTAAGTTTCATTTACATTGAATCAAAATATTAATTTATGCTGTTAAAGAGGGTTTTACTAATAATTATTTTTTAAAAAATTTATTGAAGCAAGTGTCTTTTGTTAGAACTCCAGGGTCTGTAAACTCCCATAGAAATTCATCTATTTTTGTCTCCAAAATGCTGAATTTAAAAGCCCGTGTAACTTTAAGTCAAATTCTAAAGGACAGTTTAAATTAAATTTAGGCATGATTTAGATAAATTGTTATTAAGACACTACATGCTCAGTTCTACAGCTGGAATGTGCACAGCAATCAGGCAGATGGCACCAGAGCACAGGCCACCATGTGTAATTCTGAATTCTGTGGGAAGAGTCTTTAAGGTGAAACACATTTAAAAGGCCAAAATGAAAATTAAATCAACCAATTAATTTTAATTTTACACATACTTTTACTCAAAAAATATCTAGGGTACCCAGGGTTAAGTAAAAATATTACATATTAAATCAAGCATGGTGAAATGGATTTCAATTACTTAACTGATAAAGCTAGTTGAACCCCAATTTTAGAAGAAGGTTAGGTTTGGGTAGGAAAGGTCAGAGATTTAGAAGTAGTTACCCCAAAATCCACAGGAAGCCAAGAGAGCAATATACTTTTATCTAAAAGCAGGTTTTGAATACAAAATTTAAGGGAAAGCTATTAAGTGGCCATGACTTAAAATGCACATGCAAATCCTGCCTAAGGCCTGGTTTCAGTATAAACAGACAAGCAGGTAATTTAGCACAAAAGAAGCTATAGGTTGCTTCCTTTTTCCCTACATTTCCATATAAATTCTTTTATTTTTTCCTAATTCTTTGAAGGATGACATCAGGATTTTGATGGGAATTTCATTGAGTCTGTATATTACAATTGTTATATAGTTATTTTCACTATATTAGTTCTATCAATTCAAGAATATGGAAGGTCTTCCCATCTTCTATAATTTTCTTTCATTTCCTTTTTCTATGTCTTGAAGTTTTCATTTTAAAGAACTTTTACTTTTCATTTCTTCCAAATTTCACAGCTTTCTGGAGTAAAATTTCCAAAGTATTCTCAAATGATTTTCTGTGTTTCATTGGAATCCTGCAAAAACTTCCTTTTTTCATCTCTAAATTTGATAATCTGAATCCTTTTTCAGTAAGTTTATCAAAGACTCAACCTTTTTTTCTGATTTTGTTTATTTTTAACGTATATTTTATTAATTTCTGCCATAATATTTATTAATATTAAGTATTAGAATAGTGTCTTGTATTATTTTCTTAGAGCTTTGTTGTCCACAATTAGATTGCCTGATATCCTTCTAATTGTTTAAAATATGAGTGTTTTGGGCTATAAAATTTCCTCTTAGGATTACATCTGCTGTGTTCCAAATGTTTTGGTTAGTTGTAGAATAATTTCATATAGCTCTAGTAATTTTTAAAATTTCCTTTCTTATTTCTTCAGTGACCCACTTTGTATTCAAAGCTGTGCTGTTTAGTGTTAGTTTTGTATGATCTGTGTTAATTCCTAATTGCATTTTACTTACTGCAGTCTGGTAGAATATAAGGAATTATCTAAATTTTCTTTTTATTTATTCATTTTTTGAAAAAATTTGAGACTTTCACATGAGCACCATATTTAGATATTATTTCCAACCCTTTTTCCTTCCCTCCAGTCCAGCTTACCATGACAATTCTGCACTCACTCTCTATGGGGTTTCCTCATGAATATATACATAAAACATACATATTATATATATAATATATATATATTATATATATATACTATATATGTTGGCTTGTTGGTGCTCATATATACATGTGTTTAAGGCTGACCACTTGGGATCAGATTGAGGCATCCACCTTCGCTTCTGACACACCCACTCCAGTATCGCCTGTATAAAGTAATATGAGAAATCATATTCAAGGCAGGTGGGGGAGCAACGTCCTATGGGGCTCGACCCCCTGGAGGTCTCTGGTAGAACACTCGGCTAAGATCACTCCCAAGATTGAGATGCTTTCCTAGGATATTACGTTTTTCTGGTGTTAGGAATTGGCATAACACTGAGCACAAAATGATCTTTTCTTAAGGCCAGCCTATAGATACAAAATAAACTATTTGAATGTACCAAGAACTGGCAATTAAAATGCCTTTCTTGGGCACAGGGTTTTTTCCTGGCAGCAAAAATTTTCTGTAAATCTTAAGTAATAGATTTCTCTCGTAATATACATTGCAATGTAAAGACCTGTGCTAAACTGGAAAACAAAACAATTATATAGAGGTAATGTCTCTATGACTGTCTCTAAAGAAAAAGAAGTCCCAGTGATATGTGTAGCAAAAAACAGAATACATCATTCCACTTAAAATAAAGTAAAAACTCCTCTTTAACAATCAAAATAAAAAGATTCTTTAATCCCATTTCCCTATTTAAGTAAAGAGACAGATTAAACAGTTTTCCTAGTTTTATGCAGCCACTAAATGCCTGAGTCCTGACACTCCCAGTAAAGCCAGACAGAAACTAAATCACTTTACACCAGCCAATTATCTAACAAAAACAAAGCTGTTAGCCGGATCAAGCAGTGGAACAGCTCTTAGTTTTCAGTAAAAATTTAAACTTTAGATTAACAGTTAGAGTTAAAAAAACTAATAGGTAACAAGATATTATAGGAAGAAGGTTTTTACTTTAATAGAAACTTAAAAGAAACTATTAACTTTAGGATGCTAAGATATATTTACTCTAGAATTAGGATAGAGATAGAAGGTCAATATCTGCTGCTAAAAAACTTTGTACTGTGACATAGTATTTACTATTCGGTGTGCTGTGTCTTTTCAATTGTGGTTTGAAATCAAGAGTTAAAAAGTAAAAACTGATCATGTTAAGAAAACTATTGATGTTCCTTTTTTCTTCTTAAATGTTATTTCCTCGGTAAAGGCTGTCTTGAGATTTCTACATTTTACTTCAAAGAAAGTTCATTTCCTAACTAAACTTTGTGATATTTTAGTTTCCTGCTCTGTGTGCTCTGTATCTCGTCAATGAGTTTCTTTTACCCACCTATGTAAATGTGAAGCTTTGCCAAATCCTTTGTTCTGCCCTTTCCTAAGACAATAAAGTGCTGCAGATTTGGAAAAACTTCTCTTAGTTTTTCTTTCTGTACCCCGTTCACCGACCCTGTGTTTTCCTGCCAAGAGGATCCTGGAAGCCCACGACCCCCGGAGGGCCAGTCGGTAGCATCAGATAACATATCAGGAAGGTAGAGAGTCTCCCTGGAGAAAACCAATTCTTCTGTTCTCAACCATCCATTACCTCCTGTAGTTCTTCATATAGAGGCAAGACCTTGTGAAATTTTCCCTGTCCACATTGGCATTGCAATGGGTGTCATTATGTAGACCTTGTTTAAGAAATAATATTGTTAAGCTTTCATGGGTGCAGCTTACTTGTCCTTCTGTTCCTGGAAGACAATATAAAGCAGCAGGCATCCTGGTCCTCTGGCTATTACAATCTTTCTCCTCTTCTTTCACAATGCTCCATGAGTCTTGGGTGCAGGGATGTCAGTAGAGATGTATCTGTGGTCATTTATTTTCTTCATTTTTTTTTCCAGTTTTGAATATCCGTAACTGTCTCTGCATTATCTGGTAGCAGGTGTCTTGTTCCTCTAATTCTTATAGTCTTTCTGTCATCGCTTCTACAATGTTCCCTATCCCTTAAAGGTAGAAGTTGTGTTGAAGACATAGCATTTAGGTCTATGTACCTCATCATTTATTCCCTGAATTTTGGCTAGTTTTTTAAGTTTACTTATTTTTATTTTACTTGTATAAGTGTTATACTTACATGTCTATAAGTGCACTGGTTTTGTGCAGTACCCAAGTGCAGAAATCAGAAAAGTGTGTCAGATCCTCAGGAAGTGGTTTGATGGATGGTTGTTAGGCACCATGTGGGTGCTGGGAACTGAACCTGGTATTCTGTAAGAGTAACCAATACTCTTTTTTTAAATTGATGCTTTGTGTATGTCATACATTATTTTCCATTTCAGTTCAGGCATATTTCTCCTTCCCTTCCCCCCATCCCCCCACCCCATCCCAGATCATGCCTTCTGCCATAACTGTCCTGCATCTTTCTCTCATTTTTTCCATTTTTTAGCAATAAGTGATAATTTATGAGTACAAGCATTCTTCATGTAAAACCAATTTGCAAGCAGTTGTGTCCAAACCCACACAGCCCCTTGGTCCCACCATCCAGCATGGGGGGCTTATATGTTCAATCAAGTTGATCAAATGAGTGTCTAGGCTATATTGCTGTAGGTTCACCATTCACCCCAATCACAGCCCTTACATTCTACCACGCCCCCTTTTCCACAGATTGTTCCCTAGGCTTAGCAAGGGGAAAAGGTGGATGAGAAGCAAAACAGTCTACTTTCTCTGGAGCTGTTGTCTTGGACTCTGGTCAATTCTGGCTGTTTTCTTTCATGGGCTGCCAGCTTGTCCAGGAATAACCTTTCGATCCTACTAATGAAGCACAAACAATTAGATATATAAGTATTTAAACAGTATTAATTGTTATTGTAGGTTACTTTGGTATAGACACAGATGTTTGGATGGTATGTTAAGCCATGAATTACATTTATTTCTGTTGAATATGACAGGGTCTTACTGTGGCTTATAACATCTCCTGACCATTAGAGGGTGCAAGCTTGTGGCATCAGCTGTGGGTTATTCCTCCAAGGAGAGAGCTAATAGCCAATTAGATTTGGGATATACAGGCATATGGTTGCCTCTGCTGCACAGTATTTCCAGGCAGGTGAGGTGTAGCTGGTGCTGACAGAGGAGTCTTGCTTGACTCAGGGAGACCCATATTTGCTTTATTGGTTTAGTGGCCTTTGGTAACACTCTCTGGCATTCCAGAGGCCATCTGTACACTTGCATGTGTGGTCTCAATACATCCCTCCCATGTTAACGTCAGGTCTTCGGCAGCAGGGTCTTATTGCCTCTCCTCCTGTAGGTATCCCAACTTAGAGGCAAGGAGCCCTTACCTTTTGTGGGGCCTTGGATCCCCTGGCCAACATCCACCTGGTAGAACAATCCATTGCTGATGTCAGAGCTCCTGTATTAATATATTTTGCCTGAGTGCATAGCCCTAGGACTTTAGTATTATATTTGGTTCTGAACAGAGAGTAATCCCTTCCACAGTTCCCATGTCTAGTAGTCAATTAAAGAAAGCAGTTTTACCGGTTTTATAAGAGATTACCTCTACAATAGTTGTCTCCAATTTACAGTTGGGGAGCGACCTCATCATTGTCATATTTCTCCTTGTTCTATGGGTGGGAAGGCAAGGAAGTCTCTCATATCAGAACCTTTGTGGCACCTAGAAGGTAAGTTTCATTAGGACTCATTATAACTAGTTGTTACATGTAGGATCCACAGAGGGGTTCGATGTTTATGGCAATCTGAGGCTTTTCTTCCTTTGAATGTTCAGACGGGTCAGCCTTTCCGTTGCCACTTTTTGGTACATCCTACTCAATGCAAACCTGTATCTTTTCTTTCTCAGCCGTTAAGTTGGTGACGTTTTGTCCTGTTGGAACAAACAAATCTTTTCCCATAGTTAGTTTTAAGATTTGAATTGCAAGGGTTTGATGAAAAGGTTTCATGTCTTTCTGTATCCCCCCCCC
>VZQC01007830.1:1395953-1546178 GCA_009823505.1 Rhizomys pruinosus
TTACTGAAGATGCTGTCTTTCCTCCACTGTGTCTTCTTGGCCCCCTTGTCAAATATGAGGTGGCTGAAATTGTATGAGCTCAGGTTTGGATCTTCATTTTTATTCCATTGGTCAACTGGTCTGTTTTTGTGCCAGTACCAGGCTGTTTTTATGACTATAGCCCAGTAGTATAGTTTGATGTCTGGTATAGCAATCCCCCCTGTATTGCTCTTTTCATTCAGGGTTGCTTTGGCTATTCGGGGTCTTTTGTTTTTCCAAATGAAATTGAGGATTTTTTTTTTCCAAGCCTGTGAAGAAACTCTTGGGGATTTCTTTGGGATTGCATACTCTTAACTGATGAGCCATCTCTCCAGTTCCCAAGTTGTGGAACTTTACCATAGTCTCCACTTATTACAAAAGGTTGCTTCTTTGATAAGGAGGTGACAGGTATAATTATCTCTAGATATAAGGATAAGTGTTTAGAATATAGTTAGAACTTATATTGATTTTTAGAAAGTGGCATGAGTGGGTTATTCTCTAGTATCTGTGACCTCTCTAGCTCCAGATATTTGTCCAGGTTTACTGTACTAGGAACAAATTTTCTCACATGGAAACAACTCTATGTCCAAGGAAGAGCTATTAGTTACTCCTAAGACAAAATGCCACTATTACATCATTAGATATTCCTTACTGAGCTGGTCATTATTGCAATTCATAGGCTTTACAACAGAGTAGAACTATTGATTATTTTTCTCCCTTGGAATCTTACATAGCAACTTCCAATAATATGAGACCTGGTCCTCATGGATGATGCTTCCTGTTTTGTTGCTTCCAAATCTTGTATCTGAATTGTGTGATGTCTTCAGCCACAACCTTCTACCTTCCATTCCTGAGATGCAACCAAGGGCAAATGCAACAGTCTGCATGTTTTTTGGTATCTCTTAAACTACCCTGACTAGCAATTCAGTGGGAGGTTTTCCATGCCTGGCACAGAGATATTTATTCAATAGTCTATGATTACGCACACACACACACACACACACACACACACACACACAACCATATATATGCATAATATATCTTTAAATAAGCTTTTGAAATAATACATTTCTCTCGTGCTTTTTCAGTCATCCTCAACATTGTTACTCTCTCCTATAGCACTCTCCTTCCTTTCTCCACAGGTAAAGCCCCCCCCCATATTTTTCCATTCCTTCCTTGGAACCATCTGTGCCCTACACTTCATTCTGGAGCTCCTGCTAACCACTCACCCACCCATTGTTTATTTATACTTTCCTGGTTTCTGTGATCTCTTTCAGGTCATATACTCACATCTATTGGGTCAGAGCTAGGATCCATGAATAAGAAAGAACCTGTAGCATTTGACTTGATAAGTTGGTTATATCAGTCAGTATATTTTTTTCCAGTTCAAGCTATTTACCTGTATATTTCATAATTTCATTGTTCTTTACATCTATGTAGAACAACAGTATGTGTACATATGTTTCCCTTTCTTAGTTATTGTGAAAAGAGCAGCAATAAATATGGCTGAGCAAGGATATTGAGTCCTTGACTGTATGCCAAAGTGATATAGCTTATTCACATGTTACGTCTACTTTTGAGTTTTTGAAAATTCCCATTGATTTCCATAGTGGCTATACTTTTTTGCAGACTAACCAATAGTGAATGAGGATGCCCTTTCCCCACATCCTTGCCAACATTTGTTGACAAATGTTTTTTCAATCATAGCTATTTTGAGTAAATTAAAATGAAAATTTTAAGTAGTTTTCATTTGCATTTCCTTAGTTGCTAAGGATGTTGAAGGTACTATTAGATGTTTCCTAACCATTTTTTTTTATGCATGGTCTCCCTGTAGCCCCAGGCTGTCCTGGAACTCACTCTGTAGACCAGGCTGACCTTGAACTCACAGAGATCCCCCTCCCTCTGCCTCCATAGTGATAGGAGTAAAGGCATGGGCCACCACACCCGTCTTTCCTAACCATCTTTATTTCTTCTTTTGAAAACACTGTTCAGATATATAGTCCTTTTTCTTTAGGTCACTAAATTTCTTGATTCTTTGTGGGTTTTATTGTGTTCTTTAGATATTCTGTTTATTAATCCTCTGGTAGATGCACAGCTGGCCCAAGATTCTTTTCTACTTTGCAAGCTTCTTCCTTGACTGGTTGTTTCCCCTGCTATACAGAATTTTTTAATTTAATTGGCCCCTATTGTCAACAGTTGGCCTTAATTTATGCTCAAACAGAGTCCTATTTTGAAAAATCTTTCCAACACCCATTTCTTATATTGTACCATCTATATTTTCTAACAGTTTCAGGTTGCACATTGAGGTTTTTGATCCATTTGAATTTGATTTTTGTGAAAGGTAATAGATACAGTTCTAAATTCATTCTTCTATTTGTGCACAACTAATATTTCCAGCACCATTTATTGAAATGTATATTTCAAACACCAGATGGCTATAATTAAGCACAATTATATTTGGATCTTTTATTTTTTTCCACATACATACATGTCTGTTTTTGTGCCAGTACCATATTGTTTTTATTATGATAGCTCTATAATTTAGCTTGAAATCTGGTCTAGTAATCCATCAAACATTCTTCTTTTATTCACAGAATCACTTTGGTTCTCTGTGGTCTTTTGTTCTGTGGTGTAAACTTTAGGGTGGTTCTTTTTATTTCTGTGAATAAGTTCCTGGGACCCTTGATTGGCCTTGCATTGAATCTGTAAATTGCTTGGTGAATGGTCATTTCCACAATACTAATTCTACCAATTCATAAGCATGAAAGGATATGTCATATTGGGATGCCTTACACCTTCTACTTCTTCAGAAATTTAAAGTATCATTGTAAAGATCTTTTGTAACCATTTTTTTAGGTTTGTTCCTATTTTCAGGCTATTTTTAATGTGTGTCTTTCCATATTTTTTCCTTGGCATGCTCCTTATTGGTATATAGAAAGGCTAATGATTTGTTTAGAATTGACTTTTTCTCCGGCTGCTCTGCTGAAAGCATTATCATTTCTAGAAGATTTCTGGAAGAACTTTTGGTATTTCTTATATATGTATATCATCTCCACAAAAGTATAAATTGATTTTTTTGTACTAGTATCACCTTATCCCCTTCTCTAGTCTTACTGATTTAGCTATGACTTAAAGTGCAGTATTGAAAAGAACTGGGCATAGTGGACAGCACTGACTCATTCTGAATTTTAATGGAATGCATCAAGTTTATATGATGATGTTGGCTATGAATTTGTCATATGTAGCCTTTATTATGTTGAGGCACATTTCCTCCAGTTCGATTCTGACTAGGGCTTGTATTATGAAGGCCTGTTGCATATTGTCAAAGGCTTCTTCTGTATCTAATGAGGAAATTGAAGTGATTTTTAATCATATTTCCATTTACATGATTATTTTTAAATTTTATTTATTTTTTATGTGTATGAATGTGCTGTCTGCATGCAGGTTTGTGCACTCGTGTTGTGCAATGCTGCAGAGGTCAGAAGTAGTGGGCGTCAGATTCACCTGGATCTGGAATCAAAGAGAGTTCTCAGCTGCCATGTGGGTGCTGGGGATCGAACCCTGGTCCTCTGCAAGAGCAGTCGGCCACTCTTAACCACTAGGCCATCTCTCCAGCCCCTTACATGATTATTATGTTTATATATGTTAGACCATCTCTGCATATCTGGAATAAAGCCAACTTTATAATGGTTCTATAATATTCTTAATATGTGCCTATATTTAGCTTGCAAATATTTCATTGAAGGATTTTGCATACACTCATTAGCAATAGAGGCCTGTATTTTTCTTTTATATTCTTTTTTCTTCACCTGGCTTTGATATGAGAGTAATACTGCCTTCATAGAAAGAGTTTGGAGTTGGGCATGGTAGCACACACTTGTAGTTCCAGCACTTGGGAGGCAGAGACAGGCAGATTTCTGTGAGTTCAAGGCCAGCCTGGTCAAGATGGGGAGTCCCAGGACACCTGTGGCTACAGGGAGACCCTGTCTCAAAAAGAAAGAAAGAAAGAAAGAAAGAAAGAAAGAAAGAAAGAAAGAAAGAAAGAAAGAAAGAAAGAGGAAAGAAAGAAAGAAAAAAAGAAAGAAAGAAAGAAAGAAAGAAAGAAAGAAAGAAAGAAAGAAAGAAAGAAAGAAAGAGAGAGAGAGGAAGAAAGAGTTTGAAAATATCAACTTGGTTTGATCCTTATACCTTTACTTAGGACCAGAAGATTGAACTCAGATCACCAATCTTGGGTAGCAAATTCTTTACACATTGGGGTATAACACAGAACTTGACACTGTTTTCTTATTTATTCTTTTCAGCAAGTTAATTACTGGTATATAAGGATCAAATTCATTTTTGAATGTTGTTTTGTATTCTGCAATTTAATTTACCCCATCTAACAGTTTTCTGAATTGTTTATTTTCTACAAACAGAGCTGCATTGATCCTCTCTGTTGTCTTATGTACTCTTGTTTCTTTTCTTGCATGCCTGTTCACACTGAGATTTCTTCTGTGGAAAACCCAGGCATGGTGGTTCATGCCTTTAATTCCAGCACTTGGGGAGGCAGAGACAGGCAGATCTCTTTGAGATCTAGTCCAGTCTGGTCTACACAGCAAATTCTAGGCCAACTGTAGCTACAGAGAGACTTGTCACAAACAAACAAACAAACTGCACAAAACAAGTAACAAATGGGAACCTGGGTGTCCTTTGTCTTTTTCAGAGCTTGGAAGCAAGTCTCTCATCTTTCCTCCATTCAATATAATGTTGACTGTGGACTTGAAATACATAGCCATCATTGCACTGAGATGCACCCTTTATGTACTCATGTGTTGATTTTAATTATGAAGTTGTTGACTGCTATCATTTTATTCCTCTCTATGTCAGTGATGTCTTTCTAAGGTTAAGATGTTTCTCTTTGCATATTCACATATCTTAATTGTATCATTGTACTAAAACATTTTTCTTCCTTCACATCAGTTTCCTTTAAATTGATGCATACAAATGTTGAGGCTTATATTATTATATACTGGCAAAATGAATCTAGTAATACTTTTCCTGCAAGATCTATCTTTATGTATATTAAATTTGTCAGGAGACTTTAGCTTGATTAGTACTTACCCAGTAAGTATACAATTTTTCATCCTTTTGTTTATTTTAAATTACTTCCATTCCCTAGGTACTTGGTGAGTTTCTAATGTTCAGTTAAAGCTGTAATTTAAAAAATGTCTTATCTACATTGATTTGGGAATCTTTCATCTAACTGATAGTTCATGTGAAAGTAGTAGAGACAAAAAAATACTTACTGTGATGCTGCACAAACATAAAAGAAAATTTATATTTCAAAGTTGTAAAGCTCATTACTGGTCAAATCTGTGTACTTGGGAGACTGGGGAAGGAGGAATTCCATGAGTTAGAGGACAGCCTGGGCAACAGAGTGATTTCTAGTCCAGCCTGGACTACAGTTTTCAATCATGTCCCCAAAAGCTAAGGAAATTTGTGGGTAAATGGATGGAACTAGAAGACATTATACTAAGTGTGGTAACACAGTCCCAGAAAGGCAAATAACCTATGGCGTCCCTCATTTGTGGATTCTAGCACCAAATTCTTATGTGTAAGCCAAGCCTGATGCTAGGCTCTATTTCTCCAAGTTCTAAGAGTCATGAGAAAGAATCACTCTCCTCTTTGAAAGTACATTAAAACATTCATCTACTTGCTATGTGTGATGGTTAATCCTGGGTGTCAACTTGACTCGACTAAGGAACAAATAAGAGAAAAGGGTCTTCTGATTGGACCACCTCAACCCGGATGGCCCACCCCAAATGTGGGTGTTACCTTCTGCCGGTAGGCAGTATTTAAGGCCACCACAGCGGGAGCTGGTCCCTTTTCCTCCTGCAGCTTGCTTCTCTCATCTGGTGAGTTTGTCTTGCTGCTGTGATCTACCTTTCCAATCCCAGCGTGTACTGAGACTGGCAGATCTCCTGGAATCCATTCGGGCCTTCAGCACTAGACTGAGACTACTGAGACATCCAGCCTTGTGGACTGAGCAGTTCCCTGGATTCCTGGCCTCTCCAGTTCGGCACTACTGTTGAGCTCTGTCACATGAGCAAATCAATAAATTGTATATAGTTATATATTCATCCTGTTGCTTCTGTTTCTTTAGAGAACCCTGACTAATACACTATGTAACCTGGGAATACAAAGCCATATTTCTTTCTGCCTACATGCAAAATTACTGTTAAAATGTGAATCCCAAATGTATTTTAGATTTAACCTATAGCTTATATTCAGACTCTGTCATTTTCATATATATGTGGAGTATACATACTTTGGAATAATAAAAAATTAAAGGGAACATCAATAACAACAAAGAAATAGAAAGAAATATAGTAATTGAACTGTTATACTCCTCAAACTAAAAATATCTATATCTTAAAACATAAATTTGAAATTCTATGTCTTCTATAATATCTGAACATTAACTACTGGTAAAACTATACTGCTATGCTTTAACAATAATGTAAAATTTGTCAATGTTACTATAATGTGAGTTTGCCATTCACTCTCTTTCAAAATTCTGCAACCTATACAGTTTTTTAATATAAGATCATCTGTTTAAATTGGTCATATTTTCTTTCTCAGAATGAAAGTTGTAAGATTGCAGATTGAAGAGCCACCCTCCTCACCTGCTACAGGGGAATGTGCTGTCACATGATGTAGAGTCATTGGTACTGGTGTGATCAGCTGGCCCCAGGCTGAGGCACTTCCCATGTTTCTCCACCATGAAGCAGATCCCCTACATTTTTTTCATACTATATTCCTGGAAACAACTATACAGAGGTCATACCTAAGAGTGACGAGTCATGTCTGAGTCCTTCCAACTAGGACCTCATATAGGTTGTCTACAACTCTGCTATCTCATGTATTTGATCCTTACTGCTATACGTACTGTGTTGCTTGAATTGCTAGCGCTTGGGTTGTTGAGAGCTCTCTCCTTTGATACTGTGTTCCTTAGCCACAGCCCTATTGGTGATATCATTTCCACTTTAAAAAATTACAAAAACAAATACGCTGTCCCATTCTGTTGCTCCAACTTGTTCCAGTCTCTTTGTGTATTTCCTACCCGGACCAAGAGCTAATTTTTTTTTTTCTCCAAAGAATCCTTTTTTTTGTTTTTTTTTTTTTTTTGGTCTTTTTGAGACAAGGGTTCTCCGCTGTAGGCCCCAGCTGGCCTGGAACTCACTCTGTAGACCAGGATGGCCTTGAGCTCACAAAGATCCGCTTGCCTCTGCCTCCCAAGTGCTAGGATTAAAGGCGTGCACCACCACACCTGGCTCTCCAAAGAATCCTTTAACAAATATCAGAAACAGTATATTGGTTCTAGCATGTGTGTCATTGCTGGCTGCATTGCCTCTGAGGCTTTGTTGGCTGACAGAGCAAGAAAGAACATACATTTATATTAGTCCACTTTTGAACATGTATCTGTATTTGTGTCTAGATATTATACTTATATGGAGCTAAATGTGAATTCATAATGATGACTACAGCTCTAATCCCTTGCCATATGAATCATTCTAGCTGCTTCTTTGTGTCATTTTAGAAAATCTCACTCTAACAATGAGAAACCTGATGACACTCGGCTTTTCATGAAATTGTTTCACTTTATAGTAAACACAAGGACAGACATGAAGTCCAGTTACACAATGATTAGAGCCTTTATTGTGATATGGACTCCTTCTAAAATCAACCCACCTCTAAAATGACTTTCGAAAATTGCCCTCATTCAGCTGGGCATGGTGGCACAGGCCTTTAATCCTAGCATTTGGGCGGCAAAGGCAGGTGGATCTGTGTGAGTGCAAGGCCAGCCTAGTCTACATAGAGAGCTCCAAGCCAGCTGGGGACTAAAAGGGAGACCCTGTTTCAAAAAGACCAAAAAAAAAATTGCCCTCATTCACTGCTTTCAACAATTATGCATTGTCCCATATCTACCTAGAAAGGTAACATGGATTTCATTCCACTTATATACTATTTAGAAGTCAAAGTTTAAATCCCAGAGCTAGGGACATGGAAGAAGGAGAACTAGGGCATTGTGCAAAAAAGAAAAAACAAAAAAGCACAATGCCCTAGTTCTCCTTCTTCCATGTCCCTAGCTCTGGGATTTAAACTTTGACTTCTAAATAGTATATAAGTGGAATGAAATCCATGTTACCTTTCTAGGTGGACTTCTATTTCCACCAATGAAAGTGCATTATGATTCCTCCATATTTTCTGAGGTTTGTTATATCAATTTTCATTAAAGAATATCAGTCTGTTATGTGGATACTTCATGGTATGCTTATCCATGCAGCTACTGAGGAGCTTCTTGCTTGTCATTTTGATAGTTATGAATAAAGCAGGCTAAATTTTAGTAGGAAGTTTTTATGTGGATGTAAGTTTACAAACGAATGTATATGTATATTTAAGATGATAACAGGTGGGATCTACAGTAAGACTATTGAATTGTGTAGGTACCTACCACACTGTTAACTGAGTGGCTGTGGTCTTATTTAATGCTTCCCTGGTTTTACAACAGTTGCTATTTTGGTGTTTTTAGTTCCCACAATTCTAATTGGTTCTTAGTGACTAGCTGTGATGTTTTTACCTTATAGACATTAATGGTAAGAGATACTCAACATCACTGAATATGTGTGTATCCCTTGTTTGTACACTTTTATTGAAGGAGGTATATTATTTTATAACCCATTTTAATTTTAATTGGGTCATTTACTTAAGTCTGAGTTTTCAGAATTCTTTGTAAATCTTTGTTAAAATTCCTTGTCAGATAGGTGCTTTTTCAATAATTTATACAAGCTGCAACAAGTCTTTATTTTCTTCTTTTTAATTATTATTAATTTTTAATTTTACTGACAAGTACAAGCAAATAGTTTTCCAGGCAGCTGGGAACTTTCCTATGTGATCTTACAGCAATGGTGACAGTATGTACAAGATCCATGCAAACTCAAACCAGACAAAAACCCAACATAGAACTAGGCAAATGAGCAGGAGGTCTATTTTAGTTTGCTTTCAATCATTGTGACCAAACACTCTGACTAATACTAACTTGGGGAGAAAAGGGTTTATTTAGCTTACATCTCCTGGGTCACAATTCATCACTTACAGAACCCATAGTAGGAATTCAGGGCAAGAACCTCAGGCAGGAGCTGAAGCACAGGCCATGGAGAAATGATGCTTACTGACTTGTTCCCCTGGCATGTGCTCAGCCTGCTTTCTTTTTGGTATTAATATTATTATTATTATTATTATTATTATTATTATTGTAGGAGTATGCTGTCTGCATGTAGGTTGGTGTACCCATGTCCTGCAATGCCCCGGAGATCAGAAGAGAGCATCAGATTCCCCTGCAGCTGGAGTTAAGGATGGTTCTTAGCCACCATGTGGGTGCTGAGAATTGAACCCTGCTCCTCTGCAAGAGCATTCAGTGCTCTTAACCTTTGAGCCATCTCTCCAGCCTCTCAGCCTGCTTTCTTAATTGACCCAGGGGTGGTACTGCTCATAGTCGATGGAGCCCGCCACATCACTAACAGTCAAGAAAATACTTTACAGCCACGGGCACAGGCAAAACCAATGGAGACAATTCCCCAACTGAGGCTTTCTCAAGCCAGATGTGGCAGGTTGACAACTAAAGCTATCCAGCATAAGCAAGCACAAGTAAGGTCCCAACATTAGCTGAGGCACTACCAGCAGCTGAACACTGTTGGGTGAATGAGAGTTGGTCTTCTTTATTTTTTTTTAGTTTTTGTTCATGATCGCATTAAAGTATTCTATTCAAAAGAAAGCTAGCTAATAAATATTCATGATTGCATGAGAATTTAGCATTTATTAAAGATAGATTTGCTATATTAGCAGATTATTTTATATTCTTATTTTAGACATGGAAAGATAACTTTTTTTTTCTTTTTGGCACTGCACACATTTTATAAGAGAATTTTTAATTTTTCATATGAATTTAAGGATTATTTTTCCAAGCCTGTGAAGAAACTCTTGGGTATTTAATTGGGATTGCATTGAATCTGTATATAAATATGGGTAGAATGGACATTTTTACTATATTAATTTTTCCAATCCATGAGCATGGGAGGTCTTTCCATCTTCTGATGTCTTCTTAAATTTTCCTTCTTCAGGGGTTTAAAATTTTTGTTAAAGAAATATTTTGTGTCTTTGGTTAGGTTTGTTCCTAGGTATTTTATTGTTTTTGGTGCTATTGTGAGTGGGAAGTTCTCCTTGTATTCCATTTTCAGTTGCTTGTTGTTGTTGTAAAGAAAGGCTACTTTGGGGCTGGAGAGATGGCCTAGCAGTTAAGAGCACCGACTGCTCTTGCAGAGGACCCGGGTTCGATCCCCAGCACCCACATGGTGGCTGAAAACCATCTGTAACTCCAATTCCAGGAGAACTCCAGTTCCAGGGGAATTCTCTTCTGACATCCGTGGCATTGCATGACATGGGTGCACAAACCTACATGCAGACAGTACACTCATACACATACAAAAATAAATAAATAAATAAATAAATAAATAAATAAATAAATACATAAATAAAAATTAAAGAAAAGAAAGGCTACTTATATTTCTAGGCTAATTTTGTATCCTGCCACTTTACTGAAACTCTCAATCGATTCTAGGTGCTTTCTGGTGGAGTTCTTTTTAGCATCCCTTAGGTAAATTATCATATTGTCTGCAAAAAGGGATAGCTTGATTTCCTCTTTTCCAATTAGGACTCTTTAATTTCCTTCTCTTGCCTTATTGCTCTAGCAAGTGTTTCAAACACTATATTGAAGAGGAGAGGCAACAGGGGGCAGCCTTGCTGAATTCCAACTGACTTAACTCCATTAAGGATGATGTTGCCTGTGGGTTTCTTGTATATGGCTTTGATTACATTGAGGAATGATCCCTCCAATCCATTTCCCTCTAGGACTTTAAGCATGAAGGGATGCTGTATTTTGTTGAAGGCTTTTTCTGCATCAATTGAGATGATCCTGTGGTTTTTGTCTTTCAGTCTTGAATAGCCAAAGCTACTCTGACTGAAAAGAGCAATACAGGAGAGGGATTTCTTTTCTTTTTTTTTTTTTTTGAGATTCTTTTTTTTAATTATTATTGATGCTTTGTGTATTTCATACATCATTTTCCAATTCAGTTCAGGCATATTTCCCTTTCGCTAGGAAAGGAGACCATGCATGCAAGTGTACAGATGGCCTCTGGAATACCAGAGAGTGTTACGAAAGGCCACTAAACCAATAAAGCAAATGCGGGTCTCCTTGAGTCAAGCAAGACTCCACCGTCAGCACCAACTACACCTCACCTGCCTGGAAATACTATGCAGCAGAGGCAGCTATATGCCTGTATATCCAAAATCTAATTGTCTATTGGCTCTCTCCTTGGAAGAATAACCCACGGCTGATGCCACAAGCTTACATCCTCTACAGGTTAGGAGATGTTATAAGCCACAGTAAGACCCTGTCATATTTAACAGGAAAAAAATGTAATTCATGGATTAACATACCATCCAAACATATGTGTCTATACCAAAGTAACCTATCATAACTATTAGTGCTGTTTAAATACCTATATATCTAATTGCTTGTGCTTCATTAGTAGGATCGAAAGGTTATTCCTGGACAAACTGTCAGCCCATGGAAGGAAACAGCCAGAGTTGACCAGCGTCCAAGACAACAGCTCCAGAGAAAGTAGACTGTTTTGCTTCTCATCCACCTGTGTCCCTTTTCTAAGCCTAGGGNCTGTGGTTGAGCCATTGCACCAAGATAGTTGGGAAGTGTTATTCAAGAGAGTAACTACAGTAACATGAACTGACCTCAGTCAATCAGTTGAGGGCCTGCGTATGATGTCCCCCAGGAATAGGGAACGGTGAATAGAAGCTGTTCTGACTTTAGCTGTGACAACAGCTAGCTCCTCATCAAGTCCCAGACTGATCAATTCTGAGTTGAATTATAGATTTGTACTTCATCATTTTAGGAAACAGTTCCTTAAAATAAGGAATCAATTTCTCTTATCCTTTCCCTTCAGATGCACATCTATATACTCCTTCTGGTTCTGTTTCTTTGGATATCCATGCAGTATACAATAATTTTACACAAACAAATTAACACAGTCTGATATTTTTATATTTGACTTGAGTTCTCTGATATTATTTCAGTTCCACCCTTACAAAAATCATTGCTGAAACAACAAGTTTACATATACATCAGTGTGTGCTGGCACACCTGGTAATGCTCTATGGCAGGCTTGTGCTGTGTACATGTCACTTCCTGATAAAGAGTATAGTGACAAGTGACAAATCATGACCATAAGAAATTTTGTTTGGTCCCCCATAGGCTGTAAGTATTCAGACATTTGTCTCCAGTTGGTTGGCACTGTTTTGGAGGTCTTAGAAGGTGTGGCTGTGCTAGAGGAAGTATGTTATTGGGGGCAGGCTTAGTGAGTTTAAAAAAACCTCGTGGTCTACAGTTGCTCTCTCTGTTTCCTTGCTCATTGCCAGATGTGACCCTCGTTGCTGCTGGCCGTCTCAGTCGCCATGCCTCCCGCTAAAATGGACTCTATTCCCCTGGAACCGTCAATTGTAAGCTAATAAACTCTTCCTTTTATAAGTTCCTTGGTCATGGTGTTTTATCACAGAAAAGAAAAGTGACTAATACAATGCACAACAAGCACAGAGACATTGACGCACTCACTGACACCAGCACACATATTCACAATCTCACAATTCACCTTGCAGCTGCTATGTGTACAAATTCAGAACTACTTATTTTGCTTTGAAATCATAGTTTTCACCCATTTTCTGTTTTTAAGAAAAATAAGATATTCAGGATTACAGTGATTTTAAAACTATAGAGTTTAGAAAAAAAAAAAGAAGTTTGAATATCTTTAACATATTAAATTAAAAAATATTCTAATATTTCAGATATGCTTCTTAAAAGTACTCTATTTTTCCCAAAGCCAATTTTTATTGAAGATTTGTGCATTTCATACAAAATTATCAATCAAATCTAGATCCATTCCTCCTTCCTTTACTTCACCCAACCCACCAGAGTTCATGCATTCTGCCAAACATGTTTTCAATCTTTTTCTCAGTCTCTTTTAAAATTATCAATTCAGAAGTTTACTGTTTTGAGCAAGAGTTCACCTTTCAGTCAGTTTCTTTGACCCAGTCTTTTTGTTGTTGTTGTTGTCTGCATCAACTTCAAAATATGCATGTACACATGCAACATATATCTTTTAACATCTTCAGCTTATGATTTCTTTTTTTTTTAACTAGGCTGAAAGATGTCATGTTTGAATGTCTCCTTCTTGGCAAGCCCAGACAACTATCACTCCTGACCTTGTGCTCCACACTGGGGCTTTCCTTTCCCATGGTCGCCAAATAAGGTCCAGTAAGCAACACGTCCTGTCTTAATCCTCCAGTACTGGTCTCTGTGATATAACCGGGTAGTCCAACAATGGCAATCTACACTCTGAAGAGGCTGAAACCCCAGTAGTAGCTGCCGGTCCACAAGCTCGATATCTTAGCAGTCCCCATCTGGCACTGAAGGTTTGGAGGACTCTTGGAGAGACATGAGTCTTCAGTCCTATTGGAAGGTTAAAATTGAAAGCTGTGTCTTCTCACATCTTGAAGGATGGCAAAAAGCAGTGGCAGCCACAGGGTAGCTGCACTTGCAAAACAACAGGCAAACAACTGTGCTTTTTTATCTTTTGTCTTTTTTACTAAGATCTTATGTTTTATACCTGAAGTACAATTTCTCAGGCCTTATTAATTATTTATTTCTGTTATTCTTCCCTTATGGATGCTTAAGGCCGCACTGTTATCCCAGATTTAACAAGGTTTTTGTTTTCTTAAGGTCAGTTGAGGATCTGGTCCTCAGGGGTTTTTTGAGGTAGGAGCCCCTGGCTCCTATTGGATTTTCATTTACCAGTTCCATCCACTCAAGGACAAAAGTCAAGTCCTGCTAGACCAAGCTCCCCTTTTTGAATCATGAGCAGACTTTCCTCTTTATAGACTGGACACTGGCTGAAGTCCCATTAGTAGATCTCCAAGACCTCCTGAAAGAAGACTGGTGACTCACATTTGCAGGACATTTCCAAGAGATGACCCCATGCATAGTCCCCTGGACTTAGTTGACCTCTGAGGGCAAGGAACAAGTTATCCTTTAAGTCCCTGTCCAAACTGGTATGGGTCTTAAGTATTGGTTTGTTAAGCACCCAGGAAGGCTAAGTTACACCAGCCCAATACTTCTAACAATACTGTATAATATTTTTAAAAAGAAAAAAAAAAAAAAAAAAAAAAAAAAAAAAAAAAAAAAAAATTACTGTGGTTAGACACAATGTCATGACAAACAAGTATTTTTTCCCCTTATTCTTTTTGATTTCGTAACATATATACCCTCACCAAGTGTACAAAAACTACCTAAGTCTGAAAATTAATGGTAGACTAATTCTAGAACCTGTTAAGGGATTCATCAATAAAAGCAGTACAGTTGTTTTCAGATCATGAGAACATAACATTAACGTTGCTAAGTTTGCCTTACAATAGGTAGTTGGTGCTAGCATCCACAGATGAGGGATACCATTCACTGTTTGTTTTTCTGGGACTGTGATACTTCACTCAACATATTTTCTAGTTCCATCCATTTACCTGCAAAGTTCATGCTGTCATCTTTCTTTACTGCTGCACAGAACTCCATTGTGTTAGATGTACCACATTTTCTCTATCCACTCATAAAGTTGGGGGCACTTGGGTTGGTTCCAACTCTTTGCTATTTGAAGAGAGCTGCAGAAACATGGCTGTACATTGTATCTCTGCAGTAGGATGAGTCTTGTGGGTATATACCCAGGAGTGGTATGATTAGGTCAGGTGGCAAGCTCATTTTGAGTCTCTTAACAGGTCCACACACTGCTTTCCATAGTGGTTGTAGTTTACACTCCCACCAGCAGTGGATGAGTGTTCCCCTTTCCCCCACAACCTCTTTGGTATCATTTGTTTTATTGATCCTTGCCAGTCTTATTGGAGTGAGATGATAATCTTTAAAGTGGTTTTATTTGTATTTCCTTAATTATTCAGTGATGTTGAACACCCTTTTATGATATTTCTGAGCCATCTCTAATTCCTATACTTGTGAAATCTCTGTTCAGCACTTTACCCTCCATCCATCTGTTGAGTGAGTCATTTGTTTTCTGCCTTCTTTGTTTTTTTGAGTAGATTATATATTCTGGAAATATAAATGCTTTGTCAGATGTTTCACAGTGAAGGTTTCCTCACACTCTGTGGGTTTTCTCTCCACTTCCTTGACTGTTTCTTTACTGTACAGAAGCTTTTTGAGTTTAAGAGGTACCACTTGTCAATTGGCCAACCTTATTTTTCTGTGCGCAGCTGCTGTCTGGTCTAGAAAATATTTTCTCTACACCTATGTCTTTAGGTTGCTGCCAAATTTTCTTCTATCACCTTCAGAGTTTTGGGATTCACATTGTGGTCTATGATCCATTTGGAGTAATTTTTGTACAGGGCAAGAGGTAGGGGTTTAACTTTATTCTTCTACAAGTGGTGATCCAGCTTTGCCACACCATTTGCTGGAGATACTGTCTTTCCTCCATGTCTTCTTGGCCCCCTTGTAAAATATGAGGTGCTGATATTGTATGTGCTAGTTGGAACTTCAGTTTTGTTCATTAGTCTACAGGTCTGTTTTTGTGCATAAACGCAAACTTATTTTTATTTAAAATTTTTTATTAATTTTATTCTTTCTGTTGTGTATGAATGTACTGTCTGCATGCAAGTCTTGTGACACGTGTCGTGCAATGCCGCAGAGGTCAGAAGAGGGTGTCGGATTCCCCTGGAACTGGAGTTCTCCTGGAATTGGAGTTCAGGACGGTTCTCGGCCGCCATGTGGGTGCTGGGGATCGAAACCGGGTCCTCTGTAAGAGCGGTCGGTGCTCTTAACCACTAGGCAATCTCTCCAGCCCCCCAAGATGATTTTATGACCGTAGCCCTGTAGTATAGTTTGAAGTCTGGTATAGAAATCCCTCTCCTCCCCCATCCCCACCCACCCCATCCCAGACATGCATTCTGCCAATAACTGTCCTGCATCTTTCTCTCAGTTTTTTCATTTTTTTTAGCAATAAGTGATAATTTATTAGTACAAGCATCCTCATGTTAAAACCAATTTGCAGGTGTTGTGCCCAAACACCCCACAGCCCCACCATCCAGCGCGGGGGGGGGCTATGTTCAATCAAGTTGATCAAATGAGTGTCCAGACTATATTGCTGTAGTTTCACAACCCACCCAATGCACCTTACATTCTACCATGCCCCCTCTTCCGCAGATTGTGGAAAGAGAGAGAGAGAGAGAGAGAGAGAGAGAGAGAGAGAGAGAGAGAGAGAGTGTCTGGACACCATGAGGCTTGTTAAACTCACTAAGCCTGGGCTGGAAAGATGGCCTAGTGGTTAAGAGCACCGACCGCTCTTACAGAGGACCCGGGTTCGATCCCCAGCACCCACATGGCGGCCGAGAACCGTCTGAAACTCCAATTCCAGGAGAACTCCAGTTCCAGGGGAATCCGACACCCTCTTCTGACCTCTGCGGCATTGCACGACACGGGTGCACAGACTTGCATGCAGACAGTACATTCATACACATACAGAAAGAAATAAAATTAATAAAAAAAATTTTAAATAAAAAATCAGCTTGGTACTGGCACAAAAACAGACCTGTAGACTAATGGAACAAAACTGAAGTTCCAAACTTGAGCACATACAATATCAGCCACCTCATATTTTACAAGGGGGCCAAGAAGACAGTGGAGGAAAGACAGTATCTCCAGCAAATGGTGTTGGCAAAGCTGGATCACCACTTGTAGAAGAATAAAGTTAAACCCCTACCTCTTGCCCTGTACAAAAATTTACTCCAAATGGATCATAGACCACAATGTGAATCCCAAAACTCTGAAGGTGATAGAAGAAAATTTGGCAGCAACCTAAAAGACATAGGTGTAAGAAAATATTTTCTAGACCAGACAGCAGCTGCACAGAAAATAAGGTTGGCAATTGACAAAGGGACCTCATTAAACTCAAAAGCTTCTGTACAGTAAAAGAAACAGTCAAGGAAGTGGAGAGAAAACCCACAGAGTTGGAGGAAACCTTCACTGTGGAAACATCTGACAAAGCATTATATTCCAGAATATATAATCTACTCAAAAAACAAAGAAGGCAGAAAACAAATGACTCACTCAACAGATGGATGGAGTAAAGTGCTGAACAGAGATTTCACAAGTAAGGAATTAGAGATGGCTCAGAAATATCATAAAAGGTGTTCAACATCACTAATAATTAAGGAAATACAAATTAAAACCACTTTAAGATATCATCTCACTCCAATAAGACTGGCAAGGATCAATAAAACAAATGATACCAAAGAGGTTGTGGGGGAAAGGGGAACACTCATCCACTGCTGGTGGGAGTGTAAACTACAACCACTATGGAAAGCAGTGTGGAGACCTGTTAAGAGACTCAAAATGAGCTTGCCACCTGACCTAATCATACCACTCCTGGGTATATACCCACAAGACTCATCCTACTGCAGAGATACATGTACAGCCATGTTTTCTGCAGCTCTCTTCACAATAGCAAAGAGTTGGAACCAACCCAAGTGCCCCTCAACTTATGAGTGGATAGAGAAAATGTGGTACATCTACACAATGGAGTTCTGTGCAGCAGTAAAGAAAGATGACAGCATGAACTTTGCAGGTAAATGGATGGAACTAGAAAATATGTTGAGTGAAGTATCACAGTCCCAGAAAAACAAACAGTGAATGGTATCCCTCATCTGTGGATGCTAGCACCAACTACCTAGTTGTAAGGCAAACTAAGCAACGTTAATGTTATGTTCTCATGATCTGAAAACAACTGTACTCTTTTATTGTGAATCCCTTAACAGGTTCTAGAATTAAGTTACCATTAATTTTCAGACTTAGGTAGTTTTGGTACATTGGTGGAGGGTATATATGTACGAAATCAAAAGAATAAGGGGAAAAAATACTTGTTTGTCATGACATTGTGTCTAACCACAGTAATTATCTTAGGGAAGTGCTTTTTAGTATTTCTTATACAAGGCTGCTTTAGCTTTTGTCAAAGCTTTTTTTAAAATATTATACAGTAGTTAGAAGTATTGGGCTGGTGTAACTTAGCCTTTCTGGGTGCTTAACAACCATACTTAAGACCCATACCAGTTTGGACCAGGGACTTAAAGGATAACTTTGTTCCTTGCCCTCAGAGGTCAACTAAGTCCCAGGGGACTATGCATGGGGTCATCTCTTGAAATGTCCTGCAAATGTGAGTCACCAGTCTTCTTGTGCAGGGAGGTCTTGGAGATCTACTAATGGGACTTCAGCCAGTGTCCAGTCTATAAAGAGGAAAGTCTGCTCATGATTCAAAAAGGGGAGCTTGGTCTAGCAGGACTTGACTTTGTCCTTGAGTGGATGGAACTGGTAAATGAAAATCCAATAGGAGCCAGGGGCTCCTACCTCAAAAAACCCTGAGGACCAGATCCTCAACTGACCTTAAGAAAACAAAAACCTTGGTTAATCTGGGATAACAGTGCGGCCTTAAGCATCCATAAGGGAAGAATAACCAGAAATAAATAATTAATAAGGCCTGAGAAATTGTACTTCAGGTATAAAACATAAGATCTTAGTAAAAAGACAAAAGATAAAAAAGCACAGTTGTTTGCCTGTCTTATTGGCAAGTGCAGCTACCCTGTGGCTGCCACTGCTTTTGCCATCCTTCAAAGATGTGAGAAGACACAGCTTTTCAACCTTCCAATATGGACTGAAGACTCATGTCTCTCCAAGAGTCCTCCAAACCTTCAGTGCCAGATGGGGACTGCTAAGATATCGAGCTTGTGGACCGAGCTACTACTGGGGTTTCAGCCTCTTCAGAGTTTTAGTTGCCGTTGTTGGACTACCCAGGTTATATCACAGAGACCAGTACTGGAGGATTAAGACAGGACTTGGTGCTTACTGGACCTTATTTGGCGACCATGGGAAAGGAAAGCCCCAGTGTGGAGCACAAGGTCAGGAGTGATAGTTGTCTGGGCTTGCCAAGAAGGAGACTTCAAACATGACATCTTTCAGCCTAGTTAAAAAAAAAAGAAATCATAAGCTGAAGATGTTAAAAGATATATGTTGCATGTGTACATGCATATTTTGAAGTGATGCAGACAACAACAACAACAAAAGACTGGGTCAAAGAACTGACTGAAAGGTGAACTTCTGCTCAAAACAGTAAACTTCTGAATTGATAATTTTAAAAGAGACTGAGAAAAAGATGAAAAACATGTTTGGCAGAATGCATGAACTCTGGTGGGTTGGGGGAAGTAAGGAAGGAGGAATGGATCTAGATTGATTGGAAATTTTGTATGAAATGCACAAATCTTCAATAAAAATTGGCTTTGGAAAAATAGAGTACTTTTAAGAAGCATATCTGAAATATTAGAATATTTTTAATTTTAATATGTTAAAGATATTCAAACTTCTTTTTTTTTTCTAAACTCTATAGTTTTAAAATCACTGATCCTGAATATCTTATTTTTCTTAAAAACAGAAAATGGGTGAAAACTATGATTTCAAAGCAAAATAAGTAGTTCTGAATTTGTACACATAGCAGCTGCAAGGTGAATTGTGAGATTGTGAATATGTGTGCTGGTGTCAGTGAGTGCGTCAATGTCTCTGTGCTTGTTGTGCATTGTATTAGTCACTTTTCTGTTGCTGTGATAAAACACCATGACCAAGGAACTTATAAAAGGAAGAGTTTATTTGAGCTTACAATTGACGGTTCCAGGGAATTAGAGTCCATTTTAGCGGGAGGCATGGCGACTGGAGACTGCAGCAGCAAGCCGAGGGTCACATCTCGCAATGAGCACAGGAAACAGAGAGAGCAACTGTAGACCACGAGGTTTTTTTAAACTCACTAAGCCTGCCCCCAATAACATACTTCCTCTAGCACAGCCACACCTTCTAAGACCTCCAAAAACAGTGCCACCAACTGGAGACAAATGTCTGAATACTTACAGCCTATGGGGGACCAAACAAATTTCTTATGGTCATGATTTGTCACTTGTCACTATACTCTTTATCAGGAAGTGACATGTACACAGCACAAGCCTGCCATAGAGCATTACCAGGTGTGCCAGCACACACTGATGTATATGTAAACTTGTTGTTTCAGCAATGATTTTTGTAAGGGTGGAACTGAAATAATATCAGAGAACTCAAGTCAAATATAAAAATATCAGACTGTGTTAATTTGTTTGTGTAAAATTATTGTATACTGCATGGATATCCAAAGAAACAGAACCAGAAGGAGTATATAGATGTGCATCTGAAGGGAAAGGATAAGAGAAATTGATTCCTTATTTTAAGGAACTGTTTCCTAAAATGATGAAGTACAAATCTATAATTCAACTCAGAATTGATCAGTCTGGGACTTGATGAGGAGCTAGCTGTTGTCACAGCTAAAGTCAGAACAGCTTCTATTCACCGTTCCCTATTCCTGGGGGACATCATACGCAGGCCCTCAACTGATTGACTGAGGTCAGTTCATGTTACTGTAGTTACTCTCTTGAATAACACTTCCCAACTATCTTGGTGCAATGGCTCAACCACAGTGACACTTTCCACATTGACAAATTTAATTAACCATTGTGACCCTTATTATATTTTGATTTTACAAGCCAAAAGATGATCAACATAAGGCAGATCACCATCTGGATTCCTTTAGTCTTTATGGTGATAGTGATTTCTGTACTTCATAAATGATTCACTTCCCAACTAAGAAGCTGGGTAATTGGGTAAGAATCCTTTTCCTTTTCTTCTTACAACGGCCCATATTTCACAGGAGTAAAACCTACCATGAGGGTTCTTGTTGTTAACAAGTGGACCACTCTTATATAAGTATTTAAGAAATATACATGTGGGCTGGAGAGATGATTTAGCGGTTAAGAGTGCCGACTGCTCTTACAGAGGACCCGGGTTCCATCCCCAGCACCCACATGGCAGCCAAGAACCGTCTGAAACTCCAATTCCAGGAGAACTCCAGTTCCAGGGGAATCTGACGCCGTCTTCTGACCTCTGCGGCATTGCACGACACGGGTGCACAAACTTGCATGCAGACAGTACATTCATACACATACAGAAATAAATAAAAAAATTGTTAAAAGAAATATACATATGTATCTCTCATGAAAACAAGAGCAAAAATTGGTTTCAAACTTACAAAAACCTTGTTCAGTTGTCTTGGGACAAATGTATAAGATCTCTTACTATCCATAAGCCTTCATTCTGTTGTGAGGCCCTGATTAGAATTCAAATAACTTATTTTCAGTGTTAGAGTCTATTTGTGAAAATCTTTTTTGTAGGTATTTTCCTTTTCCAAATGATCAGTTACCATCAGAGCGGAAAAAAAACGTTTTGAGGATTCTCATGGGAAGATGGATTCTACACACACACACACACACACGCACACACATGTGCATGTGTGTGTGTATATATATACACACACGTGTGCATGTGTGTGTGTATATATATATATATATATATATATATATATATATGTATTGCAGAACTATTCTTCCACATGAAGCAGCCAACTACTCAGTCATAGGATTCTCGTATTTACCAACTCAACTGATTGTGTGAAATGAGGAATAAATTTCATCATAATGAATGAGATCAAACTTCTGTTTACTACTTATTATTCTCCAGTGTTATGACTGAACAATATATGTAGGAACCTCCTCTGGGCCAGCCGGTGGGGTTCAAAGAGCTTGACCAAGGAAGAGGTGACTAGTCACAGGGTCAAACACCACAGACTCCAGGAGTTGGGTGAAAGGCAAGGAAAATGTGAACACCTGCCAACTCATTTAATATTGGAAAGATAAGATTTATATATGATCATCTTCTGCTTCTTCTGGAAATGCCTCAGGTGCTGATCAAACCACTGACTCAGCCATTGCTTCCGAGCACAGCCAAACACAAAGATGATGATATTTTCAGGAATGCTCAAGCAGGTGTTCTCATCAGCACCAACAATCTTAAGGAACAAACAGAATCAACTGATGTCAAAATAGCAATTAAAGATAAAAAAAAATGAACAATCACTTTGTAGCACAACTGAATCCCTTTCCCAAGGAAAATTCTGCCATTCTTAATAACCAATTTAGAGGCCCATTTTGGGCATCTGGTGTCAATGTAGCAATGAAAAATTGCAATGTAACAATAAAAGTAATTACAATGTAACAACGAAAGATAAAACAATGAACAATCACTTTGCAACACACCTGAATCCCTTTCCCCTAAGAAAATCCTGCCATTCCAAATCCCCCTCTTTTTTTTGAAATCTATGAGTATACCAAAAACATTTTTTTAACACAAGGTGAGCTGACAGTATGAATCTCCAAGATACCAAAAAAATGGCAATACATAACTCAGGATCTCAAAGCTGGGTATTCCAATGTTACTATGTAAAGAACTTTAAAGGGAACAGAAGTGAAGAGAAAAAAATAAGTTGCAATTTTGCACAGTCACCAACTTTCTGAAAAGCCAGTGTCTCTACAATTAGTATTGAATGCAGTTGAACTTGAAGACCTAGGTAAAAATCCTTCAAATAGACCAGTCATATGATGATTTTTATGTTCTTATGCCTAGGACTTTGGTTGAGGGCACAAAACAAGTAGTAAACATTTGATATACAGTATCCCAATTTTTGGCCTTTCAATACATTTTTTAAGTATTCACATTTTAAAGTTTGCAAGTGCAAATCCAGTCTGGCATGTCAAACAATTCTGTGCACATAATGATTGCAACTTGAAGTGGCCACTTTGTTTGACAGAACCAACATAGAGGACACTAGACATACCTTAAACAGGAAACACAAGGGCCCCAGAAAGAGAAGGAGAGTCTAGAGAAAGAGCTCACAGGCCCCAACAAATCGGCAAATGAAGCACTTCAAAGATGGATGCAGCCTAATTAGAACTCTAAATATATAACTCTGTTAGTTTTGTATGAATGTTACCACAAAAACATCAGTATTTCCTACTCATTGTAAAAATGTCTATGGATCAAATCATGACAACAGTCATTCTAGGCCCCTGAGAATTACGGTAGCTCTACATTTTACATTCCCTCCATTTTAGAAGTTAAGTTCCATACTCTGACTGTCATGACTGAGAATCCAGTCAACATCCTTGCATGTCATGGAATCTGGTAACTTCCTGTCTGTCATCTTTAGCTGCCCAGCTTTCCCATTCCCCTTTCACCAACACTCCTTCTCATTCTTGTAGGGTAGGGTCACCCTGGCTCTGCTAGTGACATGTTTCAAGTACAAGTTCTCAAATCCTACATAGGTAATCCAATTCTAATGATCCTATCAAATGCAGCCTCTATCTTTTAATACTTTGCTAAATAACATTGCAAATCTCTATGAGAAATTTTAACCTCAATTGTTTAAATGTTTGAAAAACACTTAGAAATAGTTAATTTGCTCAAAATTAAAAGAATGAGAAATTCACAAATATTCTTCACTGGAACTCATCATAAATGAAGGTTTTGTATAGATCATAGAGGAACAAATTTATCAAAATGAAACTATTGGTTCTATCTTTTCTTCCCTGAGTTTGAATATAATATATATAATTATAATAGATATAAAGCTTTCAGTCATATACTTTGAACAAGCGTCCTTGCTGAACATCTTGTTTCTGTGTATTATGCCCTGTCACACCACTATGGCAATCTTAAGCCCCCTCTGGCCATTCCAGAAGTCAAGAGCTCCTGGCTTCACTGTAAAATCCCTTGTTGAGATCAATCCATTGAATGCTTAATTTCATTTCCAATAGCCTTTTAAGTGTATGACTGCTATACCATACTCTTCAGTGTCCTCTTTTCTTGCAATATGCATCAACCTATTTCTCTTTGGTTACTGCTTTCCAGACATGATATTTGGAATTGGCAGTGGAGAAAATCAGGGCACATTTGAGAAAAGAGTGCAAGCAAAACAGAATAGTATCCTGTACTGTGAAATCCCAACAAAATGAGGAAAGACATTTAAAAGTTTCTAAATTAAGTGAGAATAATAATACAGAGTGACTGTGTGGTTCTTAATAAATGGAATGGAAGACTCTTTGAAAGAAACAGACTGATCTTCAAATGTGAGGGCCACAAAAACCGAACAGGGGGAGCAAATTAGAGAGTCACAAACATTCTTAATACTCTTCTTGCTGCATTGTTTTTCTCTTTGTCTCCCTCTCTCTTCTTTTTGCTTTCTTATTACCCCTGTCACCTTCTAGATAAACTCAGATTGAAGCACAATAATTTACCAGTATATTCCCCAGTTTCATAAAATCAAGAGTTACATACCATATTAATCATGATTTTCTGCACGTAATTAATATTTGAATATTTGAGAAAGAAGACAGCTTTTCAACTCATTCTTGTAATGCTTTATACAAAGAATTCCTTTTTGAGCTCTTGGCCTAAGGCACTCACACTGTTTTTTTCAGGCAATCTCTGGTCTTCACAAGCAAACAGAACTCTATGTATGGCTTCCAGAATTGGGATTTTAATACATAATCATTCTTCTTTGTGTCATTTGCATTATAAAATAAAATAACAGCAGGTCGACACTCATTCACAGTTTTGCCTATCATCGCACTGTGCTTCAGTTGAAAAATATTTTAAGTGGCCCTGGAACTCCAGTCTTTGCTTTAATTTTGATGTGAAATCTCCTGATGATTCCCTAGCAGCAAGTTACTAACTTGTGACTTTAAAATTTATGTAACAGTGACTGCATTGCTGGATTTCTATTTGTGGATACTTCTAGTTTCTCTATTGATCAACTGAGACACCCAGAAACCAGAGTTGGGGGTGTAGCAGCCTTGAAAGCAGAGTAGCTTCCTTTGGAACTATTGGGAACCTCAGTGAAGTTCAGGCATGTGCTTGGTGCTGGGCTCAGAGGAGCATCCCTGAGCTGGACTAACAAGCTCTGCACACTTTAAGTTTATTTTTGTAACTACTTTGAAGAGGTGATTTATTGTTAATTGATTCAATGCAATTAAACCAATGGCTTCCCATATGCCGCTCACCTAGCTGGGGTCTCCTTACAGAGTGCTTGTAAAGCTTCAAGATGAACTTCTCATACAGAAATAAGGATAATTGTCCAAAAATACATCTTGCTTATTCACTCAACAGACTTGTAAAGTACCAACCTTATACTGAGTTGCTGGTAGGTGAAGATGCTAGGATGAGAAGATGCCTGCAGTTACCCTGCTTATAGAGAGTGAGAATGGGAAGCACACAGCCACGTGATTGTCACAGAGGAATTTTCCTCTCTGGGCAGGAAGTGCCCACATCCTACCAACTGCATTTGCCAAGTCAGCAGTGCTCAGTAACTCCACCCAACGTCTGCTTTTTCCAGGTTTCCCCAAGTAATTAAAACAATGCAAGTAGAGAGTTCTCCAATCTCTGACTAGACCTGAATTTACTGAGATTGGCTACAAAGAAGATAAATCCTAACAGGACACCCAAAAGTTTACAAATAATTATTTGGTCCTTTTGTGTTACAGATCACTAATACTGTCTCTAATTTATTTCCTTTGGATGTATTTCTGTATCATGTCAGGATAAAGGGTACCTGAGTAAACTTAATCCCTAGAGAAGTCTCCTGCATACTAGCTTTATCCTCTGACTTTTGCCCATATTATTAATGCAGGGAAGATGCAGTAGAGCACAATGCCACCAGAGGGCACTGTGGGACCTCTTTGTTATGAATTTTCCTACATAGGATTGCAAGAAAAGCATGGGGACAAAAGCTTTAAAAACCCAAACGCCAGGACTGTTTTGCTGATATAGTGTGTTCACTTCAGGTTGAAAAAACAGAGTGAGAAACAGTCCTGCAATTGCAGTTAGAATAACAATGGCAAAGGATATTTGCAGCATTTCACAGAAAATATACACAAATATCCCTTAAAATATGATATTCAAACTATGTCATCATTTCAAATGTTAATTAAAATTACATTGATATGTAATTTTTCACTCATCGTATTTAGTGGTATGATAAGTTACTGAAAGAAGCACGAGTTGATTTAATTCCCAAAGCGGGAAATTTGGCACCAATTATATTAAAAATTACAAGTGAATTTGTCCTCTGATCCCATGGAACACACAGGAATTTTTCTTATCTGTGCATCTCTCACCTAAATATTCAAAGCTGTTTTAAAAGTACTTTGTAGTGAATCAGAACAGTAGGGAGTTTAAGCCAGATGATGAAAATGGTCTTTATTTACTGGTAAAGAAAACCTTCAATTTACTTTAAGTAAAAGAAATGCCCAATGGGGAAATCATGCAAATTTCTCAAACAGGGGCCAAGGTAAGACTGTGTATACATATTTATATTTATTTCAGAAGAAAAGCCTGCAAGAAAACACAGAAAGAAGAAAATGACAGTAGGAGTAAGATTGGTTCTGTATACCATTCTGAATAACGCAGTTCATGGATCAGGAACATTTATAACCAATCCATGGAACAGAATTAGTAGTTTGGAGGTGGGGAGATGGCTCAGCAATCAAGACCCAGGTTCATTTCCTAGTACTCACGTGATACTTTCTGTAACTTCAGCTACAGGGGATCCAATGCCCTCATCCGACCTCTGCAGCCATGACATGAGTGTACTTAACCTCCATGCAGGCAAAACATCATACACATTAAAAATATACTAGAAATAAACATTTTAAAATGATTTAGCATTTTTAACAATTGCAACAGGAAAAGGTTTGTTTAGTCATTGATCACATGCATTGGATAGATCAAAGTGTATTTGGGGCCTAGGATAAGGCTCAATTGGTGGAATATATGTCTAACATGTACAAAGCCCTGGATTCAATCCCTAGCAAAACATAGGCCAAGAAAGGTGGCAAGTGCCTGTAATCCCAGCCCTTGTGAGGTAGAGATAGGAAGTGCCTGCACCGAAGAGCTAGCAATGCCTGGCATCCTGACCCACACTTCTCAGCTATGCAGTCTGCCTCCTCAAAAAGCTCATTGTTGTCTAATTAGTTTGCAGCATTCTCTATGGGGAAACAAATAGAGAGATCATTCCTTGAAAGTGGAAGACAGGCTTTTTATCTGGAACAGTGAATTTTCCTTGTCAACTCGGCAGGCTCTAGAATGACCTAGAAGACCACCTAGACAGCTAACTCAGGACATGTGTGCTTCCTTGGGGCTGTAGGTGGGATAAATCAGAACATGGGATTCTGAGTGCTTTGGAGCCAGTTTGGGGAAGGAATGTGCTTTGAAACGTTGAGCTAAAAAATGCTTTAGAGAATGGTAACATTAGTGGACTGTGATGAAGTAAGGATGAAAGAGAAGGAGGGACAAGAAGTCCAGCAGGAAAGGGACAAGGGAGACTCTGGCTAAGCGCATGGCTGTATTCTACCCATGTCTTAAGAGTTTGAGTGAGGTTGTACATGAATTAATTTGTTTAGTAGAGGGCACTTCAAGACAGCATAGCATTCAGGATGTGTTATGGCTACTGTGTGTTGTTTTCATCCTGATCTGTAATGGGAAGGCAAAAGAGGGAACAGAAAGACATGAAAAACGTGAAGTTTGACAGGGAAAGGTGTTTGAGTGACTTTAAAGATTTAGATAAGAAGAATGTGACAATAAACTATCTCTAGGTGTTGGAGAGATTGGTACCTTTAAGAAGAGTCTGTGCATTACACTGTGTCAACAGGAAAGGTATCTTTAGTGCAAGACCTCACACATGCCATACATCCAAGGCCCATACTTTGAAAAACAATTAATCATGAAGATTTCACAATCATAAATATATATGCACCAAACTCCGGTGCACCAAATTTTATAAACACAATCCTGCAAGATGTTAAGGAACAGATTAATCCCAGCATGCTAATAGTGGGGGACTTCAATACCCCACTGAGCACTCTGGATAGATCAACTAAGAATAACCAGAGAGACATCTGAACTGAAGAATATATTACTCCAAATGGACTTCACAGACATCTACTGAATATTCCACCCAAACACCAGAGAATATACTTTTTATTCAGCACCCCATGGAACATTCTCCAAAATCGTTCACATACTGGGACACAGCAGAAAAACCTCAACAAATACAAAAGGATTGAAATAATTTCATGCATTATGTCAGACCACAGTACAATAAAGCTCAACATCAACACTAGGATAAGCCCTACTCTCTACAAGAACACATGGATAATAAATGACACACTCCTGAATAATGAAAGGGTCAAGGAAGAAATAAAGAAAGAAATAAAAGCACTCCTGGAAATAAATGAAAATAACAACACAACACAACAAAACCTATGGGATATTTTATTTATTATTATTTATTTTTTTATGTGTATGAATGTACTGTCTGAATGTAGGTTTGTGTACCCATGTCATGCAATGCCGCAGAGGTCAGAAGAAGGTGTCAGATTTCCCTGGAACTGGAGTTAAAGACAGTTCTTAGCCAACATGTGGGTGCTGGGAATCGAACCCGGGTCCTCTGCAAGAGCAATTGGCACTCTTAACTGCTGAGCCTTCTTTCCAGCCCGGACCTATGGGATATTTAAAAGCAGTCCTAAGAGGGAAGTTTATAGCTCTGGGTCTGGGAAAAAAAAAAAAAAAAAAACATGCAAGAGCCACAAACAATCTAACATTGCAGCTAAAAACACTTGACAAACAACAACAAATGAACCCCAAACCCAACAGACAAGAAGAAATAACAAAAATTAGAGCAGAAATTAATGAAATAGAAATGAGGAAAACGATACAAGAAAATCAATTAATACAAAAGTTGGTTCTTTGAAAGGATCCACAAGATAGACAGACCTCTAGCCCAGTTAACCAAAAGAAAAAAAGAGCAAATCCAAATCAATAGAATTTGTGATGAAAAGGGAAACATGACCACAGTCAAGAAAAAGATCCAGACAATCATACAGGAATACTTCAAAAACGTATACTCTACTAAATTTGAAAACCTAAGAGAAATGGATGAATATCTCAAATCCTGGAATACACCAAAGCTTAACCAAGAAGGGCCTCACAGCTTAAACAGACTGATAATATTTGAGGAAACTGAAAATGTTATAACCCCCCCCAACCAAAAAAAGCCCAGGCCTAGATGATTTCAGGGCAGAATTTTATAAAACATTTGAAGAGGACTTATAACCATTACTACTCAAACTGTTCAGAAGGATACAAACAGAGGGAATTCTCCCAAATTCCTTCTATGAAGCCAGCATTACCCTAATACTCAAACCAGGCAAAGATACAACCAAATAGGCCTATCGCATTAATGAATTTAGATGCAAAAATTCTCAACAAAATACTTGCAAACCGCATACAGACCCACATCAAAAAAAAAAAAAAATCATCCATCATGACCAAGTTGGGTTCATACCAGAGATGCAGGGATGGTTCAACATACAAAAATCAATAAATATCATAAAACAAATAAATGAACTGAAAGACAAAAACCACACTATCTTAACTGATGCAGAAGAAACCTTTGACAAAACCCAGCATCCCTTCATGTTTAAAGATCTAGAGGGAATTGGACTGGAAGCAACATTCCTCAACATACTTAAACCCATATACAACAAACCCACAGCCAACATAATCCTAAATGGAGAGAAGTTAGAAACATTCCCCTTAAATGCAGGAAACTGGCAAGGATGACCCCTATCACCACTCCTCTTCAATATAGTGCTTGAAATGCTTGCTAGGGCAAAAAGATAAGAAAGGGAAATTAAAGGAGTACTAATTGGAAAAGAGGAAGTCAAGCTATCCCTTTTTGCAGGTGATATGATAGTTTACCTGAGGGACGCTAAAAACTCCACCAGAAAACTCTTAGAAATGATAAAGACTTTCAGTAAATTAGCAGGATACAAAATTAACCTAGAAAAATCAGTAACCTTTCTTTACACCAACAACAAGCAACAGAAGGACTATAAGGAGACTATCCCACTCATAATAGCTTCAAAAACAATAAAACACCTAGAAACAAACCTAACCAAAGACACCAAAGATCTCTACAACAAAAATTTTAAACCCTTGAAGAAGGAGATTGAAGAAAACATCAGAAGACAGAAAGACCTCCAATGCTCAAAGATCAGGGAAAAATATATAGTAAAAATGTCCATTCTACCAAAATTAATATACAGATTCAATGCAATCCCAATTAAAATCCCTAAGAGTTTCTTCACTGACTTGGAAAAAAAAAATCCTTAAATTCATATGGAAAAACAAATGACACACGAGCCAAAGTAACCCAGAGGAAAAAGAGCAATACAGTAGGGATCACTATACCAGACTTCAAACAATATTACAGACCTATAGTCATAAAAACAACCTGGTACTGGCACAAAAACAGACCTGTAGACCAATGGAACAAAGTCGAAGATCCAAACTTGAGCTCATACAATTTCAGCCACCTTATATTTGACAAAGGGGCCAAGAAGACACAATGGAGGAAAGACAGTATCTTCAGCAAATGGTGCTGGCAAAACTGGATCACCACTTGTAGACAAATAGAATTAAATCCCTGCCTCTCACCCTGTACAAAAACCAACTCCAAATGGATCAAAGACCTCAATGTGAAACCCGAAACTCTGAAGGTGATAGAAGAAAACGTTGGCAGCAACCTACAAGACATAGGGGTAGGAAGAAACTTTCTAAATCAGACAGCAGCTGCAGAGGAAATAAGGTTGACAATTGACAATCAGTGAAGTGAAGAGCAAACCCACAGAGTGGGAGGAAACCTTCACCACTGATACGTCTCACAGCCCGTTAACTACTCAAAAAACAAAGAAGAAAACAAAGGACCCATTCATGAGAAGGAATATAGAGCTGAACAGAGACTTCACAAGGGAGGAAGTAAAAAGGGCTTAGAAACATCTTAAAAAGGGTTCAACATTGTTAATAATTAAGGAAATGCAAATTAAGATACTTTAAGATATAATTTCACTCCAGTAAGTCTGGCTAGGATGAAGAAAATAAATGATACTGTCACATGCTGGAGAGGTTGTGGGGAAAAGGGAACACTCATCTGATGCTGGTGGGAATTTAAACTCATATAACCACTATGGAAAAAAGTATGGAGAATCCTTAAATGACTGAAAATGAGACTACCACCTGACCCAGTCATACCACTCCTGTGTATATACCCATAAGACTCATCCTACTGCAGAAATACACGTACAGCCATGTGTCTTGCAGCTCTGTTCACAGTAGCAAAGAGTTGGAACCAACCCAAGTGCTCCTCACCCAACAAGTGAATAGAGAAAATGGAGTTCTATGCAGCAGTAAAGAAAGATGACATCATGAACTTTGCAGGTAAATGAATGGAACTAGAAGATATTACACTAAGTGAGGTAACACAGTCTCAGAAAAACAATGAATGATATCCCTCAATTGTGGATACTAGCATCAAGTAAGGCAAACTGAGTAACATTAATGTTCTATTTCTCTCTATCAAAAAGCAACTGTGATCTTAGTATATGAATCCCTTAATGGGCTCTAGAATTAACCTACTACTTATTTTCAGAACTTATAATTTTGGTACAAGGGCGGAGGGTATGTTTGCATAGTTTAGAGCAATATAAAATTAAAACAGAAAAATGTGAATCTTGAAATATGATTTGTAAATAACATACAGTTTATTTTCAGATGACATGATTTTAGAACATGTGTGACATATATAAATGCTTATGTTGAAACAATACAGATTGCAGGGAACAACAACAACAAAAGAACTGGGACAGGGAACTGACTGAAGCAGTAGAGTTCTTACCCCCACCCCCCGAAAATAATCTTCTGCTTTGAAAAACTTTGAAAAGACTCAGAAGGGGAAACAGGACATGTGTGGCAGACTGCATGAACTGGGGGGGGGGGGTGCAGGGTGCATGGAGGGGGAAATGAGTCTGGATTGAACTGAGAAGTGATGTATGGAATGCTCCAAACTTCAAAAAAAGATTAAAAAAAGAGAGAATGCAATTTCATTTAAAAGGATGGAGTTTAAACTCAAAGAACCACGCAAGGGGTTCCCTGATCCTCAAAATCAACTGCCTAGGAAAGTCCCTCCTCAAGATCATCACAAAGAAGGTAATGCAACTGTGGTATGGAGGTTGCTAAGCTGAGGTCACTGGATGTGTTGGCAGATGTGTGAGTGCCTGAAAACAGTCTTCAAAGGCTACTGAAAAGAGCTGTGAAGATGATGCCTGAGATGAAAGGGAGACGCCATGGCATTAGAGATTACAGGGAATCTCTTCTATACTTTTCCCTTCTAGGGAAAGTATATTTGCGATGGCAAAAGAAGAATCCATCTTAGCAGAGGGAATAACACATATGGAAATACAAGTTTGGGAGACATGGTTTATTTGAAGGAGTTAACCATTCTAAAGCATTCTGTGTTTATTGATTTTTATATTTTTTTACTTAATTTTATTTTATTTTTTTATTTTTTTCAATTTGTTATGAAAATGGATTTTTTTATTTATTTTTATTTTATTTTTTTATTGATGCTTTGTGTATTTCATACATCATTTTCCAATTCAGTTCAGGCATATATCCCTTTCCCTTCCCTCCATCCCACCCCTACCCATCTCAGATCATGCATTCTGCCATAACTTTTCTGCATCTTTCTCTGTTTTTTTGTTTTGTTTTGTTTTGTTTTTTGTATCTTGGGATCCACTCTACCACTAGAACTATTGTCATGAAATTGCTACTAATATGTATTTTAGGGTGCTCTTTCATTTAATGATTTTAAGAACTGTAAAATTTCAATAATTTGTTGAGGGTCATACATTTATATTAGAACTCAGAGAAGAATCTGATTTGAAATCCCTTATGCTTCCACAAGAATGGAAATGATTGCTGCCTCGCTTTTATTTCACATTCTCTCTTTCTGAGGATCTTCTCTAGCTCAGAAGCCAGCTTGCATGGAGTTCCCTGACAAGCATGCCACCTCCTAGCAGGGGGACTCCTGGTGTCTTTGTCTCAGGAAATGTGAGGGAAGAGCAAAGATTGTCTTTTATCCTCAAGCTTCCTTCTGTCTTGTCATTCTATGTTTTTTTTTTGACCCCCATTTGAAAGAACACAGCTGATCTTCACAAGGTCTTGGCACTCTACATGATGCTCAAAAGGGTGATTTCTCTACACACATTCTACCCCTGTGTAAATAGGTTCTTTATCAAACTCTTGTTAAGTTATCCTAATTGCAAAGTGGCATTAGTTTTTAGATGGCACCAAATCAACATTCTAAACTTACTGTTACTCTGATGAACATCTATGCCGGCAGAGGCAGATGAAATCCCAGAGACTAAAAAGAAAGCTTTTCAGAAAGATACAAAGGCATTTGAATAAAAAAGGGAGCCAACATGAGTGAACAATAGTTGATTTTGAGGTCTGAGTTTTAGAAATCAACTCAAGTAAAAAAAAAGCTGTTAATTTACCAATTTAAGATGATGTAAAGTAAGCAATTCCTACCTGGCCAAGAGAAGACAGTGCTTGGGCAGAGGTTAGATTTTAGAGCATGCAATAAATGGAGTCACATTAGTCTCTTACAAAAGGAAGTATCAGATTCAGGTGCTGAGGCAACCAAGCAATTAGTGCCAAGTAGTTTCAGCAAGAGGAAAAGGGAACAGGGGAGGTGGATCAGGCAGGAGCATCTCTTGAACATTCAGGTTAACAGTGAACATGAAAAAGAATATCAACGATTGGGAAGATTCTCCTTGGATTCGGTCAGAGTCAAATCCAGGAAAGAAGGCAAAGACAGAGAAAAAAAAAAAAATCTGGACAGCAGGGTGGTTCGAAGCCTCCTTCACATCTGCCGAGGAATCCATTACGGCTCCTATCCTTTCTTAGAGACCTGAAATATTGGTATTATTCTACTATTCACTATTATAGCATCAGCTTTTTTAGGATACGTCCTCCCATGAGGACAAATATCTTTGTGAGGAAGCACCGTCGTTACAAACCTCTTATTTGCTATTTGGTGATACAGGTTCAGAGCTCCTGGCACAGGAGCAGCACAGTGAGTGGGTTTCACAGTTGTGAGTGAAGGAGCCTGCCTGGTACCTCTCCTTACAGGGCCAGCCCAGCCCAATACTTTTGATAAGCCTATGACTTTATCATGTGGCCAAGCTGTCTGTCTTTGTCACCAGTTGCCTAGCAACATTTGTGCACGTTTGAGGAGACAACAGTGTTCCTCAGAAACTCTTATATCGAGAAATATGAAGTAGGACAGGCATCAGAATATAGGGATTCATTGTTATGAAATTCTGCATCCTATCTTTTCCTTTTTAAGAAAAGTAAATAATAATTTTGAAATTTGCTTCTGGGAGGGGCCCTGCATGTAATCAAAATGCATTGTATAACATTCTCAAAGAATCAATTAAAATATTGCTTAATTTTAAAAAATTGCTTCTTTCTAGAGTTTAAAAATGCATTTTGATTTATAGTGTCTAGAGAATATACAGTAAATGGCTCCCTAAATTAGCATATCAATTACTTAAACCAAATGGAAGAGAATGATTACATGGAAATAATAATCTTTTATAAGAGCCATTTTATATGGGATAAAATATAGTTGGTCCCTTGACTTACACAGGTGTGGCATTAATCATTGAGGTGTAAATTACAGAGGTGAAGAGTTTACCCTGCTGTTTCTGGGCTGAGCACTCTGATAAATGAGTATCCCATTTGAGGAAAGATAACACAGTGAATATCTTGCTAAGTTTGAAAGGAAATAAAACGATGACTGACACAATATTTTGTTCCAGCTTGAAATAAACGGATAGCAGTTCCTGGCCCGTGAAACCCCAGCCAAGTGTCTGACTGGCAGTATGCAGGCCCTGGTGCTTAGGGAGGAGATGGGCTTCGGCTCCAGGTGAGTTCAAGCTCCTCTGTGAAGATGTTCCTTGTTTCTACTCCCACCAAATTCATGGTGAAGCTTCAGCGGCCCTTTCAGCCTTTTCTTTAAAAATGATTATCCTTTTGAAATTCCATAACATCTTTAAAATCAGTGTGTTTTCCCTCTCCTAACTTTAAGTGGTTTCATTTTTATACAAAGGGTCAAAATGCTTGAACTATAAGAAAAGCACATGGTTACACATCCACAGTGACAGAGACTGAAGGTGGCCGCCTCAGGCAGTGCTCCCCAGAGCCACGCTAGGTATCAGCAAGTATTTGCTCTCACACTGTTCATCAACTTTTTAACAGGCACACCCAAGGGCTGAGTTAAAAATGGAAATTTTACACTCAGCCATTTAATTAAAAATATTTTTTTTCTTTTGCAAAGCAGCCATATTGGCTTCAAAACCTATATATTTTCTGTGTAATTAACACAGAATCCATGATTTCTTCATTTTCAAAGATGAGGAAAAAAGAAATAAGTAGTCTATTTATAAATATCTTAACTGACCTTGCTTTGAACACAGCAATTTTTGTGTACTTAGTGTAAAAAAAATTAAGAAAGTTGAAAATTATTTAAGCAAAAGGATGTTTCTCACAGTCTGTTTTAATGGCAGTGAAAATTATTGAAAGCTCAAATGTGCAACTGTGAAGAAATTGTAACAGGTTTTTTTAAATAATGGGAATCTGTAGGACTATTAAGATCTCTGCTGTAGAGGAACATCGCAGGAACAACAAGCAGATAACTTTGTAATTGAGAAAATAGGAGCTCAAAATATTGATAGGAATTTTATATTTGCTTTTGCATTGAAAAACATATACTAGAAAAATGTTTGTGTGATAAATTTACTTTTACATCCTGAGATTTTTCCCTTTTTTTTCTCTTTTCTTTTTTGGTATTTTTTTTTTTTTGTTAAATTAATTTTATTTATTTCTGTATGTGTATGAATGTACTGCCTGCATGCAAGTTTGTGCACCCGTGTCGTGCAATGCCGCGGAGGTCAGAAGAGGGTGTCGGATTCCCCCGGAACTGGAGTTCTCCTGGAATTGGAGTTTCAGACGGTTCTCGGCCGCCATGTGGTTGCTGGGGATCGAACCCGGGTCCTCTGTAAGAGCGGTCGGCGCTCTTAACCGCTAGGCCATCAGACAGGGTCTCCCTGTAGCCCTAGCTGGCCTGGAACTCACTTTGTAAACCAGGCTATCCTTGAACTCCCAGAGATCCTCCTGCCTCTGCCTCCCGAGTGCTAGGATTAAAGGATTGTGCCACCACACCCAGCATTTTTTTTTTTAGATTGTTCTATTGTCTATGTATATAGGTAGATATTTAAGGGGGGCTGTAATGATTTAGTTATTAAATATTTGCGGTTGGTTTTCATACAATATAACTTGTACTTAGATCCCCTCCCACCTCCCATATCTGGGATGATTGGTTGCTCCCATAATATTCATGCCACTATCACATCAGTGAACTTATCTTGTTAGGCCGATTGCTGTTGTTGTAGTTCACAGGATTCACTACTCAGTAAGGTTGATGATTATTATTTCCTTTTGTTAGCATTCACAACACCCTCTAGCACCATGAAATCTAACCAATAGAGATGAGGCTTTGAAGTCAGCACCAACTTACTTTTTCTTATTTGTTCTATGTGTGTAGTGTCTTCAGCAATAGGGTCTTACCATCCAGGTCTGGAAGGTATCCAAGAGCAGAGTCGATGACCAGCATTGTTGAGAGTATGTGGAAGACCTGTTCAACAGTTTGTTGAGAGGGACTTTACTTCTGTCATTGAGGTGTTACTTTTTTCCCTTCATCAGCCTATGATGTACAAAGATATTTAAGTTTTAACTTTCTGTTTTCCAAAATATTTTTTCCATAACCAAAACTTCTTAATTGTAAAAATTAAGCTTGAAACTTATTGGTAGAGAAAGCTGAGATTGTGAAAAGGATAATAATGCCAGGAAAACAGGCACCATATTTTCCAGTGACACTAAAATATGATTATGAAGAAATTCAGTAAAATATTTTATGTTTATAAGAAATAAGGATATATTTATATATTTATAAAAAGTAAACTATTATTGTAAGTGATAACAATACTTCTTATCCACTAACTTTGTAAATTCCACAAATAATGAATGGAATTTAAGTAAGGAACTTCTGGGTGTTGTTTACTCTAAATGGGCCTGGACAGGCACCAAATAAGCTCACATTGCTTGCTTTGCACTTTGTGGAAACTTATAGGATAAATGATACCCAGTTTTAAGCTTGGACAGAATAGCCAATTTTATCAACTAAATAATATATCTCATCATATATTTATAAATTGGAAATAATACTATATTTTATTTTTGAAAACATTTTATTTTATTTTATTTTTGTTTTTGGTCTTTTCAAGACAGGGTCTCCCTGTAGTCTCACCTGTCCTGGAACTCACTCTGTAGACCAGGCTGGCCTTGAACTCACAAAGTTCCACCTCCCTCTGCCTCCCAAGTGCTAGGATTAAAGGCATGCATCATCACGACGATATTTTAAAGAAAATATCATTGTATAAATAATCACAAAAATATCTACAACATTGATGTCATGTCTCTGAAAGCTACCTGTGAAACATAGGTAAATTGTCATATTTTTATGGAGATTCTTTTTATCTCATTTTTATGGAACAAGGTGGATGTTAATTTATATAAGAGATGCAGTGTAAAGAGTATCAGTAGTGATCCCTCTCAGTCTTCTCTCTCCCTATAGACTCTGCTGTCCCGTCCCATCTCAGTCCTTTGAGCCTCTCTTTTTATCTCTTGGCTATCTTCTATGCTTGTCTTAAGCACAGAAGTATACACTGTGTATTTTACAAATTACACTGAATATTTAGTTCTTATACTCAAGATTTCCATATTCTTAAATCCCTTACTTTTACCAAACTCTAATTTTTTTAATTTTTTAAAAAATTTATTTCTGTATGTGTATGAATGTACTGTGTGCATGCAAGTCTGTGCACCCGTGTTGTGCAATGCAACTCTAATTTTGTACTACTCCAGTATTAAAAATAAACCATGGATGTCTTAAACTTTCTGTTTCCAGTGTTGGCCTCTCTTTTCTTTTCTTTGTTGTTTCTATTCTACTTGGGGATTCATTACAGTGTCTGTTTGGACGGGAATTCAAGCAGGATTTCTAGCCATAAGTCTTATGACCCTGGGTATTCTTGTTGCTACATCTCCTGTCATTGCACTTGTCTTGTTTAATTTCTTGAGAACTGAGTGTCTGATTTGTGCACTAGCTGATGAGGTCCTTGAGTCCAGGAACTGTCCCTCATGTTTGTTGCACAATGAAATTCCAAGCCATCTTATACATAACGAGAACAGTTCAGGAGTCAGCTGGGTTGAATTTTCAAAATAACTCCCAATCCATAACATATCATCAAAGGATCCAAGTAGACCATGTTTATCACACATCTCCATACATTATTCTCTCTCTCTCCCATTATTTTTCAGGTCTCCCTGTAGCACCTGGTGGCCTGGAACTCACTATACAGACCAGGATGGCATTGATCTCATAGAGATCTTCCTGCCTTTCCTCCTGAGTGTTGGGAGTAAAGGCATGCACTATCACTTCAGATATTATTTTCTACTTAAACTTGCTAGAAAATAAAATTCATCCTCCTCTAGCGGTAATCTCAAGATAATTCACGCCTTTTCCTCTCCTTACCTCCTTCCTCCACTTTTTGACTTTCCCTCTCTTCCCTCTGTCCGTTACTGCTCTTCTTCCATTCTCTTCTTTGTTCCTTCTCTGTCTTCTCCCTCCTCCTCTCTTCTCTCCTCTTCCTCCCATCCTGTCTTCTTCCCTCATCCTCTTCCCTCTCCTCCTCACTCTCTTTCCCCCTAACTTCTTTCCTTTTCATGAAGAGGTATAACTAGGCCATGTTCATCACACATTTTCAACTCAAACTCCCCCAAATAAAACTTCATCCTCCTTCAGATTGCCTTTGGCAGCATCTTTTCTTTCTGCTCTGATGGGCATGAAAAAGAAAAACCCTTCTTACAAAGTAGAATATGTGAAAGGATCTACTCAGACTGGGCAGGATATGTTCAATAGATAGCTGACTTTTTGAGGGGTCATATGAATATTTTGGTCCTTTCCTTTTGATATTATTAGTAAACCAGTTATGGTAATTGTTTATTGTGTTATGTTCTTATCCATTTCTCTCTTTAAAATGCATAAAAATATGGAAGTCATCTACTGTAATTGAACCTAGAAGGGTAACAGAACAAACCAGCCAATAAAATGGCAGTTTAGATGCAGCAAAATACTAGATTTATTGGGTGTACACATGATATTCTTTGATGTAGACCCAGATTACTGCTCTGCCCTGTGGACATTTGCTCTGCCATAAAGGAGTCTAGTAGCTCAGAGCTCTAGTACCATTAGGCCTTTAATTATTCACTACTTCTGCAATGCCCTCTTCTATATATTTACAGATTATAAAGCCCTTTTTAAAACATTTTTTAGGCACTGGGCCACTTTAAAAATAGATTTATAGTACCAGTCAAAAATAGTAGGCATAGCTTATCAGGACATCAAGTGTAGAGATAAACGACTTACATAAATAAATTGCTCTCAAATTCAAAAGTCTGCCATAGAGGGAGAAACCACAAGATCATTTTCAGGTTTTTAATATTTACTTTTATTTTATGTGTATCTGTTTCTGTGTGTACACCAGAAGTGCCCATGTAACCGCCGGTGCCAGAAGAGGGCATCAGATCCCTGGAGCTGGAGTTACAGTCTATTGTAAGCTGCCTTATGTGGGTACTAGGAACAAAACTCTGTTGGTCCTCTGGACGAACAAGAGCCTTTAGACTCTGAGCTATCTGTCCATCCCCAGAATACTGAATTAGAGTCTAAATTATATTTGCTCATTATTGTCTTCAGGTTATATAGTTTACTATCACTAAAAAAGATAAAATAAAGAGTACAGCTCAGTTATTATCACTCCTGATGATATCAGTAGCCAATGACTTCTCTAGCTCTTTTTCTTTTTTCTTTATTACTTATAATATTGTATACATTTGCCTTTCTTCTGGAAGCGGAAATCTCTTCATTGTGTAAAGCATCTTTAAGTAGGTGTTAGTGAGATTTCCTCCTTTGCACGTTAACGCATGTGGTCTACCCATCAATCAACACTCTTCTACAGTTCCGGAGGCACTCTCTTAGATAAGGGATTTCATCTGCAGAAAATCACGTGTAAGAAATTTAGGAGTAAAAAGCAAATCTCTCTTGTAAAATCCATTCATAGAACACATGTGAGATGAAAATTAAAGGCATAGAATATTGAAATGAAACTGAATCATCTATCTGGAAATTAATTCCAGCCATTATAATACTAATAAAAATCCATAATTTGAAAATTAAGCTGCAGTTAACATGCAGCTGTGAAAGTTATTCAAGGTTGTCAACAGCTGTAGTAATGTTAAATTTTAACAGTTGGAATTATATTTGTTAATGTATTATTGTATAAATACTTTCCAAAATATAATAGAATATTGAAAATTATCAGAAAATGAAAAACTTTTCACACAAGTGAGTGTTTATTAATCATTCAAAACAATGGATCTCATTCAGGTCATGTTCAAAACACTAGGATGTCTAAGTAAAATGTAATAGAATAGATGGGAATTAGATTGCTAGTAGTCAAAACTCCTGTGTCCTTTACTCAGCTCCAGAGATGTAATCAGAAGGTCAGCTGGGAAATGAAGGAGATCGAGTTATAATGAGGCTTCCTAACATACGAACATATCAAAGCCTTCTAACACTATGTACAACACATTGCACTTGCTCAGTGGCAAATGTAGATATCACTAATATATATTAAGTAATTTATCATTCAATAAAGAAAATACCATATATATAAAGATACGAAGAGTGCATTATGCAGTGTGCATACTCACAATTTGAAGTAACTATATTGATTTTACTTGCTAAAGGATAGCAAGAGATGAAGCGCCAGTTGTTTTCCTTGTTGAACACAATTGTACTAAGCAAGTGAGAAGGCTGTGGAAGGAGGCAGTATTTCATATAAAAAATAAGGCAGATGTTTGATCCGCAAAACAGCATTGCAAACACAGTGAATGATAGGTCACACACAAGGAGTTTTGTATAGAGGATGCCTGGTAATGCAGGAGGCTAATAAAAGCTAATGCAAGTAAATGTTTTTAAAACCTGAATTTGATCCCAAGGATTTGGACAAAATTTATTTTATGTCCTTCTTTCAGTGATCCATGTACTTTACACTGCATTTAACCCTAATACAATCTCCAGTAGAAATGATTTATATATTATTTTTCTTAGTATGTAAATATTCAATGTTTTATAATGATTGAATATATAATGCTTATTAATGTGTCTGTGCGGGTCATGATGACAAGATTTAATGTGATAGAATTAACAAGTAAAATCAACTTCCAAGGCATGTAATAGAAGCTAAGATGAACAATCTTTTTTTCTCCAACATTTAACATCTTAATTTTCTACAACAAATTATCTCAGTGTAATAAATCAGGAGTCTTCACAAGTATTAAAATTAATTTTAGTAGTTTACAGGAAACTCTTTTTCCATTTATAGTAAACAAATAAAAATTCAAATTTATGATGACTAAATACTGAACAAGGTATAGACAGGAAAAGGTTATAAATATTCGGGAACTTGCTTTATCTTTATACATAAAAACCATATTTACCAAACACTGGAAACAACATCTTTATAAAACTTCCTCTTTTAAAATGTTCACATTTGGAGCAGAGTATAGTGCTCCAGGCGGTGATGCTAGCACAGGATGAGATCAAGTGATCGAGCCCAATATGGGCTGCACACCATGGCTTGTTGCAGAAAGAATGAAAATCTTGTTAGTTACAAATGATGGCTTCCCAGGTCTGGAAAGAGGACTCAATGGTTAAGAGCACTGCCTGCTCTTACATAGGACCTGGGTTCTATTCCCAGCATCTACATGGTGGCTAATGCCCATCTGTATATCGAGTTTGAGGGGAATCTAATGCCTTCTGACTTCTGTGGGCATTGCAGGACATGGGTGTCCTTACACACATGCAGGCATAAACATAAAAATAATAAAAAATGATGACCAGATTTCAATGGTCAATTTTAGCCAAGAATACACCTGTATATAGTTGAAGGTTGAAATAATGTCTGCCATTTCTCAGTTCTATTAAAACGATTATCTTCATGTTTATCAACAGTTCAAATTAGATTTGTTTTGCCTTCATTCATCTCCTATCTTCCCTTCATCATGTAGAACAGCTTTTCACAATCTGAGTTTTCTTTTATAGATGTTTTTCTGTCTTTAATTTTTCATTTTCTCACTCTAGTCATTTTAAAACTAAACCATTTATGGCTTGGACAACTAAAGTATTGGCTTACTGATGATCCCATTTCTGACTTCATAGCTACCACATTACCTTTCTCTTCTTCATGGTTGCCATAGCAGTTCTTCAAAGATGCTAGCACAATCGTGTCCTTTCATTCTCACAAATTCTTCTTCAGTTCATAGTGAATTTTCAAGAACTGAGCATGAAATTAGAAACAGAAGTAACTGTGAGATAGCTAGAGGAGAATAAGAATGAATGGGAAGTTGGAACTTGGTATGCAGATTTGAAATCGATTCCCCCAGGCATTCAGTGGTCAGAATAAAACAAACAATGACAAAAGGGTGATGAAAGAGACAGGTGCCCAAACACAGTTGTTTGGAGACAAAGGCTAAAAGGGAAGAAAGTATAATAGAAGGAATACTTTAACATTGTGAAGAAAGGCACGGAATTTAAGGTGAAAAGAAATTCTTTAAAAAAAAATATAATCACTGTTGAGGTTGGAGAGATGGCTCAGCAGTTATGAACACTGCCTGCTCTTGCAAAAGACCTGGGTTGAACCCAACCCTGACATTGACTTGGAGGCTACAACAGTTCTTAACTCTAGTTCTTGGGACTCTGCTACCCTCTTCTGGCTACTATGAGCATTGCAGGAAATGAGTACACATATGCAGGAAAAGCACTCAGACACACAAAATAAAATAACCAAATAAAAAAGTTTTTTTAAAATACGCAGTCAGGATTATCATCTGCTGGAAGATGGAAAAATTGAAGATGTTAAAAGACTATTCAATATTTCTGTGTAATGGTAAGAAGTGAAAATAATTCTTTTGAAGTGATTAATATGAAAAAGGTTTGGATATTTCAAAAAGTTAATCTTCATCAAGGATTATTTATAGAATATAGATACACTTTAAATGTTTATTATAATATTAGACTTCAAATATCAAAATTTCAGCAGTTTTCCACCTTTCCCTTCAAACATATATCAACTGAGGTGAGAATTAAAGCTTGTATATGACTATACTGTATAGTCAATATATGCATTTTTTCCTATATAAGGAAAATTCTGGATTTCCAATGAACGAAGTGATATTTTTATCCTACTGGTTAGAAACCAGTTTTCTAACAATTTATATAGAATTCAAACAACTACTGCTTTTCTACAACAAAATAAGTGATCAGTGGAACAAAACTTTGTGATTAGATTAGAGAATGAGTATTAATTAAAGTTGCTACAACAGTTAAGCTGCAAAATTTCTAAAACACACCACTTTATATATTATATAGTATAAGTAGCAAATACTAACTCCTAAATTCAAAGTCATTTGATCTCAGCTTCTCACTTTCATCTATTTTAAGACTACTGTAAATATGACCTTTTGAAATTTCACAAATGCTCTCACTAACAAAGAATATCATCCATTCTCCATTGGGGCTGAAAGCAAAGCAGAATGTGCTTTTTTTGTTGTTTTTTTGAGACAGGGTCTCCCTGTAGCTCCAGCTGTCCTGGAACTCGCTCTGTAGACCAGGCTGGCCTTGAATTCACAAAGATCTGCCTGCCTCTGCCTCTCAAGTGCTAGGATTAAAGGTGTGCACCACCATGCCCGACTCGCAGAATGTGCTTTTTGTCAAACATATACTTAACCTGATAAATAGTAGGTCTCACAAAACTTAAAGTGCATCTGCATACTATTTATTACTTTTATTTAATCTGTATGAATGTATTGCCTCCAGATATCTAAGGGCACCTATGGCATGCAGTGCCATTGGGGTCAGAACTGAAGTAACTGAGGGTTGTTAGTCCCTGCCTGGCTGTTGGGGGAGCAAACCCCAGTCCTCTTCAAGAGCAGTCAGTGCTCTTAAGTGCTAAGCTATCTCTCCAGAACTCATAATGATTATCTTGATTTCCCATTTTTAACATTACTTATTAGCTTCTTATTGTGATGTGTATACAGGCATTAAGACAGGCACACATACAATAAGATCTTTCTCATATATAGTGTATTAAATCATATAGCTTTGGTAAAATATACTTTCAGTGTTCACATCATTATTGTGTAAATCGAATTATTATTATTTGTATTTTTTGAGACAGGGTCTGTCTGTAGCCCTAGCTGACCTGAGACTCACTATGTAGACCTGGCAGGCCTTGAACTCGGAGAGATCGACCTGCCCCTGGGATTAAAGGCCTGGGCCACCACACCTGGCTGTAAATATTATTTTTTGTTTACAGTTTTAGCTTAAGTTCTTAGTTATCCCTAAAATTTATAAAATTACCATTTATTATTCCAAAATTAAGTACACAGAATGCTGAAGGGATGTACCCCACACTTCCCTCTATTCTGCTCAGCTGGTGAGTCACACTCTTGGTTTCTGCATTTCTGATTTCTGCTGCCACTTTGTCCTGGTACTTGATTTAATTTCTAGTTTTACCCAATCATTTTTCCAAACTCCTGAGACTATGAGAGGAGTACCTTGGGGACCACACTGGTTTTCAAAGTTCACTTCTGTCCTTTCATCCGATCGACGTACTCTAGACAGCACAGGTTGCCGATGATTTTCTTGAACAGCTATGAACATTTTCCCCTGATGCCAAATAAATTTCATTTTCATTTTTATTTGACTTTTGTGTCTTTTTCCTTTTGTAAGAAGCTTTTGGCCCTTCTGAAATTCTTGATAATGTGCCTTGATATGAAACTAATATGATTTTGAAGACTGAGTTTTCAAAATATGTGTGCTAAAAATCTCAATAACTTCCTCAACTGTGACCTCTAGGAGCTATCCTATCTTTATTACTATCAGTCAGTTGTTGAACCTGGTAGGTTGCTCCTTAGATTGGACAATCTTGATGGTCACCTTGACTGGATTCAAACCTCTGGAGATGAGAAATAACTAAGAGGGTAAACTTCGCTTGAATGTGGATAACACCATCTTAACTAGGTCCAAATGTAATAGAAGTGCAAGAAAGACAAATATCTCTAGTGCAAGCATACTCTTTCCCCCTCTGTCCCAGCCCTTCAGACATGGTGTCCAACCTCACCACATGCCCAGACACAACAGAGCCACTTAACAGTGCACTGCGGCCTCTAGAAGAAGGAACTGAAACACACCTTCCTATCTTGCCTTTCAAGTGTCTTGTCACAGGAAGAAATCTAATATAATTTTATTCCAATCTTTTTATCTTTTCTATGTTTTTGTCTTCTTTTTACTCTTGAAATATTTTCTTGATTTTTACCTTCTTCCTTTCCATTGTTTTATGTAAATAATTTTCTTTTTTTAATTTGTTTATTTTTAAGGCATTCACAATATAAGAGCACAGTTGTTTTCAGATTACATTGATGTTGGTCAGTTTGCCATGCAATCAGGTAATTGGTACTAGCATCCACAGGTGAGGGATACCATTCGTCATTTGTTTTTCTGGGACTGTGTTACTTCACTCAGCATAATATCTTCTAGCTCCAGCCATTTACCTGCAAAGTTCATGATGTCATCTTTCTTTACCGCCGCACAGAACTCCATTGTGTAGATTTAGCACATTTTCTTTATCCACTCATCAGTTGAGGGGCACTTGGGTTGGTTCCAGCTCCTTGCTATTGTGAAAAGAGCTGCAATAAACATGGCTGTGCATGTATCTCTGCGGTAAGATGAGTCTTGTGGGTACTTGCCCAGGAGTGGTATGGCTGGGTTAGGTGGCAAGTTCATTCCAAGTCTTCCAAGGGTTCTCCACACTGTTTTCCATAGTGGATGTATGAGTTTACATTCCCACCAACAGTGGATGAGTGTTCCCCTTTCCCCACAATGTAAAGAATTTTCATATGAAGAAAAAGAGAATAATCTCTAACTACAAAATTGTGAAACAATACATTGATCTTGACCAAGCTTTCTTTTACTGAGATCACCTAATTAACATTTTCTGTATTTGCCCCCATTTACCTGGTTACATGTGCACAGACACACACACACACACACACACACAAACAAACACACACACACAAACACACACACATAAATGGACACACAGAGAGTCAATCTTTTATCTTTCATGGTTATATACTTTATTCTTTTAGCTGTTTGAGAGTAAGTTATATGCATGTGTCATAGCATTTTTCATACAGATACACAGGATTTGTGTCCCAGCAATTAGGATGCCCTGTTCTATAACTTCTGTGCAGAAATTAGATCTAGTAAATACAACAATGAGAGCACTTTGATGTCCTACTGTGAGCATTCTCATTTTTAGCAACTTAGTGAATCTGTAAGTTACCTTTTCTCATTTATTTATGTTGAGGAAGCAGGAATGTGCTCATGTGGCTGTGGCGGCCAGAAGACAATGTTCAGGGATTCAGTTCTCCCCATTCACTATGTGGATCTGGTGATCAAACTCAAGTTGTCAGGCTTGGTGGCATGTGCACTCATCTGCTGAGCCTTCTTCCTGGCCCTTAGTCTGCCTTTATAGCCCATTTTCTTTTCCTCCAATACAGATTACAATACAGAATTATAAAGTGTAGTTACTGGCCATTTGCCTTTCGTTTTCTTCAATCTAGAGTATTCTCCTAGCTATTATTTCATACAAATTGTTATTTTTTCAAAAAATACACTTTATTAGAGCATGTTCTGGTTTTAGGTTGGACTGATGTGCTATAAGTGTATCCATTTTATATTATCATACATTTGGTTTCTAATAACTGTTTAAATAGTTTTTATTCTGCTTTGTTATATAGCACACATATACTTTTTTCACTGAACTATTAGTCAAAGGTCATTTTTCCTATTTGACTCCACAATTGCCCTGTTTCATCAAAGTCCTTTGGCATTGTTATTATAGGTCTCAGACACTTATGTTGAAATTGTGCCCAAATGATGGATAATCTTCCCTTACCCACTAATATCTTGGGGGCATTTAAGAAGGAGCCAGGGTAATATAGTTGGCTGTTAGTGTTCTCAGAATCAAAGAAGGAAAGGAGATGTAGGTCTCTTGATTAAGCAAGTCAACATCTTGATTTGCTGGAAATCTCAAGTATTATCAGGTATATTTTCACCACTGAATGTAGTTCTTTGGGGAGAAGAGGAAAGGAAAAATATATTATCTTGCATAACAGAGGTGCACTTATATACAAGCAGACAACATTCATATATAATAAAAATAATAATATAATATAATAAATATTTTATATAATAAATAATATATTTTTTATTTTATTTATATAATAAATAAAATAAATTATAAAATAATTATATTTTATATAATAAATAATATATTTATATAATAATTAATATAATATAATAAATATTTTATATAATAAAAAATAATCTTTTTAAAAGAAAAATAGGATATTTTTCATTGTGGGGAAAGAGTTTAACCATGTTAAAACTTCATGGACTTGTACCTTTCCAGAACCACACTTCACTGCTTCCTTCTAATACATGGCTCTGCTATGTCTGTTGCTGTTCTCTGTGGCTACATGGGACCTGTAGAGGTCCTATACCTGCCATCTCAGATGCATCAGACCTTGGTTTCTGTCCTTCCAGTCCTCCCCAGTTTATTGGAATAGAGCAGAGTGACCAGGAGAAAGCCTCAGAAGCCAGACAGGCTGCTTGGAATTGAATCCTTGTTTCAGCGTTTACTGGATTTGTGACTATCAGCCATTTGCCTCCAACCTGCATTCCCTTGTGTGTGAATTAGAGACAGTGTTAGCAACATGGTCACAAGTTAAGGCATTGCTTGACATGAAGTGCCATTCCTTCTCAATGACATGTACACTTAGGTTTTTGAACCCTTTAGTTGATTTTTGAAAATATATTATTTTGCTTGAGGGATGGTAACAATTGTTTCCTGTAGTAAATATGTTAGATACTTATTTGATGCTTTTGATTTTATTCTTAATTTCTCTGCTGATGTTTGTGCTTAGACACTAAAGTATCCTTCTAATCTGTGAAGTCTTTCTCTTTTTTATTTTCAATGTTTTTTGTCAACGCTTTGTATTTTTCAATGAAATATGAGATTAAGTATATCATGTAACTATATGTTACTGTTTTACTTGCCATGTCCCTCACATTCCTAAAGCATTCTTTCTGAATATATCTTTGTATTTGGGGGAATTTCATCTTGTTTATATCTTCCTACCACAGTGTTCCTCCAACTCTTCCATGATCCCCACTCCCTCTCAATTGCTTTTATTATTGTTACATATACATATGTACATTATAAACATAAATATTTATAAAAAACACCGAGTCCACTTAATGTTTTCCCCATGTACCTGTGTTTACCACAGACCACCTGAGATTAGATAACTTATTGGGTAGCCATTCCCTGGAGAAACTGAGTCTTGTTCCCTCAGGATCCATTGATTGACTAATTCAGAGCTAGGGCCCTTGAACACTCTCCCAATCACACCGAAGTGTCACCCAGTTTTGTCATTATGCTGACCTTCTTAGACTATCATGCTCTGGAGATTCCACGCGTGTAGCTTTCCTGTCATGTCTAGAATGCATTATTTACAACCTGAGGGTTATGTGTAGAAGTTGCATTGCGAGTGTATCAGTCAGGGCTGGGGACCACACAGTCACTTATTCTCTGCCTTTTGACAACGTTTGGAGCTTTGTGATAGTCTTGATCTGCTGCATAATGATGAGTGGCAATAAGTACACTTGTGTGTAAATATAAGGATATTTAGAACATAATAAGACATTGCATTGGCCTAGGAAAGCAGCAGTAGTATGTACTTCTCTAGGGTCTATGATCTCTTGAACCATGTGTACTTGACTATGTTTACTGTATCATACATGGATTCCCTTCTATTGAGTAGGCATTGGCTCCCCTTGGCAACTTGCATAATATGAGAGCTAGCTTCTGGGTCAGTTCCTGCTTATTTTTTCCAAGACTTGTGTTTGAGGTATGTTGTGTCTTCAGTAATAAGGTCTACTTGGACAACTTTATTTTCATTTATTTTATTTTACTTATCATTTTTTATTTTATGTGCATGAATATATTGTTTCCAATTAGGTAGGTGTGTGGCAGAGATCAGAAAAGGCATCAGTTCCCCTGGAATTGGAATTACAGATGGTTGTTAGCTGACATGTGGGTTACGGGTGTCCAACCTGGGTATTCTGCAAATAGCAGCTGGTACTCTTAACTACTGAGCCATCTCTCCAGTCCCTATTTTCACTTTTTGATATTTAATCTCTCTCACACTATATTCTAGATTTTGTAAGTTCTCTTTAACACACTTTATTATCCTAAGAACAAGATAAAATAACCATTTAAAACTCCTAGAAATCATTCAAAAATGATTATTCAATATCCCAAGCTGTTTTACTAGAAATAATTCTGTATATAGTTGTCATATACCCAGATTACAGGTCATTTTTGTTTTTGAGGTTTTGATACAATTTGATTAAGACATTATATCCAGGATGATTTAAGAACATTCCCAATTAACATTAAAAATAACAGAAGAAAACAGTTCTATTTTACTACGTATAACCTATTAAACACATAGCAGAATCTCTGTCTTCTGTGCACAGATATTTATGTTATAGAAATTCACAGTTATTTAAATATTTATAAAATGTGAGTTGAGAGCAGCACTTTGAAAAGCAGTTAATAATGAACAGACATCAAGGGAGCTATCATTATAACAGCAAAGTGCTTTGCAACTCCAATAACTTCAGTAGTGCAGAAGCAGGCCATCAAATTTAATTAAAAGCAGTCAAAAATAAACTGAGAAATTGAACTGTAAAAGGCTGTCCTTTGCCAGGAGCTGAAGGCAAAAAAAGGAAGCATGGTAGAGCTAGAAAGTGGTAATGAATTGATAAGCCTTACTGCCTGCAACTTGTAATTTGCGCTGTCAGATTTTAGTATCAGTTAAACTAGATTAATAGAGCAATCAGCGATTCTTTGTCTTAAATCCTTCTTTGTCAGCCTCTTAGTATAGGCTTCCATGATAGATGGAAGCCTGACTGGGTCAAAATATCTCTGCTTTCTCTGCTCGATCAGACTTTAAATAATGCTGGCACCCACATTTGCTGGACACCAGAATTCTCCTGATATTTAAAAAGCAGAAATAAATTCAGTTATTGACAGGCCGTAGCCCTCACTTGCAAATAAGCCTAAATTGCTCTTAATTGGCAAAAGAAGAAATCCCTGGGATTATGGATCACCAGGTCTACCACGAGAGGCTGCCAATGGGAAGGCATTGATAAAGAGAAAGGAACAAATTTGCCGGGGTTCTAAATGCACAGATTAAGCTAGACAGCAGGAGCAGGACTGCAAGGACGAAAACAATTTGCTCTCGATCATTTTGCTTTTGTAATAATGTTCTTTAATGAAGCTAACACTTCCCTGCTGTGGCCTTGTTATGTTTTTCAACATCAGTGAGAAATAGATTTTCTCGAATTGTAAGAGAGCTAATGAAACAGCAGGAATATTGAAGTAGAGGATCAATTACTTTTTGCAGCAATTTTGAACTTGAAATGGCTATAGCACAGATTATATAGACAAGATAAACCAGCTTATTGAACAGCGATATGCAAACAGAACACAAAAAGTTGAGGTACTCAAAAGGCTTTATTTTCTAATATCTTTCAACATGACTGCACAGTGTCATTCTAACAAGTGTTTGAGGCACAGTTTTGAGGAGATATAATATACCAGGCATAGAACTTTAAATTTGTCCTAATATAAATGTGGAAGCTTAAAATGAATTTGTTTCCTTAAACTACTTAGTTTCTGCAAGCTAGTAGCAAAATTGCTTATGTTTTAAATCCTAAACAGTGTGACCTGAAGAGATGATGTTTGATTGTGATGGAAACTTAAATATCTAGATGAAATGGAGACAGAACGAATACAGCTGCTGGAAACCACATAAGTTACACCCCTGCACTGCGCCACACTCTCTAATTTGTGAAGGGCTTTTACAGTCATCGTTCTATTCAATCCTGCCAGTTATCCTCATAAGACAGAAGTTCAAACAGATTCATTATCTTAGAAATGCTGCAGTAATGAAGAACGAAGTGCAGGTGCTAGATCATTACCACCAGGTCACACAAGCACCTGAACCCTCAGAATACTCACTGTCCTCCTTTCCACTTAGTATTTACAAGAAATCCCAACTTTCAAAATTCAAATCACTGAGCTGTAATATGGTCTGTGTTAGCAGACTATATAATTTCCATTTCCATCAGCTGCAGTGAGCCAGAAACTTCTTTGTGCTGATAGGAGAGCCACACGGATCAGTGGGCCTGTGGAGTATGAGGCCCCCTGAGCTGGTGTGATGGACGGCACTGCAGGCAGGCAGGCAGGCTCACAGACGCTAAGGTACAGGACACAGACAGCCACGAGAGCTCTCTCAAAAGCTTTCGCCGAAATGGTACAAAGGCTGAAAGACCCTTTCTGTCTGGTAGGGGGCTTTCCTGTGGGAAGGAGATTGAGGTGAGATGAGACGTGGTCTACCTCATAGAGTTAAACTGACAGGGATGGATGGAGTTCTAGGTGACAAAGTCTTAAAACTTTGAAGAGTTTTAAGTTTTGAAGAGACAGAAATTTTAAAAGTTTGGGATCATAAAGAGAAAACAAAGCATTGAGAGGGGTATATGAGGGGATGTAGACATGACTCAACCAGTAACGACTTTGCCTTGTAAGCATGAGGATGCCACTTCATTCTCAGAATCCATGTCAAAAAGAGCCAGGGTATCAGATCTCTGTGAGTTCAAGGCCAATCTGCTCTACATTGTGAGTTCCAGGCCAGTTGGGGCTATAGGGAGACCCTGCCTTAAAACAACAAAGCCAAACCAACCAACCAAACAAACAAACAAACAAAATGAGCCAGGTGTACCTGCAGTCCCATTGCTGGTGAGGCAGAGACAGGAGGGTCCCAGGGGTTTACTTTTTAGCTAAACCTACTGAAAGAATTTGAGGTCCAGTATACCTCAGTCTCAAAAAATGAAAAAAAAAATCCAAAGGTCAAGTAGATGGCACCTGAGGAATGCCATCCAAGGTTGTCCTCTGGTCTCTACATGCACATACACATGTGCATATCAACCCATACATGTGAACACATGAGCATACTTACATGCTTACCCTCATGTGCACATACACACAAAAGTTGTATGACTGAGAAAAGGGGCTAAGATAGAATAAGGGATGAAGAACTAAGAATTTAAAATAAAAACCAAAATCCAAATGATATAAAGTTTGTTCTGTTCACATAAATCAAATATTATCACAGAATGGATAATTTAGCTCTATTTAAATATAATTTCTGTTTGCTTACATTAGAAAATAAAAGACTATCAGATACCATTCTGTCTCTTGAACAGCAAGACTGATGTCAATATTAATAGCCAGCCCTAACACATATACATACCAGCTATCCCATCATTTGAGCTGCTGAGGCAGGAAGAATACTGTGATTTCAAGGACAACTTGACTTGTCTAGTGAGTACCAGGGCAGCCAGAGCGAACATAGGAGACCCAAGCTCAAAATCTCCTCAATAACAACACTAATAAAAATAACACAAATTGGATATATAGGTATTTAAACATTACTAGTTGTTATGGTAGGTTACATTGGTATAGACACAGATGTTTGGATGGTATGTTAATCCATGAATTATATTTTCTTCTGTTAAGTATGACAGGGTCATCGCGAGTGCTTCATTAGTAGGACCGAAAAGCTATATATTATCCTGTTTAAAAACCTATATATCTAATTGCATGTGCTTCATTAGTAGGATTGAAAGGTTATGCCTGGACAAGCTGGCAGCCCATGAAAGAAAACAGCCAGAATTGACTAGAGACCAAGACAACAGCTCCAGAGAAAGTAGACTGTTTTGCATCTCATCCACGTGTGCCCCTTTTCTAAGCCTAGGGAACAATCTGCGGAAGAGGAGGCGCGGTAGAATGTAAGGGCTGCGATTGGGGTGAAAGGTGAAACTACAACAATATAGACTGGACACTCATTTGATCAACTTGATTGAACATACAAGCCCCCCCTGCTGGATGGTGGGACCCATGAGCTGTGTGGGTTTGGGCACAACTGCTTGCAAATTGGTTTTACATGAAGGATGCTTGTACTCACAAATTATCACTTATTGTTAAAAAAAAAAATGAAAACAAAGCAACAACAAAAAAACTCCAGAAAGATGCAGAAAAGTTACCGCAGAATGCATAATCTGGGATGGGTAGGGGTGGGGCGGGGTGAAGGGAAGGGGATATATGCCTGAACTGAATTGGAAAAAGATGTATGAAACACACAAAGCATCAATAAAAAAAATAAAATAAAATAATTAAAAAAATAAAAAAAAAATAACACAAATTGGGTGTGGTGGTGCATGCCTTTAATCCCAGCACTCGAGGCAGAGGCAGAGGCAGAGGCAGAGGCAGGCAGATCTCTGTGAGTTCAAGGCCAGACTGATCTACATAGTGAGCTACAGGCTAGCTGTCTCAACAAGACAAAAAAATAATAACACAACTCTTCAACGGGCATATATCCTGATGAACCACTTCTATGTTGAGAATGACTTGATTTAAAAATGATTTAATTTTATGTAGCTATAGAACACCATAGCTTAGCAATCCAGAACAGCACACCGTAGAGCTGGATTGGCTCATAACCCGCAGGACCCTTGATCATCTCATCTCACGGACTGGAAATTCTACCTCAGTGCTATTACCCAGATCAGGAAGAGAGAGAGAGAGAGAGAGAGAGAGAGAGAGAGAGAGAGAGAGAGAGAGGAGAGATCTGAGACCTATTGATTATCCCTAGGCTCAGAAAGATTAAACTTCAAATCCAAAATCCAAATCCAAGTTCTACTGAATAAGTATGGCTTTTACACAGTTGACAAGTCAGAGGCTATAACGGCATCATTAGGCTCAGATTATGTACCAAACCATTATCTAAAGACTGTAAATGTACTGTTCTTTATAGTATATAGTAAAACTACAGAAACCAGCATTGCTTATGTTTTAAATAAGGTACATCAAGTTTAAGTACCATACTTAAGACAAATCTAAGATAAAGAAAACTAAGTGGCAGAATCATGGACACTGAGATCCACAGCATCTAATTTTACTGTCTACAAAATAACAAACCTGCTTGCCCAAATTACCACAATTATATTTACACTAAAATAAAATTTATGGCAATTGAAGCTTCTATGTAGAGTTCCATACCAGAACAATTTTGCTTGAATATATGTATGGTATTTGGGATTGCCGTAAAACTAGTTTTTCTTCTTAAAATAATAAGAATTTCTTTTTTACTCTTCTAAGCTTAATTTCTGATGAAGCAACCAATGCCACTAAAAAGTAGTCAATAGTCTTTTGTAAGAACTCTAATTGCCATGATGTGTGGAGTTGTATAGTAATCATACAGTTCCCTTGCTTTTTAAATCATGAACTGCTCTGATGGACCTCCAGTAGAACATGATTTTTAACCTAAGAGTCTTTCAGACTATCTTGATACTAAAATTTTCATATGGATAGATAGCTTAGCTGGCCTCTCAATACGATCTCTGCTTATTTGTATGTGTCTGAAAAAAATATATATTTCATATGTTTGAATTCGCTTACTAACAGGAGTTGATAACCCCAAATTAACACTTTGTGAGCTGTAACAGTGATTTCTGGTTGTAAATGGAACAGTGGAAATTTTAGTTGGTAGATATATTTTACCAACTAGAGTTGAATGGGAAGGCATTTTCCTGTCAATTTCTGTATAGACAGTATACCTTCTTTTTATGGTCTCTTTAGTATTACTCCTCCTCCAGATTGATGTGTTTTTGATTTTTTATTGTTCAAGATATTCCATCCATGTGGAGATGAAATGCTAGCTATTCTTCTCTACCACACTTTTCCTTAATAGAAAATATGTAGGTCTATTCAATGATATGCTTCATTGAAGTAGGAGTCATATCACTGTGAGTTTGGTGTTAAGAAATGGTTTATTTTTAATTGGTTCTAAAACCCAGTAGTATAGAATATAACATAATAATGGCTGAAGGTCAGTCATTCCAATCCACTGTCTGAGACAGAAGAGATAGGAAGAGCAACATAGAGATGAAAGGAGTGGAAAATGTGGCAAAAAAGTGCAAAATTTGAGAGAGTAGAACATACGGGATATTAGAGTGGGTGATATTTAAAAGTCTTTATTGAATTTGGATGATCTAATTAGACAGTATTATGATATCCTCCCCTTTTTGGTCCACACCCAATTTAATGTTCTATATCACATCTATTTGTCTGTCTGTCTGTCTATACACACATATATATGGCTTATATTATCTAATTTCTTTCCCCAAATGTCCTTCAGTGTGGGTCCATCCACTAGAGCCCAATCTACTGCATCTCATCCATGAAGGAATCTATTTCTCCCTCCCAGCAGCCATTGGTTGCCAACATTTCCTAGGTTGGGTTGCAGTTTTCTACCCAGTTCCTCATGTCTATTCTGGGGTTTTGTCTGATTTGAGCTTGAATGGGACTTGTGTATGCTGCCACCATTACTGTTAGTTCATGAGAACAACTGATCATCTGGAACAGTTTCCCTGTGCACATCTACCACCTCTGGCTCTTACAAACTTTCTGTCCCCTCTTCCACAGTGATCCATGGACCTTGGGAGGCAGCAGTTTGATATAGATGTCCTTTGCAGGGATAAGCACGCTGTAGCCTCTTCTTACTCTTCTATACATTGGCTAGTTGTGGTAATCGCCATCTGTTGCATAAGGAAATGTCTCTCTTGCAAGTTGACAAATGCATCTACTTGTGAATTGCATATGAATTTGCCACCTTGAACATGCCTGATATCTTTAGACTGGATGATTTAATTTTCTAATTAGAAGGTGGTCAAATCAGACCTGTAATATCTACATGTAGTTTTGCTTAGAATTGGAGAGATATACAACAAATATAAAGTAAATACAAGACAGAAGAAATTATAGTCTCATGAAAGAAAAGAGAAATATATACATATATAGAACTATGTGTATAGGGGCTGGAGAGTTTAAGAGTTTAAGAGTACTTGCTGTTTTTGCAGAGGACCTAAACTCATTTGCAGCATCCACGTCGCAGCTAACATTGTAATTGTAACTCTAGTTCCAGGGGACCCACCACTCTCTTCTGGCCACTGAGGGTATGTACATATTGCATATGCATACACACATGCTCGCAAAGCACTCACAAAATAAACATAAATCTTAAAAATGTGTAATGCGTTATGTTTTATAGATTATATGGAAAAATATAATGGAAACAAGGCTATGGGAACTATTCTGAAAATAAAGTTAAACATCTTTTTCATTATCACAGGTCTGAAGCTTCAAAGTAAACAGTTGTTTATAAAAAAATAGTCAAAATGGAGCTGGAGAGATGGCTTAGCAATTAAGGGCACTGGCTACTCTTGAAGAGAACCAGTTTGGTTGCCAGCACCCACATGGCAGATAACAACCATCCATAATTCCACTTCCAGGGGATTTGATGCCCTCTTCTGTCCTCCATGGACATTGCATGATATGGATGCACTTATATACTCGCAGGCAAAACACTCATACACATAAAAATAAGTAAATTTGGGACTGGAAAGGTGGCTGTTCTTGCAGAGGACCAGGGTTCAATTCCCAGCACCCACATGGTGGCTATCAGCTGTCTGTAACAGCAGTTCTAGAGGATCTAATACATTTTTTTTTTGCTTTCAGCAAACCACTTTATCAGATGTTATTTCTTCTTTTTGTAATGAGAAAGATAATATTGTACATAAGTATTTTTCAAAGCAACCTTAAAATTCCTGAATGTCCAATCAAATGTATGATTTGGGTGAACTTTTGCAAACAATTTTCTATTGCTGGTTTTCTAGATCAATATTATGAATTGTCAAAGACCATTCTAAAAAACAGCCATTTACCATGACAGAGTTACTTGTCAAATGTGGCATAATTAAGCAGAAGAGAGACAGCCTTCCTCACTGATGTGCCAGATCCTGCATGAAACAGCAGTTTAAATGGATCTGAGGAGTAGAATGCATGAGTTACTTTTACATAACTGAAGAGACTACAGGACAGAAACAACTGCAGGTGGAGAGGTTTAGGCATTTGCATGACACAGGTGCGCTTACACTCATGCAGGCAATACACTCTTATGCATACAATAAAAATAATAAAATACTAAAAAGGAATACTTAAAAGGAAGAATATGTTTTCAGAAATAGACATGCTTTAAAGAATAATAAGAAAAAAAAAAAAGAAATAGACATGCTTTGCCATACTTTGCTAAAAGATATCTTAAAACTGAAGAGTGAGGAAAATATTTTCACATATACCTTTTAAATTGTATCTGGAAACATAATGTATTTTTGAATGATAATAAAATTAGTAAAAAGGAGTACTAAGCTTAGTGAGAGTTCCTTAGGGATGTATGTAACTGGTTGTCTATTCTTTGCTACTTACCATAGTTTATTTTAAGTGAAAATGTGCAAGTCAAAGTTATTGGCAATTTTAAAGGAATTTTCTTTTAAAATACATTTTTAATTGCACTAGAATCCTTCTTTAACAATGTGGGTATGCATCAGTTTTATAGAAATAGGAAGTTCAGAGTCTACAATAGAAATGTAAATTGTTTCTAATCTCAGTCTTAGCAATAGCTAGATGATTGGTGGTTTGCCACAGATGTTTCTTGCTTATATATGAAGATGTGTGTGCTTACTGTAGATTACTAATATTTATTTAATGTGTTTGGAGCATCTAATTAGCATTTTCACTTAGTCTCTAGTTAGTCCTAGTATATTTGCGGTAAGTGAGATCTGCAAGGCTAAACAACTTTTCACCTGTTCTGGCAGTCATTGACTGGAAGACAAGTCAGGCATCCTGAAGCCCATAACTTTAATAAAGCAAGTTGGCCTGTTTTCCATAAGCTGTTTTGGGGGGATTAAATGTTAACATATTTCTTTGTCTATTATAGTATAGGAAAGAGAATGCATTGAAAATTTGAACTAGTATAGTATAGGAAAGAGAATGCATTGAAAATTTGAACTAGTTGCTATTATTAGTTGATTATTCTTTATTAGAAAAATCACTCTAATGAAATAATTCCTATAAAACCTTTGCTTATCCCCCACCCCCATCCCCACTCTACAATTTGTTCAAAATAAATCTCCCTTGGTAGAAGCAGAATTTCTGTGCTAAAGTCTATGCACCTCTTGCCTTTCAGGTGACCCTACAGTTGAACATCATGATTCTCCCAAGTGTGGCTGTTAAGTGTTCATTTTACATTTTGGTCAGCCACAGCATGACCAAAGTTTCTTTTCAAATCTATTAACTACACACAGTTTAAAAGTAATTTTTTTCCTTACTCTAAAATTTATAAACTTTCAGAGACACTATGTAGGGAATAGGAAGAATTTTTTAAAATACCATCTCTGTCTATCCAGTTTTGAAATGTACTTTTTCTATTGAAGATACTCTCTGTACATTTCATAGAAAGATCCTAATAATTTGTCTGAAAGAGATCCCACTCCTCAGTTCAATTAAATCCTCTCACTCCAATGAAAAAAATACCATCTCTGAATAAGATTCATAACTTTTTGAAGATCAGTTTCTCACCAGCTTTGCAATGAATCCAGACGTTAAAGAATAAATAATTTTTATTTCCACTAGTGAGTAGTTCAGTCTAACAAAACTAAAATCCCCATTAATTTATTAGATAAACGGCCACTGTCTTATTTAAAGTTAACATTTCTATTGGCTGATATAATTAGAAAACAGAAATCGGTGCCCATGGCATTATATAAGATTTTTCTTGTGAATACTCATATAAATATCTTGCAATAGTATATAGAAAATATTTAAAACATCTAGAAGTGATCAAATTGTGCATAAAATGAATTAAACTGTCCTAGTAATAGTTTGAATCTGCAAAACAGCAGCGAGAAGAAAATTGATGAACTGTTTGGGATCGCTGAGTGGGTGCTATGTCAATCTCAGCCTGCCAATGAGCAAGAATTTCCAGGGGAGTGGGAATCCAAATGAAGTGCCTCAGATTCCAGAGTCTCCCTGGCAGTCTGAGCACTGCTCCATGCCACTGCCATCATGGTCCGTTCCCTTCTATCATATTTGTATCAGTCCTTTTTTATCATCTGGACTATATGATTTATATGCACAGTAATCTATAACTCCATTTTTTTAAGCACAGGGATATGCAGACTCTAATCAATGAACAATTTCAGCCAAGAAGCAGGCTGTTTGAGAAATAGGTAATAATTGTTCATCTTCCTGAATTCTCAAAAGTTCTACTATTAATGAAAATGCAAGTCAGGTAATGATGAGAAGCAGTGTTTCATTTTTTTTCCTTAGCTTTCTACCTTTAATGCTCTGTTGAAGTCACAACTTCTTTGTGAGTTCCGTTGAAAATCAGTGGAGTGTGACTGAGCTTACAATAAATAATCAGATCTAATTTTTATGCTCTACTAACTAAAAATGAGGACTGGTAGGGCTATGCGAATTATTAGACAATACTTCAAAAAATAAGAAACTATCCAGAGAGAATACCATGGAGGGCATGGGAGATAGAGCGATTCCCAAACCTGACTAGCTTGAGGTTTATATGCAGTCCATGAGAGGAGAGGGGAAGAAAAAGAAAGGAAAACTGCAAAACCCCATCTGCAGCTCGAGGGGTCTATGTGATACCTAAAAGAGAGTGGAGAGGAGGACAGGAAAACTTTGGATTAAGGTTAAAGATTTTTTTTTAATTCTTAGAGATGAAATGAAGGTCCCTCCAGGAGTCTGGTGCCCATGTTCTCAGAAGCCCCAGTCCCTGGGGTAACATACTTACATGGAATTATTCTTTACCTTGTCTCCTGAAGCAGCATTTGACATTGTTAATCCCTTGCCAGGGAAACTTCAGGTCCTGTAAACTCAACTTTGACCCATGAGGAGCAGCAACTGGGGTGAACAACATACTAAACACAGAGGGCTACCGAGTTAGCAGTGTCGCTAATGGCTTGAGAGTAAATGCTATAAAGCACATGAAGGTGTATTTAGCAGAGTTAAGACAGGAGAGTGCAAGGTGTCTCTCCTAAACTTTCTCTTGGTAATGTATGGCTGATTGTCACACTTTCTAAAGCTTTGAAGATAATTCTGCAGAGGGAGGAATGCAGAGGTAAGAGATGGTAGACTTGCTGCTGCTTCCCTATGACATGGCACAACAGAGACAGTAGTACAGCCAACTCATCTCTGCCAAGTGCTGAACTTCAGGATATGTGAGATGGAAGGAGCAGGGGGCAAGGGTATGCTCCACATGATAGGAACCCGGCAACTGGAAAAGACACCTTTTCTTTATGGTTATTACATAAATCCTGCCACTCCTTTTAAAAATGCCCTCTATCAGTTAAAAATATAAAATATCCATTATTCATTTGGATCTCTAGGTAACCAGATTGCTAATTTATCTTTATTTAAGAAATCGTAGCATTCAATATGAGAAACTGACAATGTCCTAATTCCAGTACTCCCTAAATGGGTCGAAAGAATCACTGAATATTCAGAACGCATTGATAATATATTCATTATTTAGTGCATATTTCTAGATATTACACAGTAATATTTAGCTTTTTGCATCCTGTTTGAAAATGGCCATTGGCAAGCAGTGATTCACAAGCCATACTCTGGGAATGAGCTAGCAAGTTAATACTCTCACAGTGGAGCTTGGGGGATGTGCACACACACATTCCTGTCTATGCTGCAAAAGATGAATATCGAATCTGCACATTGATAATTGGTCTTTCCTTTTCCACTAGACTTCTCCCTCTTTGATTATCAATAAATTTTGTTCATTCTTACCGTGTCTGCACATTCAGTCCAGCTTCAACTTCAGTTTCAGTATCAATGTTTATCCCCGTCCCATTTTTTTCTCCCCAATCCTAGCTGCAAAACTTCCTGCCTGCCCCACCCTGTGTTCAGACCTAGTGTAAAGATGACCCCTCAACTTGGCTTTGCTTCATGGGTCACATTTCGTTCATGACAAAGCCAGAGACTGAAGCCCAAATAGGACAGGACTTGATGCAACTAGAAGGAAGAGACTAGCTTCCTAATGTTTAGTAAGAAGCCTTCAACAACTTGTTTGGGCAGAATTTGGTTAACTGGCCTTATAGAGAAGGGTGGGTTTAGCTCTACTCGTGAAAATAGATAGCTTTTACCTTTTCTTAGCCCCGGAGTCCAGTCTGGCTGTGTTGCCTGGGGTGGTTTCAAATTCTTGGAGCCAAAACATTTTCATGTCTGAGTTATTAGACTACTGGTATGGACCACTAGGCCTTCCAGCAAAAATGTCTTAAAAAATCATTGTTATGTTTTCAAAAATATATGTTGCTTGTTTCTATCAAAAGGTGTTATAGTAAATCAATGTATAGTTTAAAAAACAGGAAGGAAACAAGGGCATATAGGATATAGTATGATTTCCTTCCTCAGGGTTTTCTTTTACTCAATTTTGTGCTCTTGAAGACTCATTTCCAGGTTGGTATGAATCTCTTTACAGACAGTCTATGTAGTTCAAAAACACACCTATATAATAGCCCTATATGTTCTCCTTATAATTCTTATATTCTCTGCAAACTCTGGTATCTGCATCATTCAAAGAAAATAAAGACTTGAATGTATGCAATAAAAATGTATAGGATAACCACAATTCTAACCTTTTACACTGTTTTGCTGTGTCAGGACCATTCTAAGCTTTATAAATTATTATTTGATTTAACTCTCAAAACTTATTTCAAATATTGCTATTAGCTCCTTTACATGAACAAGGATACTAAACGTCAGGAAATTAAACAATTTGTGAAGCTCCCTCAGTCTGTAAGTAACAAAGCCTGGTTTGAACCCAAGTAGGAAGACTTCCACTTATTTCTTTGTTCATCATTCCTTAGATTTCAAAAGATCTGGTGTGAGAGGTAAAGAAAAAAAAAAAGGTAGGAGGTTCCTGAATTAGTCAGGCATGAACTCAGTGTCATTTAACTTTGACAATGCCCAGCGTCAAGAAAGAATAGATAAATGAGACATTGGGAATTATATTTTTGACTGACAAGTAGATTTCCAGGCACATCGGAACTTATTGCTCCCCCCCCTTCTTATTTCCCTTCCTTCATTTCTTCTTTTTCCTCTTCCCCTTCTCTTTTTCTCTCTTGACTTCTTTAGATCTCTGTATCATAGCTGAAATAAGTTGGGACAGCTGGAAATTGAGATAGTAGTTGTAGAGAAAATACATTCTCCCTCGCCAAAGAGCCTAGATATGGAGTGGAAAGATATAAAAAGGACTTGAGAATTAATTAGGTGCCCTAAGCAAGATAATTAACTTGTTCTCAATGGTGAACAGCTTTTGCAGAGTAGGCAGGCACATACAATATGCAGTTCTACAAAGAACAGAAGCAATACAATGAAGAGAAAATACAGGAAAGTAGAAAAACCCCTATAGGGTTAGCTAGTGCTTGAAAACTGCTGAAGCATACAAAATCCAGTATTCATTTCACTTACACTCTTAAAACATTAATCACATTATCAGGGATAGGATTTTTTTAGGGACAGGAAGAAATAGCCCAGAGAGCTCTTACTGTTTTTCTAGAAGTCCCAAGTTTGGTTCTGAGCACTCACCCATATCGTGATCAAATGTACTCCGCCTCCAAGGACTTTGATGCCCTCTTCTAATCTCGTTGAGCACCTGAGCATATGTGCCATATAGTAACACAGAAACGCACGCATACACATATATAAAAATAATAAAAGTAAGTCCTTAAAATAAAAAAATTAAAGACCAAAAACTATATACAAATGTACAGAGATATGAAAAATGTAGAAATATATAAAAGGTAGAAAGAGTAACATTTTGACCAAAGTAGCCAGATCCATGACACCATTTCGGGGGATGTACTGTAATTCAGGAATGGAGTTTTAGATGGAGTTCCATCTGGGTATAATTTTCAAATTAAACCTACAAAGTGAAAGAAATTTGCAGAGAGGCTAGGACAGATTGGATGTGGAACTGGGAAAGAGAAATAGAGATGCTTCTAGCAGTTTAGTTATGGTAGACCTTGATCTTGACATAAGGGAATTCATTCAAAAATATTTTTATAAGCATGAAAATTATAGGTCAGGCACTGGAGATATGGCCTGGTGGTTATTAGCACCTTGTGTTCTTGCAGAGGACCTGAATTCAATTCCCAGAATTCACATTACATGGCTTTCAGTTGCCTATGACTTCAACTCTGGGAGAGCTGAAGCCCTCTTCTGACCTTGGCAAGCACCTGTACACACACTGTGTACATACATACACTCAGGCACACACAGGTACAGATGGACTGGTAAGATATGCCCACGGGTACAGTAGTGGACTAAATGTTATTAGAGTAACCAACAATCTTCTGATGTGATTTAAAGTACATTGTATAAGATGGAACCTATATCTGACACTGTTATCCTGACCAAGAACCTTTGGATAGACAGGTCATAGACACTGGATTACAATCCACTATTATTCTCTTAAATGGACATAGTATTAAGACAACTCTTAATGATTTATTGCTATACTAGTGGGTTAGTACATCTCTCAACTCACCCTTGAAAATTTTTTTGCAGTAGATCTCAAATAGCACAGAGAACCACAATTGCATGCCAATATGCAGATAATAAGAGATCGCATAGTGCTTATTAGCCCTAAATGGACAGTTATATTTTGCCCACTCCTCCCAAGGCTTGGGGATCACTATTGGAAGAGGGAGTGAGTGAGTACAAGGAAACCATGTTGTATGGGCACTGTAAGGCACTTACTTATATGAACCCACAGCATCAGTAACAGCATGTTCAATGCCTGAAAAAACCCAAGCCCAACAAACCCCAGCATAGATGGGAGAGTGGGCAGGAAGACCAGGACCTAGCTCAATATCTCTTGGCAACTGATAACTTTTGGTAGATGGAGAATCAATTTTCTTTAAAGGTGTGATACTAGGTAGGAAGAACAGGCTCCAGGGGAAGGAACAACATGCAGGACCATTTGAGGGGCAGGAATTAGATTCAATAGGTGCTGGAGAGATGGCTCAGTAGTTAAGAGCATTAACTCCACTTTCAGAGGACCCAGGTGGCTCACAACCATCCTAATTCCAGTTCCAGGAGATCTGATGCCCTCTTCTCTGACCTCCGTCAGCATTGCACAGCATGTGTGAACTTATGTACATGCAAGCACTCATACCCATAAAAAATAAAACTAATAATAGTAAAATAATTATAGAAGACATAAAATTCAAGGAGTAATAAGTTCCAGGTATAGGAACAGGAAGAGTCTGAGTACGATAAAAATGCATTGTATGAAATTCTCAAAGAATCAATAAAATGTTATTTTTTAAATTATAGGTGAAAACAGAAGTTAAGCTTATTAAGGACAGGTTGTGTCTTAAATTATTAGGCTCTAATACTATGCGTAATTTTGTCAGTGAAATAAAATTAAAGGGATTGGGGCTGGAGAGATGGCTCAGCGGTTAAGAGCACCGACTGCTCTTGCAGAGGACCCGGGTTTGATTCTCAGCACCCACATGGCGGCTAAGAACTGTCTTTAACTCCGGTTCCAGGGGAATCCAACACCCTCTTCTGAATTCCTCGGCATTGCATGACACAGGTGCACCAACCTACATGCAGACAGTACACTCATACATAAAAAAATAATAAAAAAAATTAAAAAAGAACTTAGTGTTGAGTGATGGTACTAGATTTAAAAAAATCAAAGGGATTATCTAGAAATTTATACATGGATATAAATACCTTAGTCCTACTCAGAAACTTCTGGAGAAATTAGACACAGGTAAAAGTGGGATTCAAATTTGAGGAATTTCCAAGGTAAGGCAGGTAGGAGTGCACACAGAAGTCAGCTGAGACCTAAGTCAGGTGAAGCCAGAGTGGACAGGAGGACTTGACCATGAGCCGAGTTCGGTGGTCTGGAAGGCAAAGAAAAGCATGAGAGGGCAGCAGAGTAGTTTGCAATTTGACCTCTTACAGGAGGAAATCTTATAATGTCCAATCCATGGCCACAATTTGAGATGTTCTTGTGAGGTTCAATTTCACACATTATTCTGCATATATTGATATATCTTATCCATCTTCAGAGAAGTCTTTAACATGTGCAGTATTTTAAATGTGAACATTTTGGCTCAGAAGAAAAAATCTCTAAATTTTCTATGATGAAATGGTCATGCAGTTGTCAACTTGATTTGGTGAAGAGTCTGAATATTCTGAATATTCTGAATAACCTCTTTACCATCATTAAGCTAGTAAACCCTCTAAAGATTTGTGGTTTATTGGAGATCCAACCATTACCCTACCCCACAATACATATGACACTCATTTATTACCATTACTTTATGATGAGAACTATTGATGAGTAAGTTTTATTATTGTTTATTCGTAAAGTCCTAACTATGAAAGGTTTGTCAAAGAAACTTGTATTCCTTTTTGCTGTGTAGCTAAGCTACTATTAATCACCAAATAAACTGTGATTTCTCAAAAGAGTTGAGTTTATGCATCAAGGTGATCTTAATTTCAAATTGCTTTTAATCAAAGCCATGTGATAAAATCGTGCATTATTGATCTGGGACATTTGTGATTGAGCACATATTTGTATGGTCCTATAAAATTGGGTAAGATTTGGACTTTAAAAATGATTTCATGTTTTTAATATCTATCCCCTTATATTTCATTGTTTTCCAATGTATTTGTCTTTATTTGTACTGACAATGATAGGAAGGTACAAGAATGAAAGGGATGTAAAAACAAAAAGAAGGAAAGAAGAGAGGAAGAGAAGGAAGGAAGGAAAATTGGGACCCTTTAGAAAAAAAATATATCTTTTTTTATACTCTCCAACTTGATGATGTTTAGTATTAAGATTAAAATATGTTTGCTGTTTTCTAAATGTCATTGAATCACATTTCTAGTCAAGAGAAAAAAGTCTTTAAATCATGGAAGTGTATAGATCATAGTCTCAACCTAGTAGTGTTAGCATCCTGTCTGATTTTATTAGTCTAGTCATTTGTCTCAAAAGTCTCCCTGTTCCAATCCCTCTTTGCCACCAGAGGGAGATGAAAACTTACGAATAGTAGAACATCACTGAATGTCAGCGATAATGTTCTATATTTTCCCATAGTACCTCAGGTCCTTCATTAACAGATTATTTCTAGACACTAATAAGACAAGGTGGATGATTTTGGAGAGTGTTTCTGTGATGTGAAACTGAAATGCAAGCAGTAAGAAGATCTCTACATGGAGAAGAGTCTGTAATAACTCCAGAGAAACAGTAGAATTTACAGCCTGATTAAAGCTGGTGTTTGCGAAGGCAGATTTCTACCTCATGAAAAATGAGTAGAATCTTGAAAATTTGAACAACTGTCTTACTTGAAGCTTTGTTTGTAAAAAAAAAAAAATAAGCAAAAGAATCATAATGTCTTTTAAATGGCGGGTTTTCCACGGGGGTTGTATTGTTTAATTTTAAACTGAAAGATAAATGTCATTATTGGCTTTCACTTGAAAGTATCACTGCTTTTAGTGGTTTTCCATCTATGGTATATGTAATAAATGTGTACATTATTGAGCACATTTTCCTTACCGAGATTGCTTGACATGTTTACATTCATATGCCATGTGGACATTACTGTATCTTATTTTTAATCTTGTAAATTGGGGCAGTACATGGTGGTACCATAAACTGACAAGAAGAAACATGTGATCTGTACTTCAAATAAAATGACCTAGTCATTTTTTAAATAATGTAGCTTACAAATGATTTTTATTAAACTCTATCTACAAAGGAAAATCTTAAAATTTTTTAGCATATTGCAAACTGCTTTGCTTATCTTACTGGAAATTTTACTTAAAAGTAGAAATATCACTCAATTTTTTTTGTTTCTTAAATCCCACTGTTACTTAGCCCAGTTATTTGGCCAAATGCCTATGAACACATATATCCAGGTGGAAAATATGAGAGAAATACCTTTCTAATATCAGTTGTTGAAAAATGACACATCATATGAACAAAATGATGTTCCAAAATGTTAAATCCATTACATTCATCATACATGTGAACTGAATTACTAATTGTGTTGTCTTTTATTATGACGAGGAAGTCAAATGTAATTTGAAATTTGTGTATGTGGAGAAATGTCTCTAGATACCTTCTTTACTATATAATTAATATTCATTTTCATATACATTTGCAGCCTAATCTGTTTGGTAATGTTCTTTGTAGTCAGAATTAAATATATATCATCTTTTAAAGGTTGTGAGATTTTTCATTCAACTTTAAGAAATAATAATGATTACTGTTGAATCAGACTAGTAGATTATCCAGCCCAGGAGTTACATCAGTTATCTCTGCCTACTGAAACACACCAATGCTATTATGAGAATGCAAGCACCTGGCTAGAAGAAAGGACAGTGGTGATGTGTAGCCTATACAGTAAAGAAACAAGCAGAGTTATCACCAGAATGAAGAAGCAAGCAGAGAGGAAATTGGAAAAGTGCCAACAAAAAGAGGTAGGCAAGCTACACATCCAAAGGTGAAGCTGTGAAATAGAAACCAGAAATATAAACCAAAGGGGCAGACTATGAGGAAGGGTTCTTCTAAGAACCAGGCTTATTCACACTGAACCCATACCATAGTCTCTATTGAGTTGAGATGCTTTGGAACCACTAGAGGTGCCTTTTCAGTTTTAAAAGGAGTACTTTAGAACTTTGAACTTAATTTTCTCTTTACTTGTTTTGATGACCAACTTAAGAGAATATTCATTATGACTTCTTGAAAAGCAAAAAAAAAAATGATAAACATCTATATGGGTATCAGACAAAATTCAACAGGAAATACAGAATTATGCTTGATTAGCACACATAAGGGAAGGAAAATTGGATTATCATTTAATTTTTTCCTTTAAAAATGAGAATGTATGGCAATATGTTGTGGCGCTAAGTGAATGGAAGTACTGGACCATGTTACGGATGAGAGGTATATGCACAGTTTAAAATATCACTCAAAAATTCATACCTTTCAGTTATGTTTTCTGTTGCAGATTTCATGAAAGGATTTGTGAACATTTATGTATATAAATGCCCATTTCAAATTGCTATTAAGAGTTTTGTTTTGTTTTCTTTGACACAGGTACTCCCCGTAGCCTCAGCTGGTCTAGAACTCGCTATGTAGACTATACTGGCCCAATCTCACAAAGATCCACCTGCTTTTGCTTCCTTATGGCTGTGATTAAAGGTGTGTTCCTCCACCCCCTGCTCCACTATTCAGATATTTAAAAACTCGCATATATACTAATAACTCTCTTATGATAGAGATGAGAGACAAAATTAAATTGCATAATATAGAATGGAAAGATATTCATACACTATGTCAATTATTTGTTAATAAATTTTACTGGTTCAAAAGGGGCATGGTGGCCCACATAGGCCTCAAAATATATGACAAAATATATGAAATCTAGTAAGGGTAATATATATGTATCCGCACCGGGGATACATATATAGGGAGGGGCTCTTATTAAGAGGTATTGTATGAAATGCATAAAAATTCAATAAGATATATATTGAATAATGAGGATGAGGCAGGAAGACAAGTAAAGTTCAATGTTAGCCTAGGGTAGCCAGTGAAACCCTGTCTCAAATATATCAGGAAGTTAAGATAGGAAACTATAAGATAAAACGCTTTTCATCAGATTTATACTTCTGCTATGTCACCAGCAAATGTTCTAATACTTTAGGTTAGTAACTTATTTGATTTTCATACTTCTTAGGTGGAAACTAGAGTTATCTGCACTTATTAACATGGAGGCAGAGGTACAGACTTGACCAGAGGATCAAGACAGTAGACAGTTAGTTGGTCCAGGACTTGAAAACAGACACTGTGGCTTCAGAGTCCATCACTTTGTATTAAAATAAAAATGCTAATGCATTAGAGCCTTTCTTCAATGGATGGAATGAATTTTCTATTTTTATATTTAGTCCCTACATTATTTGCATGTACTACAGTGACACCCATTACTGTTTTATTCAGAAAACAATTATAAAGATAACTGCATGTTAGGAGGAAAAACTAATTGCTTTTAGAGGCAAAAGCAGATATTGAGTCACTTTTAGTGACTGCCTCTGACAAAAAAAAATGTTGAATTAACAAATAATGTCCCAAAGGTTTCCATTTCTGTATGGTCATGTCAATGTGGTAAGCTTTGTAACTACTCCAAAAAATTAACTATAAAGAACATGACTGGTAATATCAAATTAAGAAATTACTAAAGTAATTTTACATTTACATATGTTTATTCCAATTAAACTGCTTTGGATTAATTTAACACTTCACAATGGTGGCTAAGGTGGTGCCCAATATTAAATCCACATTCTTGATATGTTAAATGCTAATACATTAAAGTGGAAAGGTCATGACTTACATTTAACTCAATACCACACTGCTTTTCCAAGATGTCACTGTTAGTGAACAAGCATTTATGCTGATCTGTAATCATGTTAAAACCCTGTAACAGTTTTTTCAAGCCCCCAAGCAGTTCTGCTATTTAAATTAATAGGAAAAGCATAAAAATATTACAAATTAAAATTTCAACCTGAAATCCTAGTCATCAGCATATTGTTCTTCCAGAACAACATGAGAAGAGAAAAATACTCACTAAGCATATAATTGACAAACATGCCTCTTCAGGTGGAAATATGCTGCTTCATTTGATTTCTGATGAGCCAAATATGTGTATCAGCAATCAAAAAATCGTTATCTCAGCTCTCTCCTCAAAATAAAGCAGGAAACCTGAGCTTTTCATTGAATTTGCTTTGTATTCTCATAAATAGATGAAGGAAAATCCTTTAATCATGTTAGGGCTATGGAGATGATATCATGTTGTTATATCATTGTTGAAACAACTTGTTATACTTTACTTACCTAAATTGTGGGACATGTCTTCCTTCTGTATATAATTTGGTTTAACTGACCACAAAGATCAAATATTACTTTTGATCTTTAGAAAAAAAATATAAGAGTTTTTCTTCTTTTTTTTTCAGGCTCAGATTAAAAGAGTTTTTCTTCTTTGACACACTTCATTTCAGTTTGTGTTTACACAAGTTTTTCAATTCTGTGTTTCATATATAAATAATATAAATAATAATGTTTCAATATAATTATGTTAGTATATAATGGCATATTTTCTTTCTCTTTCTTGTCTAGGACAAACACTCAATACAGAGAAAAGTAGACAGTATAAATGAATGGAAACAATAGCTAGGAATGGAATGCAAACCACATGGGTTTACAAAGTATGTAGGTAGGGAACTTAAGGGTTAAATCCTATTTCCTTCACCCTTAATGTTTGACATTTCGTTTCTCCTCTGGACTTCCTCCTGAGGGAAAATATGGTTCACACTCCTGTAATGGTACACTTTAACACAAAAGGTGCTCAGTAATACAATCTTGTTCCCTGCCAACCCATAGGGAAATGACTTCAGCAAGCCTTCAATCCACCACTTTCCCAGGAATGAGCTACAGAGAGGAGACAAGCACCCACTAATTGCAGATTGCTTCCTTCCTGGCAGTTCCCCTTCATGCCAGGCACTTTCACCTTTTCCTCACATAGAAGAAATCTAAGGTCATATGAGAACCACTGCCAGCTTGGCCTGCTCTGGAGCTGGGAGGGCTTGCCTTCCCAGGGCACTATGAGCAAATGCAGCCCCAGGGCACAAGCAAATGTAACCCTTGCCTAGTTTTGGATATCATGGTTTCCTCACAGTCCATTGACTTTTCCTTTTTTCCAAGTGGATACTGCTCATTTTTAATTTTTATTTTCTACATAGCCTGGCTGGCCAACAAGCCCCAGGAATTGGTTCTGCCTCTACAGTGCTGGAGTTGTGAGGGGGCTGTGGATTGGAACATAGGTTTCCATGCCTCCATGGCAAACATTTCACTCACTAAGCCATCTTGTCAGTCCACAAATGGGCAAGTCTTTTATCTTTGGAGCACATATAGAAATGTTTTGCATTATAGAACAATTAAAAATATTTCAGTAACTCTCTGTCTGATTTAGTTAAAATACACAAATAAATGAGGTCAAATTTATATATAACATCAGACATAGTGGAGTATGACTATAATCCCATTGCTTAGCAGACTGAAGCAGTATGATCACAATGAATTCAAGGCCAGCTTTAGTTACATAATATGGTGTTGTTGCAGAGAGAGAAAGAGAGAAAGAGAGAGAGAGAGACCAGGTATACAACTATAAAGTTGGTGATGTTGATGAGAATATAGTTCTTTGTAAAATGGATTTAGAATATATTTTATACATTTACATTGTGTATTACTACTCACTAATAGAAATGGAGATTCTACTTGAATTCTAGGTATTTTTGAAAAGCACAACTAAGACATGTGTGGTGGCAGATGTCTATAATCCATCACTCAGGATGATAACACAGGAGAACTTTGACCTCCAGGCCAGCCTTGGGTATATTTTGAAACAGTCTAAAAACATAAATTCATGAAAAATTGACTTTCAATAATCTGAATTTAGACTATGGTTGAAAAGTCGATGAGGAGCTTATTATACATATGTATGTATATAAAAACATATATCTGTAATGGTTAAGGTTGTAAAAGCTTTTCAGAAATATGTGCTATGCAGGAATGAACTGTATTTACTAAGGTCAGGCACAAGAAGGGGAGCGACTCATGCTGCACTCTCATTAAAGAGGAGAGCACTGAGGAGATCACAATGAATATTAAACAGAACATTGATAATGTATGCCTCACTGATTTGAATCTTTAGGAAGATGATTTAAGCACACTAAAATCCATGTTTATGCATGTTATTCTTTAACGAACTGAATAAAAATGCGTGACAGATTAAAGGCACTGTCAGTATCAGAACTAAAAGCCCTACTTATTCCACCTCCTATAATTCTCTGAGCTTGATTTTCTTGGATGAAAAAACTTTAGTGAGCTTAATTTTCATCATCTATTTTCTAAATAAATTGGAGCTATCATTAAATTTCCTCAACAATAAGTGATGTTGAATTTTTTTTAGTTTCCTTTTTATGACTTTTATGTTTTACCTCATATTTATCTGTCGCTTTACTTTACCAGAGCATTTCTCGAATGTGTTCTGTTTAATCTCTTTGGGATAATTAAGCTAAGAGATTCTTATGTTCATTTGTATATGATTATAATTAAATTTTCCGAGGCTTGAGAGGATTAAGTTTCCTCATTTGTGGGTGTGTACAGTGGTGGAGTTTAGAGTGCAATTTGATTTACCTTTGAGGTAATTATAATCTGAGTTACAAAGAGCAATAAGTGAGAAACATATTAATATTTACATAACAGAATACAAGATATTCAATTATAAGGTATAGGAGAACTTTCATTCCAGTTAGATCTTCCAATCCTAAGTGGTTGCATCCATCTCTTTCTCAAAAATCACTGTGCTATGTCTGATGTGACCCATCTCAGTATCTCCAAGATCCCATCTCTTGCAGTCTCTCAGAGGTTGAGGCAAGACTTAGAAGATACTTTCAGACCGAGACTCAAATCCTGCCAAGTCTAACTGTGTCTAACATGGAGCAGTTCTATGTGAGCAAAGAAGCAAAATGGTGAAAGGAACAGATGGTGCTTTAGACACCTGTTAATGCCTGTGGCCAGTACATGTTGCCTTTCTGTCATGCGCAGCAGTCTCGCTGGCAAGAACTTTACGCGGACAACAGGATTCTTCTGCAGCAGTATTTATTGTGTACACAGCTCTCTTGTGAGAAGGACCCCAAAATGAGGAAGAGGCACTGCCTATATAGCAGTCTAGAGGGTTTGAGTATGCTCTGGAATGGTGCACTGTCCAATGCCCCATTAGCATATCCAATGTATGGGCTTATAGAACAATAGGGGCCAAAGCCTCATTAGAATATTAGGTGAATGGGCTCAAATTCATGCGCAGTTCCTGTCCTAACGCGGAAGAGGTGGCTACATGCGGAAAAGGTGGCTAGTTGTTGTTCTCTAGCCTCCTGAGGAAGTCGGCGCCATCTTTAGGGTGCGGTGCATGGTCACAGTAACAATGCTGTGACAGGAACAGCGATCCCAGACAGAGGCTAAAGCTTTTCAGATACTAGCAAGGAATGATTCTAATTATGAAAACTGCTTTTTTATGGTCCATATAATTTAGAACAATGTCCCTCTGAAACTTTCTTGGTAAGATTGTGGCACAAAAGTGGTAAAAGCTGTTTATATAGTTTGAGTTAGAGAGGTAAGAAAAGCTAATGGAATACTTCAGATGTTTAAACATCCCCATTGTCCACAGTGGGGGACAACCACAAATATGTTGATTTATTAAATTATCATCATTTTCTTATATTATTTTAACCAAAATGTATGTGACTTCTGTGTTTCAGACATTATGTTTGATCTTGGATATATGAATAAATGAACCATAACTAATCTGTACATCATTAGAGAAATTGTTATTATATTTGATTTCTTATTTGTGCTCAAGAGATATCTTAGTGATATATAAATATTTTCTCATGAGCTGTGAAGCTGATTCTATGATTATCACAGTTTTACTAGGATGGCAAGTAGAGTTTAAACCCAGATATTAGTTGAATGTCTTTGCAGTGGAAGAGCTTAACAAGCTATCATCCATAAGATGGACATTAAATAACAGCAACAGTAATACATTCTCAATAAATGTGCTTAATTTTGACAGAAAAAAAAAAGATTTGGAAAGTGAATGAAATGGCTGAAAGTTTGAGTCTCCATGCTATCTCTCACTATTGACTCCTGCAAGTCGTAGAAACCTCCAAACTCAATTTTCTTATGTTACTAATGTGTGCCTTGCTGTGTTTTGAAGAATATTTGAAGTGATATAGACAATGTTATTAGAGACTTTCTCCCAGGAAAAGAGTGGCACATCAATTTGAATTTGATGAGGCTTGGACTCACATCACTAATATGCCTTTCCACTCCATTTTATTCTTCCCCTCTTTGGGATTTTTTTTTTTACCTTAAAGTGGGGCATTAGGTTTATTTAATCAGTATTTTTAGTAGTTAATGTTTTAGCCCAAATACTAAACCTTATGGATTCATTACAACCAGTTTTTCTAGAGTGTACTTTTCAGGTTTCACAGTATGTAGGGGCTTTTTCCCTTACTACTGACCAGGGCCTTTCTTGTTACCTCCCTATTTTTACACGACATGTATTTTTACATGGCATGTATTTTTACATCAGCTTCCATTTTCATGTCATTGTATACTCTGAGGTTGTGTGCACATACATTTGTGTCCGTTTAAATGCATTACTTCTTTCTTGTATACTTTGGGTTAATGGTTACTTTACTGTTTTACATTTTATGTATCTTGGTAAGTTACTTCAATAATTTTTGGAGGAAAACATGTAATGAAAACAAGGACAATTTCACTTTCCTACATGGCAAACAGAGCTTTTTTAATAGTTCCTTCCTAAAATACTTTAGTACCATTTTTGATTGCAGATTTGTCTTGTTTGTTTAATGGTCCTGTGATCAACTCCCAGGGCTCTAGCAAGCTAGGCAAATATTCTACCATTGAGCTCCCTTCCAAGACTATCATTTTAGCTTTGGAGCAGTCATTCCTTACCTATAAGAACAAAGTAACAACGTAGAGATGTGTAGGTCCTGGTGGTACATGCCTTTAATCCCAGCACTGGTTAGGCAGAGGCAGGCAGATCTCTGTGAGTTGAAGGCCAGTCTGGTCTACATAGTGAGTTCCAGGCAGGTGGAGCTACAAGGAGACCCTGTCTCAGAAAAAAACCTAGAAATATGATCTTAGAAAGCTGTGATGTTCAGATCTAAATTTTATATTTGAACTCTAAAATGGACATGTTCAGAAGGCTCTAATCCAACTTTGGTCACATGACCGACATCACCTTTATTTACTCACTTGATGCTCTTTGAAATAATTACTGACAGGGGCTGGTGAGGTGGCCTAGCGGTTAAGAGTACCAACTGCTCTTGCAGAGGACCCGGGTTCGATCCCTAGCACCCACATGGCAGCTGAGAACCGTCTTTAACTCCAGTTCCAGGGGAATCTGACACCCTCTTCTGATCTCCATGGCATTGCACGACACAGGTGCACAAACCTACACGCAGACAGTACATTCATACACATAAAAAATAAATTGAAAAATACCAAAAAACCCAAAAATATTAAAATAAAATAAAACAAAAATTAAAAAAAGAAATAATTACTGACAATACATTCAAAATCATGAGTCAATGATCAATTCAGATATAGGTTTCTAGGGAGATAGACAAACAGAAAACAATCTTCACGTATACTTGGAAACATATAGATAGATGTTTTCTTTCGTAAGACGTTTTCATTCAAAAATTTCTCCAATAAATGGTTCTGTGCAATGTATTTGGGCATTTATGTAATAGCTTTTTCACAATCACAGAGAAACATGTTTTAAATCTTTTTGCTTGTTGTGGACATCCAAAGCAGAGTGTGATTGGTAGTAAAAATAAATGTTCATCTTATTGTAATTCTTCCAAAATACCCTATGTTCATTACAGAGATAAAAAGAGTGTCACATGCAGATTTTCCTTCTGTTGGATAATTTGTCATGACCTCAATTTTTCCATAAATGTTGTAGTTTTACTTTTCTTGAGTGAAGAATATCTAAAATTTTAGTCAATATCAAGGTTTTAAAATATGTACATATGTATTTCTGCTATAGATATACATACTTATTTAACCTTTTTGTGACATAAAATGAGTCATCAAATGAGGAAGAAGCAACTAATTTTCTGAATCAAATCATTTTCTTCCAATGATTACCTATCTTGCACAGTACAAAGATTGCATGCATATGAATGAGGGCCTGCATGCTCCACTTTATGCTCTCTGGCAGTTTAAATCTGAATGTTTTAATAGTTTGATTCATGTTGTTATTTTTGTAGATTATCTGTGATGACTAGCAAGACTTATATTTTTGAAGTTATTCACTTTGAATGCCTTGGAAAACCATTAGTATGTGGACCAGTTGCTGTCATATCTAGTAGTACCCTGGGTGCTGCATTTCTAAAATGTGTATTCTGTCAAACCACTGTAGTTGAACTGTATTGCATGGTGTTGAAAACAAGCATTACAAACTGCTATGGTAAGTAAATAAAATTAATAAGTTTTGATATCAAACCACTGCCAACTTCATGTTCATTAAGATGACTTCCCATAGCACATTTTTCATTTCATCCATCATGAGTTAGCTATGAGCTAAAATACAAGAAACTGATCAAAGCCCAATGAATAGAAAACTAATTAAGATATTTGCTAGCCAAGAATAATTTTAATGATTTACATTCAGATTCTTCACGAACTCACCACTACAGTTCTTGAGAAAGCAAAAAGATTTTATAGTTTGTTTAATTAAGAATTTATTCATTTGATGCCAGGTGTGCTGGTGCAAGTTTTCTTGGAGACCTTAAACTTTAGTTAATGATATCCAAAAATCAATTGTTAATTACCAAATATTTTTTACTTATCAAAATCAGTGTCCCATTTAATATAGTATCATATTTTCTTTTTTTAAATGTCTTTTTTAAACTTTTTTAAAAAAATTTATGTGTATGAGTGTACTTTCTGCATGTAGGTTTGTGCACCCATGTCGTGCAATGCCACGGAGGTCAGAAGAGCGTGTCTGATTACCCTGGAACTGGAGTTAAAGTCAGTTCTCAGCCGCCATGTGGGTGCTGGGGATCGAACCCGTGTCCTCTGCAAGAGCAGTCGGCGCTGTTAACCGCTAGGCTATCTCTCCAGCCCTAATATCATATTTTCATAAAATCGGAAAAAGAATGATCTTTGAGATGCAGTTCTAAAGATTTGACATCTTCGTAAATGTGAAAATGTGATCTATCAAATAGCCTTAGTTTCTAAGCACTATTCTAAGAAGCTCAGCATTTAAGGCCTTGTATTAAAGAACACTACTACTGCCACAGTTGCTTTATGATACTGGTACAACAATTTCATGGTTTTGTAATTTTAGTCAGACAAATATTATTTGTATTTTACACATTTAAAAATTCTTGTATAAACTTATGGATACCAACACATCAGAATCTGTGGGATACATTAAAAGCAGTCCTAAGAGGGAAATTTATAGCGCTAAGTGCCTACATTAAAAAAAAAAAGGGGGCGGCTGGAGAGATGGCCTAGTGGTTGGGAGCGCCGACCACTCTTGCAGAGGACCCGGGTTCAATCCCCAGCACCCACATGGCGGCCGAGAGCCGTCTGAAACTCCAATTCCAGGAGAACTCCAGTTCCAGGGGAGTCCGAGACCCTCTTCTGACCTCCGCGGCATTGCACGACACGGGTGCACAAACCTGCATGCAGACAGTGCATTGATACACATACCAAAATAAATAAAATAAAATAAAAAATAAATAAAAACAGAAAAGGAACAAATAAACGATCTAACAATGCAGCTAAAAACACTTAAGAGACAACAACAAATGAACCCTAAAGCCAACAGACAGGAAGAAATAACAAAAATCAGAGCAGAAATCAATGAAATAGAAATAAAGAAGACAATACAAAAAAAAAAAAAATCAATGAATCCAAAAGCTGGTTTTTTGAAAAGATAAACAAAATAGACAGACCTCTAACCCAGTTAACCAAAAGAAAGAAAGAGCAACTCCAAATCAATACCATTCATGATGAAAGGGGAAACATCACAACATATAAATAAAAAATCCAGACAATCATACAAGAATAGTTCAAAAATCTATACTGTACTAAATTTGAAAACCTAAGAGAAATGGATAAATATCTGAAATCCTGGGAACCAACAAAGCATAACCAAGGAGAGATTTATAATTTATTTTTTATTGTTATTTTTATTTGTTTATTATGTTTAAGGGATTCACAATATAAGAGCACAGTTGTTTTCATATCACATTGACATTTTTCAGTTTGCCATACAATTAAGTAATTGGTGCTAGCATCCACAGGTGAGGGATACCATTCCTCATTTGTTTTTCTGGGACTGTGTTACTTCACTCAGCATGATATCTTCTAGCTCCAGCCATTTACCTGCAAAGTTCATGATGTCATCTTTCTTTACCACTGCATAGAACTCCATTGTGTAGATGTACCACATTTTCTCTATCCACTCATCAGTTGAGGGGCACTTGGGTTGGTTCCAGCTCCTTGCTATTGTGAAGAGAGCTGCAATAAACATGGCTGTGCATGTATCTCTGAGTAAGATGAGTCTTGTGGGTACATGCCCAGGAGTGGTATGGCTGGGTCAGGTGGCAAGTTCATTCCAAGTCTTCCAAGTGTTCTTCACACTGCTTTCCATAGTGGCTGTATGAGTTTACATTCCCACCAGCAGTGGATGAGTGTTCCCCTTTCCCCACAACCTCTCCAGCACTTGGTATAATTTGTTTTCTTGATCATAGCCAGTCTTATTAGAGTAAGATGATATCTTTTTTTATTAATTTTATTTATTTCCGTATGTGTATGAATGTACTGTCTGCATGCAAGTTTGTGTACCCATGTCGTGCAATGCCGTGGAGGTCAGAAGAGGGTCTTGGATTCCCCTGGAACTGGAGTTCTCCTGGAATTGGAGTTTTAGACGGTTCTCGGCCACCATGTGGGTGCTGGGGATCAAACCCGGGTCCTCTGTAAGAGCGGTTGGTGCTCTCAACCACTAGGCCATCTCTCCAGCCCCGTAAGATGGTATCTTAAAGTGGTTTTAATTTGCATTTCCTTAATTATTAGTGAGGTTGAACACTTCTTAAGATGTTTCTCAGCCATCTCTAATTCCTCACTTGTGAAGTCTCTGTTCAGCTCTTTGGGGTCATTTGTTTTCTTTCTTCTTTGTTTTTGAGTAGTTTATATAGTCAGGAAATCAATGCTTTGTCAGATGTATCTGTGGATTTTCTCTTCACTTCCTTGATTGTTTCTTTTCCCTTTTTTTTTTTTTTTTTTTTTTTTAGCAACGACATCTCTTTTATTGCAAACATAAAAGCCCCAGGAGTACTGAAAGACTGGAACCCTGGAAGCTGGAGTTGGGGTCCTGTCCTGGACAGGAGCCAGGCTGATCCCTTACCACAGCTGCCACTGAGCCCCAGCAGGGAGTCAAAGAGCAGGAGGTCCTGCTGGGAGATCAGACCCCGGGACCTGGGGTTGGAGGGTAGTACCTCTGTGACTACTGACCAGTCACCCTCAGGAAAGTTAAGAAGAAATTGAGCCTGGGCCTTGTCCCTAGGGTAAAGGGTCCCATAAGTGTTCAGTTTTAGACGTGGACGGCCAAGGCGCAGGTGGATCAGACACAAAATGACTCTGCCCCCTGCCAGTAGCCGTGGCTCCTAGTAGCCTGTCTCTTCAGCCACAGACGACACTCAGTGTGTCAAGGGGGCCTCTGGGATGGCCTGCTCCATCCTCAGGTACCAAGGCTGGATGTGTGAGTGCTGCATGAGGTCATCGAAAGCCTCCAGACCCTCCATCACACGCAGCACACCTTAAACCGCCAGGTCAGCGAGGTTCGGCTTCTGGCCACCCATGAAGGGCTGGTCTTTGCCCACAGCGGCCACCCACTTGTTGGCAGCCTCATAGAGGTCTACACGCACATCATCCTGGAGGTGGTGTCTGCTCTTGAGTCGCTTGCTGATGAGGTACATGGCAGCCGTGACCACATACTTGGCCATAGTTGCCTCCACAGCCCTGAACTTGCCCTCTCAGACAATGGAGTCGAAGGAAGCCAGGGCCTCAGCAGGCGTGCGATACATGTTGGGGGAAATGAGGTGCACCAGCCAGTCCTCTGCCCACTGCCTACACTTCATCTCCTCCGTGCTTGCCTCCTTCCCACCATACATCCGCTGGGCCTCCTTCTAGTCCAGCATGAGCCAGTACTTGTTGCAGAACAACTCTGTCACCTCCTTGCGCTGGTCATTCATGGCCTTCATGGTAATAGGTGATGACATCTTCCCAGTCCTGAGGGCACTGAGATTGTTTCTTTTGATGAACAGAAGCTTTTGAGTTTAATCAGATCCTATTTGTCAATTGTTGACGTTAATTCTTGTGCAGCTGCTGTCTGATTTAGGAAGTCTTTTCCTAGGCCTATGTCTTGTAGTCTGCTGCCAACTTTTTCTTCTATCACTTCCAGAGTTTTGGGTTTCACATTGAGGTCTTTAATCCATCTGTAGCTGACTTTTGTACAGGGCGAGAGGTAGGGGTTTAATTTGATTCTTCTACAAGTGGTGATCCAGTTTTGCCAACACCACTTGCTGAAGATGCTGTCTTTCCTCCATTGTGTCTTCTTGGCCCCCTTGTCAAATATGAGGTGGCTGAAATTGTATGTGCTCACATTTGGGTCTTCAGTTTTGTTCCATTGGTCAACAGGTCTGTTTTTGTGCTAGTATCAAGCTGTTTTTATGACTATAGCCCTGTAGTATTATTTGATGTCTGGTATAGAGATCCCCCTGTATTGCTCTTTTCACTCAGGGTTGATTTGGCTATTCAGGGTCTTTTGTTTTTCCAAATGAAATTAAGGACTTTTTTCCAAGCTTGTCGAAACTCTTGGGGATTTTAATTGGGATTGCATTGAATCTATACAGGAGTTTGGGTAGAATGGACATTTTTACTATATTAATTTTCCCAATCCATGAGCATGGGAGGTTTTCCATCTTCTGCTTCAATTTCCTTCTTCAAGGGTTTAAAATTTTTGTTGTAGAGATCTTTGGTGTCTTTGGTTAGGTTTGTTCCTAGGCATTTTATTGTTTTTGAGGCTACTGTGAGTGGGAAGGTCTCCTTGAATTCCTTCTTCAGTTGCTTGTTGTTGGTGTAAAGAAAGGCTACTGATTTTTCTAGCTTATTTTTGTATCCTGCCACTTTACCGAAGCTCTTAATCATTTCTAGGAGTTTTCTGGTGGAGTTTTTAGCATCCCTTAAGTAAACAATCATATTGTCAGCTTGATTTCCTCTTTTCCAATTAGTACTCATTTAATTTCCTTTTCTTGCCTTATTGCCCTAGCAAATGTTTCAAGCATTATATTGAAGAGGAGTGGTGACAGGGTGCAGTCTTGCCAAGTTCCTACCTTTAAAGGGAATGCTTCTGTTGTTGCCCCATTTAGAATGATATTGGCTGTGGGTTTCCTGTATATGGCTTTGATTACATTGAGGAATGATCCCTCCAATCCAATTCCCTCTAGGACTTTAAACATGAAGGATTTTGTCAAAGGCTTTTTCAGCATCAATTGAGATGATCGTGTGGTTTTAGTCTTTCATTCCATTTATATGCTTCATGATGTTTATTGATTTTTGTATGTTGAACCATCCCTGCATCTCTGGTATGAATCCAACTTGGTCATGATGGATGATTTCCTTGATTTGGTCTGTATGTGATTTGCCAGTATCCTGTTTAATATTTTGGCATCTGTGTTCATTAATGAGATGGGTAGTTCTCCTTTTTGGTTGTTTCTTTGCGTTATTTTGGTCATAGAGTGATGCTGGCTTCATAGACGTAATTTGGGAGAATTCCCTCTGTATCCTTCTAAACAATTTGAGTAATAATGGTTGTAAGTCTTTTTGAAATGTTTTATAGAATTCTGCTGTGAAACTGTCTGGGCCTGGGCTTTTTTTAGTTGGGAGGTTTCTTATTACATCTTCAATTTCTTCATATATTATGGGTCTGTTTAAGCTGTCAATCTCTTCTTGGTTGAGCTTTGGTGATTCCCAGGATTTCAGATATTCATCCATTTCTTCTAGGTTTTCAAACTAGTGGAGTAAAGGTTTTTGAAGTATTCCCATTTGATTTTCTGGATCTTTTCATTGTCTGTTTTGATATTTCCCCTTTCATCACAGATTGTATTGATTTAGAGTTGTTCCTTCTTTCTTTTGGTTAACTGGGCTAGAGCTCTGTCTATCTTGTTTATTCTTTCAAAGAACCAACTTTTGGATTCATTGATTTTTTTTTGTTTTGTTTCTATTTCATTGATTTCTGCCCTGATTTTTGTTATTTCTTCCTGTCTGTTGTGTTTAGGGTTCATCTGTTGTTGCCTCTCAAATGCTTTTAGCTGCAGTGTTCAATCATTCACTTGTGCTCTTTCTGTTTTTCTAATGTAGCCACCAAGGGCTATAAACTTACCTCTTAGGACTGCTTTTAAAGTATCCCATAGGTTTTGTTGTGTTGTATTATCATTGTCATTCAGTTCCAGGAATCCTTTTATTTCTTTCTTTTTCTCTTCCCTGACCCATTCATTATTCAGAAGTGTGTTGTTTAGTCTACATGTATTCTTGTAGATAGTAGGGCTTATCCCGGTGTTGACAGTGAGCTTTATTCTGTTGTAGTCTGATAGAATGCATGGAATTATTTCAATCTTTTGTATAGAGGTTTCTTCTATGTCCCAGTATATGATCAATTTTGGAGAATGTTCTATGAGGCACTGAGTAGAAAGTGTATTCTCTGGTATTGGGGTGGAATATTTGGTAGATGTCTGTGAGGTCCATTTGGTGTATCATATCATTCAGTTCAGATATCTCTCTGTTTATTCTTTGTCCAGTTGACCTGTCCAAAGGGCTCACTGGGGTATTGAAGTTCCCTACTATGAGTGGACTGGGGTTAATCTGTGCCTTGAGGTCCTGGAGAACTGTCTTTATAAAGTTTGGTGCTCCAGAGTTTGGTGCATATATATTCATAATTGTGAAATCTTCATGGTGAATTGTTCCTTTGTTATAAATGAAATGGCCTTCTTTTCTCTTCTGTTTCTTTTCTTTGAAGTCTATTTTGTGGGATATTAAAATAGCAACACCTGCTTTCTTTTTGGTACCATTTTCTTGGAATTTTTTTTCATACTTTCACTTTAAGGCTGTGCCTATCCTTGAAGTTAAGATGTGTTTCTTGTAGGCAGCATATAGATGGGTTCTTTTTCCTAATCCAATCTCCCAGTTTGTGTGTTTTGATTGGAGAGTTTAGTCCATTAATATTTAAGGTTATAACTGATAAATTTGTGTTGCTTCCTTTATTATCCATTTGCATTTTTGGTCTAGGTTTCTACTTCTGCAGTAATGCTTTTATTAATTTCTCTTTCTAGGTGCCTGGGGATAGTTACTCCTTTCTTCTGTCCTTTGAATTGCTTCAAGTATTCTCTGAAGGGTTCGTTCTCCAGACATGTATTCTTTCATCTTGTTTATGCCATGGAAGGTTTTTCTCTCTCCTTCAACTATAATTGAAATTTTTGCTGGGTAGAGTAACCTGGGTTGCCATCTATAGTCCTTTAACACTGGGAGTGCTTTGCTCCATGTTCTTCTTGCTTTCATAGTTTGCACTGAGAAGTCAGTTGTAATTCTGATAGGTTTCCCCTTATAAGTAACTTGTTTTTCTCTCATGGCTTTCAGAATTTTGTCTTTGTTTTGGGTGTGGATAGTTTCTTTTCTGACCTTGTCTGTTTGGAGTTCTATGTGCTTCTTGTATTGGTATTGGTTTGTCTTTTTTAAGTTTGAGGAAATTTTCATCTATTATTCTGTTGAAGATCTGATCAATACCATTCTCTTGGGATTCTTCTCCTTCCTCTATTCCTATGATGTGGAGGATTGATATTTTCTTAGTGTCCCACAGTTCCTGGTTGTTCCACTTTTGTGTATTTTTAAATTTTTCATAGTATTTACTTGAAGTTTTTAGTTGTTCTGTTTTATCTTCCAGGTCTGATATTTTTTGTTCTGCTTCCTCCATTCTGCTTCTGAGGCTTTTTCCATTCCTTTCCTCTTGATTGGATGAGTGTTTAATTTCCTTTTTCATTTCATCTTCTGATTTCTTTAGTATTTCCACCTCCTTTTGGAGCTTCTCAATCTCTTCCTGTAGCTCTTTGCTTTGCTGGTTTGTTTCCTTATCTTTTTTAACATGGGATCTTTTCAGTGTTTCCACTTCTTTCCAGAGTTTGTCATTCTCTCTCTCTCTAGGTCCTTCTTGAATTTTTCATTCTCTTTTTTTAGTTCTCTGACTTGCTCTTTATAGTTTTTTATTTCTTTGAGTGTGTTCATTATTGTACTTCTAATAGCTGTGTCCTGGGCCATCCCCAGGGAGATACCACTGTAGGAATCTTCCACAGGGTTTGTTGAGCTTGGTGTGGAATTATCCTGTACCTTTCCAATGTTGTCTCTTCTCCGTGTCCTTGGCATGTGTGTTTCTCTTTGCCTGTATTCCAATGTGAATCCCAAATGCCTCTTCACTGTGTTGAAGGCTTGCTTTGCTTGCCTCCTTCAGATGCCTTCATTGTTTGTTTGATTGATTTGCTTTTCTCCTTTTCTTCTTGCTTATGGAGTGTTGACCTGTCTAAGTTTTAGGCTTTCTATTGGAAGTCTAACTCACTCTTCCCTTTTTGTTCTGAAGGTTCTCCAAAGAATCCACTTGGACACTCCTGTGCTCAGGTGGTCCCGGGAAATCCCCAAATCCTTATTTTTTTATATGGGAGAAATATACTACTACTCAGCCTCTACTTAAGTCTGACAGCCTGAGAACTCCTTTTTTAATGTAGCATGCTATGAGATATTTACACTTTAAACAGACCCATAATATTTGAGAATTGAATATGTAATAAAAAAAATCCAACTAAAAAAAGCTCAGGCCTTGATGGTTTCACGACTGAATTGTGTGGCAGCTATGTGTCTGTATATCCCAAATCTAATTGGCTATTAGCTCTCTCCTTGGAGGAATAACCCATGGCTGATGCCACAAGCTTCCATCCTCTAGTGGTTAGGAGATGTTATAAGCCACAGTAAGACCCTGTCATATTTTACAGAAAAAGTGTAATTCATTGATTAACATACCATCCAAACATCTGTGTCAAAGTAACCTACCATAACTATTAGTACTGTTTAAATACCTGTATATCTAATTGCTTGTGCTTCATTAGTAGGAATGAAAGGTTATTCCTGGACAAACTGTCAGCCCATGAAAGGAAACAGCCAGAATTGACCAGAGTCCAAAATGACAGCTCCAGAGAAAGTAAACTATTTTGCTTCTCGTCCGCCTGTGCCCCTTTTCTAATCATAGGGAACAATCTGTGGAAGAGGGGGCAAGGTAGAATGTAAGGGTTTCAATTGGGGTGAATGGCAAAACTACAGCACTATAGACTGGACACTTATTTGATCAACTTGATTGAACATACAAGCCCCCCAGCTGGATGGTGGGACCCTTGGTCTGTGTGAGTTTTGGCACAACTGCTTACAAATTGGTTTTACACGAAGGATGCGTGTACTCATAAATTATCACTTATTGTTAAAAAATGAAAAAAAAATAAAGAAGTAATAGAAAAAAAAAACATTTAAAGAGGTCTTACAACTATTACTACTCAAACTGTTCAGAAGGATAAAAGCAGAGGGAAATCCCCCAAATTCCTTCTATTAATAAAGATTTTAATTCAGTGGAATTAAGACAATTGATGTGTTTTTTAAAAACCCAGAAAGAGAGTCAAAGAATATTGAAAGCCTAAACTTGGATTAACAAATCATCTAGTAGTATGTATTTTAGTCCATTGTTTCCTAAGATTGATATAAGAATAGAGCACATCATCTGTGCTTGGTGGAACATGACTTTCATCCCGCTACTCTAAATAGTGAGTTCCAGCTAGGACTATAGGGGGACCCAGACTCAAAATAAGAATAAAGCCCCTCTGTGCAGAATATTTTCCTCCTTTTCTGCTTATATTGAAAATATGTGGCACGTGTAAGTATCAATGATTCAGTGTGGTAGAAGGTTATCTACAGCTCTGGTAAACTCAATTGAGGTAACACTGATTTGAAGTCTTTCCCTGTAAAATATAAAAATACTATCAAAAAGATGAAAGGAAACTTTGTCTTGCAAATAAAGGCTGAGCAAGGGGTGCTAGAGATATTCAGAGGTTGATAAAAGTATCATCACTACATAGCTAATCAACCAATTAAAAACTTCCCATGAACTACATTTCGATACCATCAAAGTAGGAGTCCCCCTTCTCTAGCACAAAAATTAAATGATTATTTCATGTCAAAATTTTAAACATCACAATTACACATACTTCTGTATTTCTTCTCAGTCCTTAAAATTAATGTGGTTTAGTTTATCTTCAAAGTATACGTATGACTATAGTTTTGTAGTCTTATGAAAAAATTCAAAGCAATAGAGATTTATCATTGATTGTTTGTGAAATTCTTATGTGGATCCCATGAATACGTTCATATGCACCCCATTTCCCCTGAATGCCAACTCTCCTCACCTGTCTTCACCATCATCACCTCCCAACATCATGTTCTCTCTTTGTTTTGGTTCTTCCACTAAGTTCATTAAGTGCTACCCATGTTTGTACATGGGTGTGGGGCTGCCACTGAAGCACGTGCAGCCTACCAATGCCACAACACCAACAAAAGATTCTCCTTCCCCCAGTGCCTATCAGCTGCCACTAGCTCCTCAGTTATGGGAAAGGTCTCATGAGTTCTTCCCTCATCTGTGCTGGCATGTTGGCTGGACTGATCAAGTACAGGTCTTGTGCATATAACCACAGATATTTCTTGTGTATGAGTACAATGACCATGCCAGGTTCAGAACAGCATTTCACAGCACTGTTCCCTGTCCTTCACCTCTGACAGGGTACCTCCATTTCTCTGTTGTACTCTGAGTCTTGATGGCAGTTAGGAGTTGATAAAGCTGTCCCATTTAGGGTTGAGCACTCATAGTCATTAATTCTCAGCACTTTGCCTAGTTATGAATCTCGGCATTGACTACTTCCCACTGTAAAAGGCAACTTCTCTGACCAAGGATGAGAGTAGCCCAGGTATGGATATGAACACAAATACTGAGAAAGCAGTGGGTACAGCTTGCCTGGAAAGACAGTACTGTAGCACACAGTGTCCAGTATTAGGTAAGATTTGATTTCTTATCTCCACCATCAGTCTATATAGTACTTCTGGCTCTATGAAAACACCTGTTCAGATGAGTGCACATATATGTATGTCATGTTCTTCTACATTACTGGAAAGTAGTGTCAAGAGAAGGATGTCAAATATCTTGCCACAAATGACCAGTCCCTAAAAGTGAAGATTTTCTCACCCCAAATACCACAAATGTCTATATTGAGAAACACTGTTAGTCCGGATGTTATTTATGAACAAATACAGAAAGCTTTAGAAAGCAAATATAAATCTGCTCACGTTCACTCATCAATTTTTATTATTGTCACTTAGTAAATGAATCTCCAGTTAATGATTTTTCTAATGTGTTATTAAAAGTGTTTCCCATTATAATCCAAATAAATGGCAACTGATGTCAGATTTGCATTATATTTATTTTGGAAATTGTACTCAATTATGGTAATTGCTAATATTTCAATTGATGCCCAAAGCAACCACATTTTCTGATGTGTCATTGAAAACATTCTTTTATAATCCATAAGTCAGTTAGCTCCTTAGGCTCATCATCTTCAAAATGAATTCCTTAGATCCAGTTCTTTGGTGGATGTTCTTTTGATTTTTTATGTTGTTCTATTGCTTATTATGCTCCCATTCTTTCTTTGAAAAAATGCTTAGCAATCCACATGAAGTAGACAATTTCTCAGACTGTGCTATTAAAATTCAAAGTATTATCTAATAATTAACAGGATTGGCTCATTCCTATTTCAACTCTTCAAGTCTTGCATCAGTAAAGACTTCACCTAAAAATGGACTTTAAACTTAAAGATTTCAAGATGCTTTAATTTTTTAATGAATCTTACTTTTTAATTTTTTATTATTATTTTTATGTGTATGAATGTACTGTCTGCATTTAGGTTGGTGCAATGCTTCAGAGGTCAGAAGAGTGTCCAATTCCCCTGGAACTGGATTTAAAGATGGTTCTTAGCTGCCATGTGGGTGCTGGGAATTGAACCCGGGTCCTCAGCAAGAGAAGTCAGTGCTCTTAACCACTGAGCCAGCTCTCCAGCCCCTTAATCTTGCTTTTTTTAACAACATAATTTAGCCTTTGTCTTTAGAAATTCCCCAGCCATATTTTTTTTGGTCTTTTTGAGACAGGGTCTCCCTGTAGCCCCAGCTGTCCTGGAACTCGCTCTGTAGACCAGGCTGGCCTTGAACTCACAAAGATCCACCTGCCTCTGTCTCCCGAGTGCTAGGATTAAAGGCGTGCGCCACCGCGCCCGGCCTCTAGAAGTTCCCAAGCCATTTTTAAATAATGAAATTCTAAGACAACAAAATATTAAGTGTGAGGACTCACATTTTCAATGTGTGTATATATGGATGGTGTGTGTGTGTGTGTGTGTGTGTGTGTGTGTGTGTGTGTGTGTCTTTTAGGAAGGCTTCAGCTTCCATAATTTATAAACTAATGGTGGAAGGAGAAAATAAAAGTTAGAAAAATTAATCTGTCCCTCTAAACAAATGGTTGGGCCCTAAGCATGCAGCCATCTCGTTTGCAGCAGATGAACTGTGACAAAGAGACCCTGTGGCTGCCCATCACTCTTGTTAGGAGTAAGTGTCAGCTTCTCCCTTTGTGCTATATAACTTCAGAAAAGAAAGGCTTTCCATTATAAATGAAAAATGGTCATATTCATCTCCATTGTGATAGACTCGATTTTTAAGCTATTTATCATAACCATAAAAAGAATAGCAAGTGTTTAAATCAATGAGTTTAAGGAAATCAGACAATGAGCACTAAACTAAAATTTAGCTGCTAGTAGCCCTTCACTCTACAGTTTGCACAAATGGAAAACACTGTCCTTTCAGTGGAACTGTTCACATGAGTATGGGATCTTGGTGAGCATGTGCCTTGTCTCCATCTCATCCAGTTCTGCACATCTATGGCTGAATTGTCCTTCTTTGCCACTGTTACTGCTTAATGTTTTTCTCTTTGTCTTTTCCTTCATTGTTAACTTTTTTTTTGGGGGGGGTCTTTTTGAGATAAGGTTTCCCTGTAGCCACAGCTATCCTGGAACTCACTCTGTAGACCAGGCTGGCCTTGAACTCACAAAGATCCGCTTGCCTCTGCCTCCCAAGTGCTAGGATTAAAGGTGTGCACCACCACGCCCGGCCATTGTTAACTTCTTGAACCCCAGTGTCTTTCTATTCTTGGGGTCAAATGCATCCTTTGGGATAAAAACACTATTTGTAAAAGGAGAGGTCAATTTCTATTCTGATCACCATCTTCACTCATACTCGGCCAATGTATCAGGTTACTGCCCAAACTATATCCTTCAGAGAGACAGATTAAGAAACACATAATATTGTTTTTATCCGTGTGTAAATATAGATTCAGTTTTGATTGTCCATAATAAAGTTTTAAAGAAAAAGCAAGAGAGAGAGAGAGAGAGAGAGAGAGAGAGAGAGAGAGAGAGAATGAAAGAAGAAAGAAAAAGTGAATTATTGGGAATCAAGGAAGAAATTAATCATACTTTTAGTACTTTCTGCTCTCTTCTTTCAAACTGAAAACCACAGACAAGTCTAAAAAGTAAAAAGTAAGCATGTTAAAAATTATGTATTACTGTATGTAGGACAGATGCTATGAAGTCACTGTGGTTCGAGGCAGAACAAAAGTTAAGCTTGTAGTTACAGGGGATAAATACCATATTAAAATATCTTAAACTTATCTCAAATTATATATGACATACTGCTCAGAATGTTCCTGCATAACCATGCATGATTATGCAGGAAGATGGATTAGACTGGAGGACCACAGCACTAGGGAGCACCTGAGAAATGGTGGGGCTGAGCTTCAGTGTAGAGGGACTGAAGTGGGCTGGCCTAATATGGAGAGAAGGAAAATCAAGCAGGAAAAAAACAGTATGGCTTCAAAAGAACGTGGTAAGTATGAGGAAAAATAAGCTTGGTTTAACAAGGAACTGGAAGCAGCCTTGGAGATGTGATACAAGTAGCACACAGACCACATATCATACCAGGTTTGAAGGAGCCTTTAAAGAATTTTTGCCTCAAAACACATATGGATGAGGAAGTATGGAATGGATTGAAGTATGCAGAATTAATGTGATGTTGATAGAATTTCTCTAGATGAAAAAGCAATTTTTATTTCTGTACTTACTTATTTTATGAACATGAGTGCATTACCTGCATGTGTGTAAGTGTGGCTGTGTCATGCAATGCCTGCAGAGGTCAGAAGAAGGCATCAGATCCCCTGGAACCTGAGTTGTGGATGGTTGTTCGCCACCATGTGGGTGCTGGGACTCAGACTTGGGTCCTCTCTAAGAGCAAACAATGCTCTCAACCACTGCATCATCTCTCCAGCCTCAAGAAAGCAAATTTGAGGAGAAATGATAAATATTAGATTTGATAAATCAAGAGTTTGTTATATATCAGAAAGTGAACAGAATAAACTAAAGGAAGGTGAGTTAGGAGTGGGAGGAGGAAGTTTTATGTACAAACCATGCTTCCTTAGTTGAATTTTTTTTAATTTTTTTAAATTTATTTCTGTATGTGTATGAATGTACTGTCTGCATGCAAGTTTGTGCACCCGTGTCGTGCAATGCCGCGGAGGTCAGAAGAGAGTGTCAGATTCCCCTGGAACTGGAGTTCTCCTGGAACTGGAGTTTCAGACGGTTCTCGGCCGCCATGTGGGTGCTGGGGATCGAACCCGGGTCCTCTGTAAGAGCGGTCGGCACTCTTAACCGCTAGGCCATCTCTCCAGCCCCCCTTAGTTGAATTTTAACATGAGAGAATTGAATATACTGAAAGGTCTTCTGGAAGACCTGAATGTTGTTTCAATAAGCTCCTTTCTCTGTTAAAGGGATTTTATCTACACGCTGTTAAACATGTCAACATGCTAAGTTTAATCAATAGAGCAGCTAAGGCTACATAGAGAGACCCTGTCTCAAAAAGCATTAAGTCATAATAATAAAGAGTTGAAATTCTGGGAATCTTCAAGTTTGGGCTGAGACTAGGTTCTAGGTGTAAGGAGGTTCTTCAGTCTTAGTTGTCAGTGGTCATCCTTGAGCTTGAGATTGTAAGATGACTTTTTCCCCTTTGCCTTTTCTTCCTGCAAGGGAGAGGGGAATGGATAAAGAATAGGATTTACCAATGTATCTGTTAGCTTTATTTTTCACCTCTGAAAAATTCCAGAATTCCCCCTTTTAAACTTCTTACTTACAGACAGTGGGTCCAAAGTGTGTTACATGGTCTTTTCTCCCATGGGGGAAATGCATGGACGAGAGCACATTGTGCAAGGGGCATTAGTGTGTTGAGCACAATCAGAGCCAGGCAAATGCCCATGGTGAGAATCTTCATGTGACATTATTAACTGGACTCATTTCTTTTTTTTATTTTATTTTATTTTTATTGATGCTTTGTGTATTTCATACATCATTTTCCAATTCAGTTCAGGCATATATCCCCTTCCCTTCCCCCCCACCCCACCCCTACCCATCGCAGATCGTGCATTCTGCCATAAGTTTTCTGCATCTTTCTCTGCTTTTTTGTTTTGTTTTGTTTTCATTTTTTTTAACAATAGGTGATAATTTGTGAGTACAAGCTTCCTTCATGTAAAACCAATTTGCAAGCAGTTGTGCCCAAACCCACACAGCTCATGGGTCCCACCATCCAGCAAGGGGGGGGGGGCTTGTATGTTCAATCAAGTTGATCAAATGAGTGTCCAGTCTATATTATTGTAGTTTCACCATTAACCCCAATCGAAGCCCTTACATTCTATCATGCCCTCTCTTCTGCAGATTGTTCCCTAGGCTTAGAAAAGGGGCACAGGTGGACTCATTTCTAAATAAACAGAGCTTAAGAATTTTTTTTTTTGTTAGAGAATTACATTTAATTAGTTGTTGAATGTTTCTAGGGGAAGTCTGCTATAGTCAATGGCATATAATACTCAAGTGTAGGAAATTAATATTTAGAGTCTGACTTTTTTTATTTTGAGTAAAGATCTCATGTAGTTCAATCTGGCCTGAAGCTCAGCTATGCACCTAAAGATAATGATCCTGAAATTCTGACCCTCTTGCTTCTGCCTCCCAAGTGCCAGTATCTCAGTTGTGCGTGCGACACCATGCCTGGTTATGCTGTGCATGGGATCGAAACCAGAGATCTTGCAATCAATGCAAAGATTCTACCAACTGAGCTACATCTCCAGACCTAGAACGTGATATTCTTAAGCATAATATATGCTTAGATTAGGCAAATGTATTTTAATTAATTTAATCTTAAATATATCTATAGTAGAGAAAGTTAGAAATATATTGCAGTTTTAATTGTGATTTACCAGTCTCAACTGTTTTGTTATTTTATTCACATTTTCTTTAGGTTCAGTGCGAGATGAGAAGCTTGACTAAAATTATGTTGAAATTAAAAAAAAAGTAATAAAAATGAAATTTACATTTAGTCAAATTTAGGCTGAATTATTTACAGTGATATATGTTATACATTTGCTCTTTTTCTTTAATAATTAGCAGAAAAATAAAGTGCTCAGACGTAATCTTTTAAAAACAAGTGTATATTTAATATATTTTATAACCATATTTATTCCCAAGAGATCTTTAAATAATACTTACATTTATTCCTAGAAAATTGAATTTCTAAAAGCTTATCATCAATTTTTCATGACTGCCTATTACAGAGATATTTTGTTGCTTATATGAAGAATTTTAAGAGTCACGAAAGCTCCTGACTTACAGTGGTGATAGCATTGCAAAGTAGCAACTGACTTCATAAATGTATTAAGAGAGCATGGATCTACATTCATGTTTATATAAATAATCAGCAGAAGTGCATAAATAGAAAAATATCTTCTTATTGCCACTGATCCTTAGAAGTGTGGTGGAAGTTCTAGCAAAGGACTGATACTCTGCAGTGTGATGAGCTAGGTCTGTTTCAAATTGCTAATCACTTCAATAAATATCCAGAAATGTTGCTTATGCATGGAGTTCTGTATTTAGATTACTGATCACTTCCCCTGGTGAAGCACCAGGTAATTATCTCTAATTATATCTAAGGAAGGACAGCAAGGTTGGAGGATAATAAAGAGATTGGATGCTATCATCTGTTAAAATTGGATAGAAGTTGGTGAATCAGAATGGTATCAGATGGGACAAACAGCATAGCTGATTGGTGCTATACCTGCATATGAATAGTGTTTGAATAGCCAGGTTAAACAAAACAGTCAATGCACAGAATTCAAGGAGTCTGTTTTTCTATACAGCATGGAAGAATATAGTTTAGTTTCAAGTAGATCTTAGACTGACACTTGTTTCCATATATTATATTTCTGACTGTAGAAACTTACTAAACATTGTATCCTCAATTTTCATGTGTTTGAACATTGATGTGCAGATTACATATGAAAGGACACTAAGAGAATGACTGACAATTCATAGACTTTATGAGTAATATCCTCAGTGAGTCAACCAGTTACATAACTCAATATGTTGAGATTATATGTTCATATTACTCCTACCTGAAGTACTATCCTGAGAGTCACATCCATTTTTCTAGCTTATACTCAGTGTAATCTCATTGGATATCTAATGAGCTCTACAAATTTTTTGCGTCTCAACCAATTTTATGGTCCAATATTTATTTTACCCTGCTCATTCTTTAACACTGCATTCTTTAACATGCACACATGCACACACACAGAACTAGATAGAGATAGAGGCAAACACACATATGCACACAAATGTACATACACATACCCAAATACATAAACACACATTTATAAAAATATACACAGATACACATAGACACAAATATACATATATAAACACACATGCACATATGAACACACATACACACATATACACAGACAAACATACATAGGCACACATACATAAATACACATACACACACAAGCATAAAGCATATGGCTTGATTCGGTATGTATGACTGGTTTACTTGGATTCCTATGCAGAGCACTGAACCATCTCTGGGTCTCTGATCATGTAAATATCTCAGGCCTTCTGATGATCTGATATTCATTCTTTCCTTTGCCAACACTTCCCTTTAGTGTATATCATTTTATTGTTGATTCATTTTTCTTCATGTAACTTAACAGGATTTGTGCTATTAAGAAATATTATCTATAGGAAGTGTTGCTGCAGATTAGTAATTTTCTCATTACTGGTTAGTAATGAGAAAGGAGTGAGGATCCCCAATGAATTCAAGAATGGGGCTTGTGAGGTAGGTTGGTGGATCAAATACTTTCCATGCAAGTGGAGTCTGGACCTCACACAAATGCTGAGCAGGTATGGTACCTCGTCTGCTATTTCAGAACCAAGAAACAAATACAGGTGATTCTTGGAGCAAGCCGACCAGTCAGAAAATCTGTGTCAGCAAGTGTTTTTTTTGTTGTTGTTGTTTTTGTTTCCCTGTAGCCCCAGCTGTCCTGGAACTCACTCTGTAGACCAGGCTGGCCTTTAACTCACAAAGATCCGCCTCCCTCTGCCTCCCAAGTGCTAGGATTAAAGGCGTGGGCCACCACGCAAGTTTTGAATTCAACTGAGAGACCCTCCCTCAAAGAGAAAGGCAGATAACAGTTGAAGACACATGAAGTCAGCCTCTGGCTTCTATATTCACAATCACATATATGCATGTGTGCCCACATGCATAGTTTTGCCAAAATACATTCAAACACACACTCATATACACACAGTATGTACATTCATGTGAGAAAAATAAATAATAAAAATATCCATGAAACAGTTATTACTCTCATGATTAGGTAATTTATCTCTATTTCATGAAAATTGTCCACAGGGAAGTACATGTTCATTGCAGAAGTGTAGTTCTGGAGCCTGCTTTTATAAAAACCACTTTTTAGGAGCTTGCTGGGGGAGCACCAGGGAATCAGAAAGAGGTCCTTAAACTTGCTGTCTTCTCTGCTTTCCTCATTGACATGGAAGTTTAATATTGTGTTGTGTCCATGGATTCAGAGCATTTATAATCCTGCTCTATTGTCCCTGAACAGGTACTGAAAATGGTCTGGTGCTGAGAAGTAATGAGTCAGTCATTAGCAAAAAACAAAACAAAACAAACAAACAACCAAAAAAGCAAAAACAGCTGAATTCTGACCAAGGCAGACAGAAAGGTCACTTGCTGTTCACTGGGATCATAATGTTCTTCACCCAAGTCTGTGTGAAATTGTTTCTTTCCTCATCTCAAAGTCGAGGATCACTTCCTCAGGGAAGAGTCCTCCTAATTTATCCACCTGTTCCTCCCTGTTTACCTCCCCTCCTTTCTCCTACTTCTTAAAGTGTTCTATCATTTTCTGAATTTATCTTTTTTAGTGAATTTTTATGAGTTTGTTATTGTATTAATCCATTCTCATTAAGCCTTCATAAATACTAAGGCATACCCATCTTGTTCTTCAGATAATAGAGTAGCATGGTATAAAATTTTTGACTAATTTTTCTATCAAATGACATTTTCAAATATTTCCCCCTGTATGTTCTCCTAGTGATAAAGCTTCTGAATCCTGAAAACATGTGTTTTTCTCTAGTATTTCTACCTCTCAATGAACACATTCAGAGATATAAAACCAGTATTTTTCTTTAGAAACTTTCTACTACCTGACATACTGTTTAAATTTGTTTGAGTAAATTTGAGTATGCTCACTATGTTTAAAGGACAATATTATAGATAGCAAATCAGTTTAGAAATATAGATTGATGATTTTGATTTTAGAATTGAAACTCCTCATTCCATAAAAATAAAACAAATTTTCCAATTGACCCAGCCAAGATGGGTGATTGTGTGCAATCAAAGAGCCGAGGGAAGTAGAAACAAAGAAAAAAAAATCCCCCAACAGATTAATCATTTCAAAATTATCGATACAAATAACAGTAAGAGATAACTGGCAAATTAATACCCTGTTATTTCAGGTTAGTTTTGTGCAAGGATTAAGGCTGAAGGAAATCCATTAAGATGAAAGTAAAGTGACCTGTGAAATAGTTTGGGATGCTACCTCTCAAGTCCTGTTTTCTTAGAAAGTTAGAAATGGGGCTTTCCTGTCAGTTTAGTGATACGGAGCCTAAGAAGTGACTCCATTTTGGGTTTGGAGACCCAGTGCAGGAGCTGAGCTAGCTACATTGACCCCTGCTAGGTGATGTTCATAGTGAATGGCTGTACTTGATAACATAGGAATTTCAATGCATCCTTCATTCTCCCCTTGATCACAGAATTTTCTGTAAGATCTCATTTCTTGCAGATGCTCAGAGATTATACACAGCATTTCTTTTTCATCTGCATGTTACCCCCTTGGAGTGGTTAGATAATTCAGTGAGAACAGTCTTTCTCCGTTCTGTGGAACCAAGCATTCTAATGGATGTAACCTACACCCCTCTTCCACCTGTATCATGGAGATGTGTGTTCTTTTAAGGGGACAAAACTTATCATCATTTCCTTTCCTGCAGTAAAAAGACTTTTGTGTGTAAAACAAATACCATTCATTTATATAACAGATTTCTAGTCAGTATCAATTATGTATCTCCTTCACTCTTTCCACACAGGAGATACAAACTTGAATGGACCTTCCCCCGAGGATTTCACATTTCAGAGAGGAAAAAACGTCAGAGAAATATGTCAATAACAAATACCTAATACAGTTCCACAATCTCAAGAGAATATATTGTGATTTGGTGTGAAGCACAGTTCTGCCTTTGTTACCAGGAAAAGGCTTCCACTGTAGGTGGAAGCTCTGGAAGACCCCACTGCTTATGTATAAAACATTAGAAATGACTGTGCCTTTGTTTGGGGGTGTACAAGAAGAGAGTTTCTTAGTTATCTACTGTGGCCATACAAACTGACTCAAAACAATGTATTTAGCACCTCTGGTTGATCTTTGTCACTTAGAATTCAGGGTGTGTTTGGGGCCAGTCATGTGGATACGTGTGTCAGAGCATGGCTCGGGCAGGAACAGCTGGGTGCCCGAAGGGTGTTTAGCCACTGTGTGTTGTCTTAGGAGGACACTCCCAGGGCCGAATTTCCCCTTCCTCCAGGGTGCGGCCCCCACAACTCCTACGGCAACAGAATGTTAGCAACTGAGGTAGGGCTACATGGGCTTTTCCAAACCAGCTGTCAAAAGTCATTCTTTTTTGACGGACATGGAAAGTTCCAGTAGTGAATCAACACATGCAGAACTGTTCCACCAGAACTTTTTGGACAGAGAGTTCTCTGAAATAAATGTGTGCTTTTTAAGCCATTGACTGATATTAGTGAAAAAAGGGACAAGATCTTCGAATGAGTGTATCCTTGAGAATAACTGATTTATTTTCATTTTATGTGTGACAAGTGTATTGCTTGCATATAGGTAGGTGAACCCATGTCTTGCAGTGCCCAGGGAGGTCAGAAGAGAGCATCAGATTCCCTGGATCTGGAGTTATGGACAGTTGTTTGTCACCAGGTGGGTGGTGGGAATTGAACCCAGGTCCGCTGGAAGAGCAGTAAGTGCTCTTAACCACTGAGCCATCTCTCCACCCCCTACCACCCCAAATAACTGATTTATAAAACTTAAAGGAAGAACTATTTATTCTTCTCAGGGTTCTGGAGGGTTCAGTCCTTGATAGTTGGGGGGGGGGGGCAGAGTGGAAACTTCATGTCACGGTACAAGGAAACAGAGAAAAGGAATACTGACATTCCAAGGCCTTCTCCTTATGCTATTCTGCACTGCATCCCGTGGAGATCATGCCACTCGCATTCAAAGTGGATCCCCCATAAGGTAATTCTATATAAAATACCCTCACAGATAGCCCACATATTGTCACCATCGTCAAGGTGATGACAGTGAAAATTAGTCATCACAAAGAGGTTTTCTAGCTCCTTAAAGAAAGAGTAGTGAGCAATTGGAAAAAATGTGTACAGGATAGAACTAGAGGGCTTTGGGTAAGAAAAGCTGAAGAGGGGAAGCATAAATTAAGTATATTCAGTCTGCAATAGTTATAGACAGAAGCCGCAGGGGAGACGACCTGGAGGAAGCTTTGGAACTAGAGATTGGGACCTATGGACATGTCATTGCTGCATCTGGATTGGTTGGGTTTACCAGTCTGGAAACTTATAAATGAACAGGATCAGTGTTTCTTGATGTTAGCCAGGATGGGATGTAGTCAGTATCAGCATTTAGAAAAGATGAAAAATATCCTTTATTGCTTTTATCTGTAGTTCTTCATTTCTTAATTTCCTTTATCTTTTTCTCCCTCCAAACTCTTGAGAACAGACCATTCTTTCAATGAGGAGTTTAAGCAGCCGTATTGTTGAAATTTCATGTGTACGGCTACCTTGTCCTGTCTAAACAACACTGGCTGCAGGGGTTGTGGTATAGTATATCAGTTGGGGCTATGAGAGCTCCAATATTCTCACTGAGATTACTCCACAGTTACCCATCCTCTGAAATGTGAGCAGTTTGGAACTCTGTAAGAGTGTGTCTGTTGCAATCAAAGGGTTCATTCATGAGGGGTAAGAGCCACTTATCTGTGGATGTATCTTTGTCATGGAGAAAGGTTGTTCTAGGCCCCTTGTATAATTCAGTTATTTCTGATTTCTGGTTAGTAACTGAAGCATTCTTTGCTTTATCTGTTTCCCTTAATATTTAATCATAAACAATTAGGATAAACCATTCAGTAGCTCAGATCTTTGCCTGGAAATTTATGAAATGCTACCATTGAATTTTAGTGACCTTTTGTCATTTTCCATAAACACTGTTTGTCTAAACTTATACCTCTGTAAGTATCTATTTTCTTTTCACCCTTTTTCTTTCCTGAGATCCTTCTAGAGATACCTCTTGGTTCCCACAGAGTCTCCTGAAGACTGATCCAACTACTTGTTACCTAGTTCCAGAGTTCAAGTTGTATGATTTAGCAAACTGAGAAATGTTACATGTTTTGATGGTTTGTGATTGTATTTGTTAGATTTTCCATCACTGTGACAAATACCTGACAGGCAAAATTTAAAATAAATAAAGATTTATTGTGGTTCAGAGTTTTAGATGTGACTGTCAATGGTTGGCTAGTTCCTTTGTTTCTGTTTACATGAGAGGCAGAAAGATGGTAGGAAGGCACACTGGAGGTAGCATCGACCTTACTGCAGCCAGAAAGTCCAGGCTTGTGAGGGGAACATAGCACAAGTAAATATCAACAAATCAGCCCTGTCTCTGAAAATTCTCATGTCCTCTCAATAATGATTGACAGATCAGGGATCCATGAGTTGATGAATCAGTCATTGACAGAGATGATGCAGTCACTCCCTAATGGCTGGAGCCAGCAGAAACTTTTCTTCAGGATTTAAATGCCATGAAAAATAATTTCTGACAAACTAAAGTTGAAATAATGATGTTATTGTTTTCTTGTTTTGATGGGTTGGAGAGCAATTAAAATCATTAGCTCTCTGGAAAAATATGAGTTGGAAAGCCTGAATTCTGTGTCATCCCTCTTCATTCACCACAGTGTCCCATGTGGTACTCTGGACTGAGTCAACAGTTAATGTTTGATGGATGACAGGACAGCAGTCCGGGATCTGTTTTATAATTTTGATCAGGAGCAGCTGTAGTCTACTGTATAAATACCGAATACTCTCTAGCTCTGTATATCCAAGAAAATATTTTGGAATAATTCTAGACAATTTCTATTTTTCAAATAAATGTTCACTAAAGAATAAAACAAATAATATAACTTTTAGGACTGAAAATATAAAAGAACAAATGTCAAAAACCCACTGCAAACACAGAGCATTGAGCTTGACTTCCCAGGCGCTACTAACAGAATAATTTTATTGAACATTATTTCTGCTGCATCACACTAGAAATGCACTTTGGTACAGTTCTACTCCAATTGCTCTCCCTTGAGTATTGAAGGTTTGCTCTGGAAAATGAGAAAACCAAGTGATGGGAAAAATTTACAGTATATGGCTGACTGATAATATTATAGACTGGCTGAGAGGTCACACAGAGTATTCATGAGACAGTACAGTGGCTGAATTTGGTCAAAATATTTTTAGAATTATTGGTGATTTCACATATATGACTGCATATATCTAATTATCTTATTTTGGCACAAGCAGATCCATTCTTTTTATAATTATTACTGGATTAAGAATAGCAGTTCCAAGGGTGAAAACTATGAAGATCCCGAAACACTTTTGTACACTCAGTGTCCTGTGGGAGCCATATGTCATTTGTACTTCCTGTTCTGGATGATCCCCTTTGTCTCCATTTGAACATTCATTTCTGGAAACATTTTCTTTCTGTCAAAAGTCTGTTGTGCTTATGAATAAAAAATCTAAATTTGTCTTAAGGTATGGATATTCCAGAACCCACCAAAGAATAAGAAACATTCACTTTGTGTTTAGATATTTTCAGCAACATGGAAATTTGAATGACAAGTTATGTTTAATCTGTGAAAGCACAAACAGCTTCAAGTAGGGCCCTGACCTCTGGCTCTGTAAGGATACACAGCAAGTATACTCCTCCCATCCTAACAGAAGCATACAAGCATTTAATGCACAGTCTAAACAGGAGAGTTCATCTGTCAGCACATACCTTACAAAGGGCATAAAGATGACTTGCCATAATTAAAAATACTATAAAGATGATACATCTGACAGAGCACTAACTTTCAGAATATATAAACTATTCAAAAAACAAACAAGTAAGAAAACAAATGACTCACTCAAAAGATGGAGTAAAGAGCTGAACAGACTTCACAAGTGAGGAACTAGAGATGGCAGAGAAACATCTTAAAAAGTGTTCAACATTGCTAATAATTAAGGAAATGCCAATCAAAACCACTTTAAGATATGATCTCACCCCGATAAGGCTGGCTAGGATCAGGGAAGCAAATGATACCAAATGCTGGAGAGGTTGTGGGGAAAGGTGAACACTCATACACCACTGGTAGGAATGCAAACTCGTACATCCGTTATGGAAGGCAGTGTGGAGAACCCTCAAAAAACTCAGAATGAGCCTACCACCTGACCCAGCCAGACTGCTTCTGGGTATGGACCCACAAGACTCATCCTACAGCAGAGATACATGCACGTCCATGTTTATTGCAGCTCTCTTCCCAATAGCAAGGACCTGGAACCAACCCAAGTGCCCCTCAACTGATGAGTGGATAGAGAAAATGTGGTACATCTACACAATGGAGTTCTATGCAGCGGTAAAGAAAGATGAAATCATGAAATTTGCAGGTAAATGGATGGAATTAGAAGATATTATGTTAAATGAAGCAACACAGCCCCCCCCCAAAAAAGACGAATGGTATCCCACATCTGTGGATGCTAGCAACAAGTACCTAGTTTTAAGGCAAATTGAGCAACATTAATGCTATATTCCTCACAATCTGAACACAACTGTGCTCTTATATTATGACTCCCTAGACAGGTCCTAGAACTAACCTACCATTTATTTTCAGACTATGGATTTTTGGTATATGATAGTGGACATGAATACATATTTTAAAATAACATGAAGTTAAAATGGAAAAAGCTGAATCAAGAAATATGATATGGAAACAACACACTGTTTTCAGAAGATACAATTTCACACTGTTTTCAGAAGATACAATTTCACACTGTTTTCAGAAGATACAATTTTAGTATAGGTGTGATGTATCAGGCTGGTGTAACTTAGCCTTTCTGGTGCTAATGACCATACTTAATGCCCATACCAATTTAGCTGAGGGACCTAAGGGATAACTTTGTTCCTTACCCTCAGAAGTCAACTAAAGTCTCAGGGGACTATGCACGTGGGCATCTCCTGAAATGTCCTGCAAATGTGAGTTACCAGTCTTCCTGTGCAGGGAGGTCTTGGAGATCCACTAATGAGACTTCAGCCAGTGTCCACCCTATAAAGAAGAAAGTCTGCTCATGCCTCAAAAAGAGAAGCTTGGTCTAGCAAGACCTGACTGTGTCCTCGAGAGGATGGAACTGGTGGTTGAAAAACCAAAATGAGCCAGGGGCTCCCCCCTCAGAAAACAAACCGAGTGACTCTTGAGGAGCAGATCCTCAGCTGACCTTGAGTAAACAAAAACCATGGTTAATCTAAACTAACTGTGTTGACTTAAGCATCCAAAAAGAAAGTATAACCAGAAATAAATAATCAGTAAGTTCTGAGAAATTGTACTTCAGATATAAAATTTGAGAATCCTCCAAACCTTCAATGCCAGATGGGGACTACTAACATATCCAGCTTGTAGACTGAGTGGCTATGGGATTTCAGCCTCCTCAGAGTGTAGACTGCCATTGTTGGACTATCAAGGCTAAGTCATGGAGGCCAGTGCAGGAAGATCAAGACAAGAAACATGCTTGCTGGACCTCATTTGGGTGACCGTGGGGGGAAAGGACCCCACTGTGGAGCACGGGGGCAGGATTGATGATTGTTTGGGTTTGCCAAGGAGGAACCTTCAAGCACTTCCTTGGGGAAACATGACATGTTCTGGTAAAAAAAAAAAAAAAAAAAAAGATTAAATTTAACAGTTAAAAATATTTTGTAAAATAATTTTTCTCTTGGGGCTGGAGAGATGGCCTAGTGGTTAAGAGCACCGACTGCTCTTGCAGAGGACCAGGGTTTGGTTCTCAGAACCATCTGTAACTCCAATTCCAGGAGAACTCCAGTTCCAGGAGAATCCGAGACCCTCTTCTGACCTCTGTGGCATTGCACGACACAGGTGCACAAACCTACATGCAGACAGTACATTCATACACATAAATAAATAAATAAATAAATAAATAAATAAATAAATAAAATAAAATAAAATAATTTTCTCTCTTTATTGATACATGCTACAACCATTCATAATTTATCCTTATGTAATCCTATGCTGTGTTCTATCATATATTAATATTCATATTCTAAAAACAATAGAATTTAAAGTTCTACTTCTTTTTACCTGCATACAACTTTGCTGTTAAAATGTCAATCTCTAAATGTGCTTTGGAATTAACCTATAGTTTATTTTCAGATTTTGTAATTTTATGTGTGGAGTGTATATATGCATATTTTGGAATAATATAAAATCAAAGGGAACAAAAAGAGAGAGAGAAACCTATTCAAAGAACTGAACAAAACAGTAAACTTGTGCATCAAAGGGGTTATAAAAGACTGAGAAAAAGATGCAAGACAGGACTTAAAGTGTATGACAGAATCCATGAGCTCTAGTGGGCAGTGTGGGGGAGGCATGAGGGGTGGGCATGGATGGGGGAATGACTCTAAATTTGATTAACAAACATTGTATGAAATGCACTCAATAAAAAATTTTAAAAAATTTAAAAAATACTGCGAAGAAGAAACTTTCATTCTCCAGAAATATCAGTTAATTCAGGCCGAGTATGATTTCTATGTCTATATTTTCTAAACTAAAGTACTCTAGGCATTGAAAAAATATACTTTTTCCCTTAATGTTGAGATATTAATTTCTCAACAGAAGAAACTGATTTTACATGTAGATACTTCATTGACCAGGCACCAAACAAATGATAATGGTGGCTAACATATACAGGTCATCAGGTAGAAAAGCTGTGATTGTTTCTTAAGAGGTTTGCTCAGAGTTAGATCTATTCTACTGTAGAAATCTTCTGCTTATTCTCATCTTGAGAGGAATGGAAGAGTGGATCATGATAGATATAGAAAGTCTGCAAGAAATGCAGGTGACAGTGTAGCTGATTGGGGGAGAGGGAACTACATTAAATATGAAATAAATAAAATTTAAAAAATGTGTAATGCCAATAGAACAAGTCTATTTATAGATTACATAGAGGCATTGGACGGTCTTCAGTTTTCCTATATTATTCTTTTTAACTCTGAAGATTTTGAATGACTTACAAGGTATCTATGATGGAGATGGTAGAGGTGGTTGTTGATAGAGAATACATATCCAGGGGTCTCTCACATTTCTCCAGACCTCAATATGAAACTTGAAACTCTGAAACTGTTAGAAGAATGCCCTACAAGAGATATAGGTATAGGAAAGGACTTTTCTAAATCACACATCAGTTGCTCAGTAATTAAGGTCTAGCATCCACAAGTGGGACCTCATTAAGCTAAAATCCTCCTATACAGCAAAATAAACAACCAAAGAAGGGAAGAGGAAACCTACAGATTGGTAGAAAAAGTTTACCAGCTACACATCTGACAGATGATTAATATCCAAAGTATAAAACTGAACTCAAAACACAAAGAAACAAGAAAACAAATGAACTAATAAAAAGATAGACTAAGAACCTGAACAGAGTTCTCAAATGAAGAAATAAAAATGGTGAAGGAACAAATTAGAAAGTTTGAACATATTTAGTAATTAGGGAAATGCAAATTAAAATCATTTTAAGATTTCATTTTACCCCAGTCAGACTAGCTAAGATCAAGGGAACAATGTCATCAAATGCTGGCAGGAATGTAGAGAAAGGGGAACGCTTGATGCACTGCTGGTGGGATTACAAACCTGTGCAACCACTATGGGAAGCACTGTGGAAAACTTGCAGAAGTACAAATGAATGTAGCATATGATCTGGTTATACCACTTCTTGGGAAATACCCAAAGGACTCAAAGTACTGTAGAGATGCTAGAGATACTTGTACATCAAGGTTTGCTGCTTCTCTTTTCATAATAGCTAAGAAATGAAAGCAGCCTAAGTGTCCCTCAACTGAGGAGTATAATGAAAATGTGCTACATTTACACAGTGGAGTTCTACTTAGCACTAAAGAAAAATATAATAATGAAACTTGCAGATAAATGAATAGAAATAGAAACTCATTTTGGTCTTTTTCAAGACAGGGTCTCCCTGTAGCCCCAGCTGTCCTGGAACTCACTCTGTAGACCAGGCTGGCCTTGAACTCACAAAGATCCGCCTGCCTCTGACTCCCGAGTGCTAGGATTAAAGGTGTGCACTACTATGCCAGGCAGAAATATAAACTCTTATATACTAAACGAAGGTATACCCAATCTTAAAATAATTTTACTTGTTTTTGCACAATCAAGTAACATTTTCCTTTGCCACCCCAGGGTTTTGATGACCCTCCCAACAACCAATTAGAATTTGCCAAAATTTATTTTCTTTTTCTTTCTTTCTTTCTTTCTTTCTTTCTTTCTTTCTTTCTTTCTTTCTTTCTTTTTTTTTTTTTTGGTCTTTTTGAGATAGCATCTCCCTTTAGTGCCAGGTGGCCTGGAGCTCACTAAGTAGACCAAGCTGACCTTGAACTCACAGAGATCCGCCTGCCTCTGCCTCCAGAGTGCTGGGATTAAAAGCCTGTGCCACCACACCTGGCCAATTTCTCCTATTTTCAAAAGCAGTATCTTTCAGTGCAGGGTTTGAGTTGTACTACCTATCCTGATAAGTTTTTGACTACACATAGACACTAGTTCATGGAAATATTGCTGTTCACTGACACTATTTAGAACACATAAATGAATCTGATTACTTTCTCACAAAGCAAACTAGTGAACAAGACATTATAGTCCCAGATCTCAAGGAGGCTGAGGTCTGAGACTCACTTCAGCTCAGGAGTTTGTGGCCAGTTTTGTCAACATGCTTGTTTCCCCAAGTTTAAACTAAGAACTTGCAATGAACAAGAACAAAGATTACTTTGGTGATAGATACCAGAAGGGCCAAACCCAGGCCAGAAAGCCCTGGTCTGAGGAACTTTACATGGTATGGGAACAAGATAAATACAAACTGCCATGACTTTAATAGTCTCAGCACCAAACAGCATCTGCTTCGAAAGCTCCACCATGCTTACAAAAATAAATTGTAAAAGTCACCTCCTCTGTGTTAGCCATCATGTCACAGACACATGACTAAATGCACCTCAAGGAACCCATTTGCCTTCAGTGCAGGAAACCAAGGAAAAATACCTGGAGCTCACCCCTGACATGAACAACAAACGCACCACACACGCCAGGACAACATACGCACACCACACACAGATAAAGACATGAGATGTACACACAACAGAAAAACAACACATGTACTATACACACACACACACACACAAGGGAAGCATCCATAAGCAACACACACACACACACACACACACACACACACACAAAAAAAAAAGGAACAGATAGCAGAAACACAAACAGCAAACATACAATAAACGTGTTCATGGTGACAACACACAGACACACAAAGCTCACCATCAGTGAGGACACATTATGCTAATTTAAAATTGAATATATATCTAATAACTATTTAGAATTATAATCCATAGAAATAATAAACATGATTTTCAAAACTGAAAATTTAAGTCAAATAACATATGGCATATAAAATTTTCACTTTATGCTTAGGAACTATTAACCAGAGATCGTCCTTTGGGCACCTGACAAAAAAAAAAAAAAAACCCTGTAGTATTTTCTTACTTCAATTATAAAATATATAGACAGCTTCGAGCTTCCAATATAATTTTCTTGTCAATATCGACCCAACTGTCAGCAATTATTCTTAGACTCCAGGCTGTCTGAAGCAGGAAAGTGTAGAAGCAAGCCGGCCTGCGAGATGAAACTGACAGAGCAAAGGCAAAGCCAGAGCCCACGCCTGCCCCCCGTTCCTGGGAAATTCTTTTAGTTTAGAGATACAGTATCTTGGGATGAGACTTTGATTTTTTAAATCAGAAAACTTAATGTCTCACTTAGGTACCCAGGGACTCCTATGTTCCTGGTTTGACAGATGTGAGCAATTAGTTGATTGGCAAATTTTATTATTTTTTTACAAGGTAAAACAATTATTCTTCAAATAAAATCTTATAATTTGATAATTTTCAAAGTTAATTTGTTCCTTTTTGATACCAGAGGAGATATGAACTGAAAGTATCTTGTCAGTGATGATTTTTTTATTTATTAACATTATTTATACTTGATGAGGTAAAGGGGTTTCATTATTACATTTCCATACATCTGCAAAATTTATTTCAATCATATTCACACGTACACACACGTACACACACACACTACATTGTCTTCTCCTATTCTGTTATTTCCATTCTCCCTACCAACCAGTGCCTCTTGTAACTTTGAACACATGTGTTAGTCTGAGGGTGTGTGTGTGTGTGTGTGTGTGTGTGTGTGTGTGTGTATGTGTGTCCTACTTAGTGTTATTATAGTTGTTTTTAGGAGCCTAGTTGGGAGTTTGTTTACAGGATTATGTACACTTTACCACTAGCTACATCGCTGAAAATAATATCTCTTTCCCCCAATCATTGTCTATACAAATCATCTTAGAGGGATGAGGGCTCATGAACCCCTTCTCCTTCCATGACAGACGTTAACAGAATCAAACTTGTGGAGATCTTATGTAAGTAATTGCCGTTGCTTTGAGTTAAAGTGTGCAACAGACAATCATACTTCTGTGCTGCCTTCCTCTGTCTCTTACATTCTTTCTGTTTATTCTGAAATCTTCCCTGTGGAGGGATCATTCTGCATGTCTCATTTATAGCTTGGAATTCAATAGTCACTTTGGCCAGTGATGGGTATAAGAATTAGGACTTCATGCTTTACGTGGCAAGTATTTTACTGACTGAGCTATCTTTTCATCACTATAATTGTATGTTTATGGCAACAATACATTTCTTGAGTCCCATAGAATTTTTATATGTAGACTAGAACTCATTTTATAAGTGTCTTGAATGGATTAAGTACAATTCAACTTATTCATATGGGTTTTCTTGTTTCTTAAAGCTGGCATATTTAAATAGTGTTTTGATATTATAGAAATGAGCAACAAAACTATAATTATTTCTTGAGTTAACAGTTTGTCACAAAAATCTGATGTATAGTCATCTTTAATGGAAGGACTGTCATTTATTTATTTTGAATTTCCTAATAAGCATGTTTTTGTCAGTTATGTAGCTTCTTTTATGAGTTCTGAGTTCCACTTTAGAATTTGTGTAAAGCACATTTAAGAAAGTGGTCCCCTGATAACAGAGGAGATATCATCAATCTAAATGTTTTCTAAAAATAGAGCCACTGCACTAATTCTCAGCTAATGAGCCCCAAGAAGTGCAATGATCTCATATCTTCCTTATTGTTCAAAATGTAGAGTTGGGTTAACAAGTGTTTCCACATCATGTATGTCTTGTTAGATGCTAAAGCAAGAATTTTTTTTAGAAAGTGGCATAATTAAAATAGAATGGTAGGTGCCCTGGAGAAACATTCACAGCTATGGTTAAATATAAGCTGAATTTCACAGATGTTCACCAAAATTGTTAAATGTATGCTTGTTCTGAAGTCCTACTTTCAAGCAGATTCTAGAATTGTGTGCACAAGATTCTTATTCCTCCAATAAGCTTTATCATTAGAAAGAACTCTATATATTTATTTTCACAGAGAAAGAAAAACCTGATATTGTAAAATTATAGTCCTTAAGGTTTTAAACAAAGGTGAAATCTAACTGTTCCACTCTGACCTTTGTATATCCAGGGCTCAGGATTGCATTTGTCATAATTATGTGTTCACAGCATAACTTTTTTGACAGCCTGGAAAAGCACTCCTGTAATCTAAGCTACTCAGGAGGTGGAGGCTAAAGGATATTGGGATTATTCTACATTTACTTATATTCCATTATCCTATTTCTGCTAATGCAAGTCATTATGTTGAGTCTTTTCCTATACCCAGCACCAGTTATTTATATCTTATCAGTATTCTAATGTGTATTAATAATTAATCAATACAACATTTCTTAATATTACTGATATTTTATGGGTTGGAGAGATAGCTCAGTTGTTCAGAGCTTGGGCTGTTCTTGCAGAGAATATGGGTTAAATTCCCAGCACCTACATGGTGGCTAACAACCTTCTGTAACTCCAGTTCTGGGGGAATCTGACACCCTCTTCTGACCTCTGCAGGGAAACATGACATTGGGTGCACTTACATGCATGCAGGCAATACACTCATAAAAAAAAAAAAGCAATTTCCCAGGCATGGTGGATCATGCCTTTAATCCCAGCACTCAGGAGGCAGAGGCAGGTAGATCTCTGTGAGTTCAAGGCCAGCCTGGTCTATAGAGCAAGCTCCAGGCTAGCTTGGACTAAAGGGAGACCCTGTCTCAAAAAGACCCAAAAAAATAAAAAATCAAAAATAAAAATAATTACTTTTTAAAAATTACTGGTATTTTAAACAATTATTATGCTATTTTAACTTTGAAATTTTCTACTAATAAAGAATAATTTTCCAAATGTTTTGGTAAGAGCAAAATACTAAAAATTACAATAATAAAAGCCTCTTATTAGTTTGTAAGTTAAAATTTCACTTTGGGGATTGGGTGTTATAGTTTAGTGGTAGTATGTTCACCCAGCATGTACAAAGCTACAGATTTAATCACTTGAACCCCACCCCTCCATAAACCATGACATCAAAACTTCCTGCCTCATCCATTTTGCTGAAAATAACTTTTCCTTTTTAAAGGCTAAATGACTTTCCATTATTTATATAATCTAAATTTTCTTTATGTGCTCATCTATCAATGGAAACCTGGTGGATGCTTTATCTTGGTTATTATGTGACTCTGTGTTAAATGTGTAATTTTTAAAATATATTAATTTTCATCCTTGTGCTATCTACTGGTTCTCAGAAATCCTTGTAGTAGAAAATAAGAGTTCATAACCGTTATTTAAATGGCTGACCCTTGAGAATGTTTCAGTGTCTGTGTGGATTGATGAAAGTGATAGAATTTCACTTAGTGTATTTTTTCCCTGCTTCTAGTAATTTTGCTTTTCATCTGATTCACTTGTCTCCTTTTGATCCAGATTGGTCCAGTATTGATATGTCATATATAATATCATGTATAAAGCCCTACTAATGAAAGGATTGACACTCTCGGAAGTCTAAATGAAGATTTGGAGCTCCTGGTGAGCTATTATAGGAGTAGATGACTTGTGTCAGAGAATAGTGGTTAGCTTTCCTGACGGAGTCCCCATCATCCTGTGCCAGGGTAACATTCTGACCTCACACCACCAGCCATAAGCTCTGTTCCACTCCTCAGCCCTATACCACACATTCATAGCTTTTTCTTTTTATTTACATATGTTGTTTTAGTCATGCTCAGTAGTCTATTTCTCTGTTTATTTTATTCTAGACTACACACTAAATAATTCACGAAGACTAAGTCCTTTGAATGTTTTTGTTTCACTTCATGCCATTATTTTGCATGAAAATTCCCATACCTTGCTCAAGTATGTATTCAATCACTGTTTTAGTATATTAGGTATTCCTTTCTTTTAAGGTATTGCTCTTATTTAAAAAAAAAAAAACTGGCTTCATTCAAACACAGTGTCTCATGGTTTTTTGAGACAGGGTCCCACTCTAGCTCAAGAAGACATGGAACTCAGTGTGTAGACAAGGCTAGTCTCCGGTTTTCAGCAGTTCCCCTGCATCTACCTTCCGAATTTTGGGATTATAGGCATGAGCTAACATACCCAGCTTCAAACACAATTTTAGTTTCCATAATACTGTTTTATCTTAGGCTATTAGTATCTGCTTCTGAAAACTATTTTATTATGAGTTCTACTCAAAAATGTAAGCCTCATTGTGGAAAGAGAATATTGTTGTTACAAGGAATTAAGAGTTGCTATTTTTTTAGTTTGGGTATTTGTGATTCTTAAAACCCCATCAACATGGAGCTGGAGTTGAACAATGACTGTCCACATCAGTGTGTTTTACTCTTTAGCCCCTGAGACTTTTCCTGGCAAATGACCAAGAGTTGTTGTTGATACACCTTATAATAACTTTATGAAATAAGCAGATAGGGAGATGCAGGTTAGTTCAAGATTATGACTTTCTGGATAATTACTTTCTTATAAACAGATGGGAAATATTGGCACTGCTTTGTACTTCAAGGATTTTTTTTTTCAATTGTTATTGTTCTTTGAGTAAGTCAGAGTAGAAGAGCAGAGAAACTACCCAGGACTAATGGTTTGACCATGAAGAGCAGCAATGTTTCTACAATTAAGATCTAGTGTATTTCTTTATTGCAAATTTCTCAAGTTTTGACTGTTAAATCCAGTTGTTTGACACATATTTATTAAGTTCAAATGGCATGTGAAGCAGGCACTTTGTCATTTGTGAATCTTGGAAGTAGAACTCTGGTTGCAACTTTCAAAAGCTTAGGAATCCTCAGCATCTTGTGAAATGGTTTGGCTTCCAATATACCTGTCTCAAGGCCATTGTAACTGACTTTTCATCATTTCAATAACTGGAATGAAGGACATTGTCATGATTATTTGTCTTTTCCCTAATGGCAGCTTCTTCAAGTTTTCCAGATTCACAGACTCCTGTGGGAAGCATCATTCGCTTCTTCCCATTTGACTTGGCCATGTTAGGGAGAATGGAAAAGGCAATGACAATTCCTTGAAATTGAGCCAGAGTAAGTTAAATGCTTCCTCAATAAATGTATCTCTTTCCTAGGCCAAGGTAATTGCTTTTTTATTTATCTCAAACTATTTTCATCCTGTCCTATAGCCTAATAGAGTCCTTCCTTGCACAGTGCATTTCCATCACAGAAACTCACAGGATGCCGGCTTTGCTGATAAAAAGTAAATAAATAAATAAATAAATCTCAGAGTCCATATTACAGCTAGTGGAAGCTGAAGTTTTACATTTATATATTAAATTAAAATTGCTTTTGCCCTATTACACAAAATGTGAATGGTAGTTCATTCAGGCAACAGACAGCAGTTGGCTACTTTTGAGCAAACATGTCTGAAATTGCTATTTCTGGGCAAACACTCATCATGAGCTATACATTTATTAAGACACTGATATGGCAACATTCATTCTAATCATATTTAGTATCTGTTAATATCTGTCTTGAGGAAAACTAAAAGTCTGAGTGAAGAAAGTGAGCATTAATATCATTTAAATGAACATGGCTGATGAATACTCTAGTTAAAGTAAATGAAAAAATTCAAATGGAAGGGAATCATTTTAAGTGACAAAAAGAGGGTAAAGATAAAAGGGATGCATTATCATCTATACAGAACCATTATCTATGCTGAAAGATTCATTCCTTAACACCAATCAGAACTTAGTAATTTTTCTCTCAAGCAGAGGCTCTGGGAAATCTGTTATCTGTAGTCTAGTGTTGTTTCAAGGAATAGAGAGCCACAGGCCTGAATTATATAAAAAACACTCTCCAGTGATAAGAAATCTTTCTTCTCATTAAAGTATGTGCTGTTTCATCATGCTCTGTAGGCAACATAGCTAAGGCATTTTTTCACATGTGTCTATTAATACACATATGAACAATATATATGATAGGACATAGCAGTTATAATTTGTTCTTAGCTCATAAAATGAGAATATGCTTTATATTACAGACAGAACAGTTTTCCAAAAAGTAACACCTGTCTTCTGAGGGATCTAAGGAATAACTTTGTTCCTTGCCCTCAGAGGTCAATCAATTCTTAGGGAATTATGCATGGAGGCATCTCTTGAAATGTCTTACAAATGTGGTCACCAGTCTTCCTGTTCAGGGAGGTCTTAGAGAGCCAATAATGGGACTTCAGCCAGTGTCCAGTCTATAAAGAAGAAAGTCTGCTCATGCTTCAGGAAAGGAAGCCTGATTTAGCGAGACCTGATTTTGTCCTCGAGTGGATGGAACTGGTAAATGAAAAGATGAAAGGACCAAGGGGCTCCTACCCTCCTTTCCCCCCCAAAAACCCAAGAGACCCCTGAGGACCAGATCCTCAAATGACCTCAAGAAAACAAAAACCTTGGTTAATCTGGGCTAACTGTGTGGCCTTATGCATCCAAAAGGAAAGTACAACCAGAAATAAATAATCAGTAAGGCCTGAGAAATTGTACTTCAGATATAAAACTTGAGATCTTAGTAAAAAGACAAAAAGAAAAAAGAGAGTACTGTTGTTTGGTCTGTCTTCGATTCTTACTGGCAAGTGCATCTACTCTGTGGCTACCACTACTTTGGCACTCCTCAAAGACATGAGACACAACTTTTTTTTAAGATTTTTTTTTTATTTCTGTATGTGTATGAATGTACTGTCTGCATGCAAGTCTGTGCACCCGTGTCGTGCAACGCCGCGGAGGTCAGAAGAGGTTGTCAGATTCCCCTGGAACTGGAGTACTCCTGGAATTGGAGTTTCAGACGGTTCTCCGCCACCATGTGGGTGCTGGGGATCGAACCCGGGTCCTCTGCAAGAGCGATCGGCGCTCTTAACCGCTGGGCCATCTCTCCAGCCCCGAGACACAACTTTTTAACCTTCCAATATGGACAGAAGGCTCATGTCTCTCCAAGAATCCTCCAAACCTTCAATGCCAGCTGGGGTTCTCAGCCGCCATGTGGGTGCTGGGGATCAAACCCAGGTCCTTTGCAAGAGCAGTTGGCGCTCTTTACCACTAGGCCATCTCTCCAGCCCCATATTAATGCATTTTTATATGTCTTAATTTGTGGCTATTTGACAAGCTAAAGAGCATATACACATACACAAATGTATACAGAAATACACACACATATACACACATACACACAAAGGCATACCAAGACACACGCATAAATATATACATACATCGGGGCTGGAGAGATGGCCTAGCGGTTAAGAGCGCCGACCGCTCTTACAGAGGACCGGGGTTCGATCCCCAGAACCCACATGGCGGCTGAGAACCGTCTGAAACTCCAATTCCAGGAGAAATCCAGTTCCAGGGGAATCCGAGACCCTCTTCTGAACTCCGCGGCGTTGCACGACACGGGTGCACAGACTTGCATGCAGACAGTACATTCATACACATACAGAAATAAATAAAATTAATAAAAAAAATTAAAAAAAGAAAAGAATGGGACTATGATGTAACTCAGAATGTGACTCTGATGTTTATCAAAGAGAGTTTAGCTAATATTGNGAACTCCGCGGCGTTGCACGACACGGGTGCACAGACTTGCATGCAGACAGTACATTCATACACATACATAAATAAATAAAATTAATTAAAAAAAATATATATATACATACATCATACCAATACATACACATGCGTATGAACAGACACACACATGCACACAGATATACACACATACATAAATATAAACATACACACATAAACGTACATACATATACATATATATGAAAAAGAAGATATGTATTTTTCTACTTGCAACAAATATATATATATATATATATATATGTATATATATATATACACTTTTTTCTTCCATTAATTTCAAAAGTTACAGTAAAGGTCTCTTTAGATTTTCAATTTGCTACTGCAATTGTTTGAGGAAAATAAAGTTGACACAACTGGTAGCTTCTGGGAGTTTTTGAGCATTGCCCCAGTTATGCCAAAAGGTGCAATTACACGCAAGATGACTTGCTATTTGGCTTCATCTATCAAAATGGGCAACAGATCATATATTGGTGTTTTTTTGTAGCTATTCTTGAGATTTGGGCTCTACAGAACAGATAAAATTGAAACTGACTTTTGAAAACTGAATTATAATACAGATAACCAAGTTTAAATTAGAAATAAAATATGTGGAAGGCATATTTCTTAAAATTTAGGAAAAATATGAAAATTACATTAAGATTTGATAGGCAAATTTCATTTCCAAGATTCAATAATTATTTTTAATTCTTTGATAAACATTCTAGTAATTACTAGAGTAAATACAAACCATTAGTCTGTTTTTGTGGTAACCTAAGTTTATAGTCTAACCCATACAGATACATTTTAGTTTACAGGGATCGTGTATGGATCACTTGCATTTATAATATGTATATAATTGATAACATTGAAGATGCACTAAATAATAAATTAAGACTTGTCACTAGAGATGACAGTGAGTATAGCACAGATTACGTGGACATTCACTGGCATAATTGGCTACTTGTGAGACCATATAGATTTGTGTCAGTAAGACAATGTGGAGGTCTATGCATGGAATCCTATGTGCCCCGAGGATGGATTTATATACTTTTTAAATATCTTTATTTTGTGCATATGAGTGCTTTGCCTGCATGTATGTTAATGTACCTGTGTCATTGAATACCCACAAAGACTAGAAGAGGGTGTCAGATCTCCTAGAAATGAGCTTATGTTACAGACGTTGTCAGCACTGGAAACTAAGCCTGTGTGGATATATGAGAGCAGACAGTGCTCTTAACCACTGAGCCATTTCTCCAACTCCCAGATTTAAACTTTGTAATACTTTAGGAATATAATATTTTTCATGGCATAATAGAATTACATCAAATTGCATTGTGTCTATGAATCACATGTTTCCATATTGATTAAGACTCATTTTGTGTTATAGGAGTAGGTATGTAGTTATAATGAGCCTGTTTATATTAAAAGGTTAAAAACTCTTACTGGCTAGTCTTTTCAGAGAGCATGTGACATGCTCTCATGTAGACCTCAGATGTCTGCTGTGTCCTAGGCCACTGGAAGTGATGTGGAGTGACAACATGCACATGACACCAAGTCGCCTCTTTTGAAATGTACTGACTTCTGATATATAGCTTTTACTCTGGTGCCCTACTGTGCATGTTTATGTACTAATATTTATGTTTCATCTATAATCATCCCTTAACTTTTGTGGGATTACCTGAAGAATAGGAAAATAACAGTATCTCTCTGAAAAGATTAAATCTTTGTCTTTTTAGTTTAGGGCCTGATGCAGAGTAGGAAATAAATGAAATGTGTTGTCAGTGCTGAATTATAGACAGAATCCTAACAAAGGCTGAAGAAAAACCATTGGATTCTTATAAAGGGACAATAATTGTATCCTCTTTTAACATAGTGACCATAAGTTTCTTTCCATCGAGTGATTCACTATTTCTGATATTTAGCTTCTAATTTCATCTCATGAAATCATGGTAAAAGAGGAATAAACTACTTACAGTCAGAATTTTCTCTTTCTGCTTTTCTTGGTGTTCAACCATCTTTGTTGCTACTGTCAATCTCAGTTTCACATTCATTTTTGCTTGAGGGGCTCCCTTATTGATGAGAATAATTGCTAATATATTGGCCTATGATGATTAAATGTTTTGATTGTAGGTCATTTGTGTCAACTCTTTTTTTTAAAATTTTTTAAATTTTATTTTATTTATTTATGTGTATAAATGTACTGTTTTGCGTGTAGGTCTGTGCACCCATGTCGTGCAATGCCGCGGAGGTCAGAAGAGGGTCTCAGAATCCCCTGGAACTGGAGTTCTCCTGGAATTGGAGTTACAGACGGTTCTCAGCCGCCATGTGGGTGCTGGGGATCGAACCTGGGTCCTCTGCAAGAGCGGTCGGCGATCTTAACCGCTAGGCCATGTCTCCTGCCCCGTGTCAACTCTTTTCTAAGGAAAATATTTTACTTCTGTCTGAAACCAATTTATGGGGATAGTTTTATTTATTTAGAGGTTTTAGAGTCTCAGTCTCTCTCTCTCTCTCTCTCTCTCTCTCTCTCTCTCTCTCTCTCTCTCTCTCTCTCTTTCTGCCCTCTCTCTCCCCCAAGTGTGACCCATCATATCTGCAGCCTCTATAATTCTGTGTGGATGAGAAGAGTGACACATTCCATTCTATTTATAAGGAAATGAAAACTTAATACACATTCTGAACTTGTGCTTACAGAAATTTCGTTAATATTTTTACAGTGTAGGTAGCTCATTTCTTAATTTTTTATTGGGTTTCTGTGCATTTCATAGAACAATTCCCAGTCAAATTTAGACCTGTTTCCCCATATATGACCCCAGAGCTCATGTACCCTGCCATACATGTTAAGTCTTGTCTTGCATCTTTTTCTTAGTCTTTTTAACTTTTTCATTGTAAAAGTTTACTGCTTTGGTCAGTTCTTTGAACAAGTCTCTGTTGTTATTTTTGTTCACTTTAATTTTATATTACTCCAAAATAGGCATACATACACTCCACACATATACCAAAATGGGAGTATATAAGGATTTGGTGCTAGGATCCACAAATGAAGGACACCATACATAATTTGTTTTTTCTGAAACTGTACTACTTCATTTAACATAATGGCTTCTAGTTCCATCCATTTATCTGCAAATTTCATGATGTCATCTGTCTTTACTGCTGCATAGAACTTCATTGTGTAGATGTACCACCTTTTCATTATCCACTCAGTTGATAGACATTTGGGTTACATCTGGCTCTTAGTGATTGTGAAAAGAGCTGCAATAAAAATGGTTGTGTTGTATCACTGCAATGGGATGAATCTTGGATATTTACCCCGGAGTGTTATGACTGGGTCAAGTGGTAGGTTCAATTTTAGTCTTTTAAGAGTTCTCTACAATGCTTTCCATAGGTGTTGGATTTTGTACTAGTTCTTTAGTGATGAATCCAATATTAACCTTAAGGAAACACAGATCTCTCTGAAATAATTTGTAAGAGACAGGTGACCCTGGTACCTGCGTGAATTTACATTATAACTACATCCCACAAAAGTGCCTGCAGTATTATCTTCACTTCCGTAAAACACCCAGCTAAATGCTGACAGCATTAACACAAAGCACTGAAGTTCCCTGACTCTCCAGACTGTCACTGTCTCACTCTCATCACTCTCATTGCTGCTTAGGCTCATTGAAGTCCTCTGCAGAGGTTTTTGCTTAAGATTAAAACTTTCTTTTATCAAAGGTCCACAAATAAAAACAGGGTCTAAAATCAGGTGGATTTTTGGCAAGGTGCTTGGTAAAGGATAACAAATTTCACTTAGACACAAAAAATGTATTGTGCAACACAGCGACTATGTTAAAAATGTGTCCCACACTTGATGTTTGCTAAAGGAGTGGATCTTTAGTACTCTTTCAACAAACATTTGAAGAAATGCATGTGGTAATCAAAATGGTTTAAACATTCCCCAATTTATGCACATTATTTATTCCTTTCTGTTTTAATATATTTTGTTCTTACACAGTTTCACACATGTACACAACATATTATGGCTCCTCCCTTTTCACTCTCCCCTATCTCACTCTATTTCCTAAGGCCCTCCTTTCCTCCTCCTGATGGGCCAATGAGTAGGTATTCAACTGGATACCTCAAGCTCTTGCAGAATATATGGACTGCTAATAGATTAGCAATATGAGTAGACCTCCCAACCAAGAGCCTTCTCTCTCCATATGAAGATTGTATTTTAATGTTTAAATGTCTTTATTATTATGTAGGTGTGTTATGCCTGCATGTGTGTAAGTGCACCCATATACAGTGTCCATGGATGACAGAAAAGGGCCTTGGATCCCCTACAACTGGAGTTATAGACAGTTGTTACCTGCCATGTGGATGAGGGAATTTGAATCCAGGTCTTGTTAAAGAACAGTCAGCGCACTTCACCACTGAGCCACCTCTCTAGCCCCCATATGGAAATTTTAAATTGTCATGTTTTATGTACATCTACACTTAGAATATTTTATTTATTATTTTTATTTTATGTCTATGAGTGTTTTGCCTGTATGTATGTTAGTGTACCTGCTTCTTGCAATGTCTGCAGAGATCAGAATAGTGTATGGAATCCCCTGGAACTTCAGTTAAGGATGGTTGTTAGCTGCCATGTGAGTGCTGGGAATCAAACAAAAGTCCTCTGCAAGAGCAGACTGTTCTCTTAACTATTGCACCATCTCTCTGGTCAGAAGTCTGTGTTTATATTTTTGACAATTTAAAAATATAAATAAAATAGATTAATTTCCTTTTTCCAATTAATTTCACTATTATTTTAGCTGTGAGTATGTGAAATTTACCACTGACTTTTGCTTAGTCAGGGAATAGAGTCAAAAAGCACACGAACAATGCTGATAATAATGCGTTTAAGTGTTAAGCACCTGTCTATGCCATGAGTCAGGAATCTTTCCTGCCTCCATCATGACTTCTTCCAATTCTCAACAGACAATGCATGTGAATTTTATAAAATCTCAGTACAAAGATCAAGGTTAAATGTCCATTTATTTATTTATTTATTTATTTATTTATTTATTTATTTGAATGTACTGTCTGCATGCAGGTTTGTGCACCTGTGTCGTGCAATGCCGCGGAGGTCAGAAGAGGGTGTCAGATTCCCCTGGAAGTGGAGGTCTCCTGGAATTGGAGTTACAGACGGTTCTCAGCCACCATGTGGGTGCTGGGGATCAAACCCAGGTCCTCTGCAAGAGCAGTCGCTGCTCTTAACCGCTAGGCCATCTTTCCAGCTCCCTTAAATGTCTTTTAAAAAGACATTTATTTGTTTATGTGTGTGTGTGTGTGTGTATGTGCGTGTGTGTGTGTGTGTGTGTGTGTGTGTGTGTGAGTGTGTGTGTGTCTGCTTCCATGGGTTTATGTGCCAGCATGTAGGACTAGAGATACAGGCAGTTGTGAACTACCATGTGAGTACTGGGAGTCAAATGCAGGACTTCTTCAAGAACAGGAAGTGCTCTTCAGCAGCTGAACCATCTGTTGAGTCCCAGTGCAACTACCATTTAAAAAAATGTTTAGAAGAAAGATTGGTATGGTGGCACACACCTTTAATCCCAGCACTTGGGAGGCAGGGGCAGGTGGACTCCTTTTCCTGCCTATGTTTCAACAAAGGTTCCAGTTTTCTCGGAAGGGTCCTACATCTAGTGAGTCTTTTTCTTTAGCGGCCAGGCCCTGGCGGCCTAACCAAGGGAAGATCTTTTCCTTGCTGTCCAAAAAAGTACACCAAAAAAATAAAAAAAAAAAAAAAAAAAAAAAAAAAAAAAAAAAAGTTTAGAACTTTCAAGATCCTTGAAGAGCTAAATAATTAAGGTGGTACTTAACTTACAGAATTAAATACTAGTGGCCTGAGGGGTGAGATACAACTCAATGAGCTGGCTGGGTTTATCAGTGTTGTCTGTATGACTCTATTAGCAAGAAGTCACAAATCAGGAGTCACCTCTGTAACCCCAGCACTCTGCAAGACAGGCAGAAGTGTTGCAGTATGTGTGAATCCAGCCTGGGCTACTAGTGAGTAGCAAGACCATGTTTGAGGAAAAAGAGTCCCGGCATAAGAAGAGAGGCCTGCTCCGGCTCCGGCGGTTGACTTGTACATTTCTCTCCATGTTATATTGATGGCTGAGCATCACTTGGAGCTGAGTTGGAGATAGAAAGACTATTTCTCAGTGAAATTCACAGCATTGCTCTCTAAAAAATAACTACACGCAGTTCTGATGTATTAATGTGTTTAGATAAACCATGTGAAGGTTCTGGTTCAGTTCTTTGAGGCTCATATATTGTATGAGTTTATGTGCTTCTGTGTGTGTGTGTGTGTGTGTGTTTGTATGTGTGTGTGTGTGTGTGTGTGTGTGTGTGTGTGTGTGTAATCTTCTGGATGTTTGTGCCAGCCTGTGCTGGCCAGATACACTACTATCTGTGTTTTTTCAATCACTCACCTCTTTTATATTCTGTGAGAGATTCTCTCACTAAACTTTAGGCTTGTAGATTTGGCTAAACTTTCTCTAGACTAAACCTTAGGCTTGTAGATATTTAATCCAAAGATCTATAGGGATTTTCCTATGGTCACCACCACTTTCTCTACTAAACCTGGGGTTCAGGCATGATTGCTGACCAGGCACTTTACTGTCTGAGCCATTTCCCCAGCCTGTTTGCTGATTTGGGCTGGAGCATGGGCTGGAGTGGGGGCTGGGAAGAGGGCTCAGTGGTTATGAGTACTGGCTCCTCTTGCAAAGACCCAGGTTCAATTACCAGCACCCACATGACAGCTAACAACTAGCTGTGACTCCAGTTCCAGAGGGTTTGATACTTTCTTCTGACCTTTGCATTCATTGCAGGACATGTGTGTACCTATCTACATGCAAGAAACACACTCATGTACATAAAATTAAAAAAAAATATGTATTTTTAACAAAGAAAATAACACACAGGTGGTAGACTATCTTTGAAAGATTGTGAACTAAAATATCAGAATGCTAGTCCAGAGTTGAGCAATCACACCTGAGACAAACTTTCTTCTAGAAAATCCTCATTATGTTCATTCTTTTCACAAATTCAGATGGATGATAACCTTAGAGTGTGCATTTTAGATGAAAATTTAAAGTATTACTGTTTTGAATTTTTATTATTGTTTAAAGATAGTACTTGTTTTTATTTTATGTGTATGAGTCTTTGGCAGAGTGTATGTAGGTTTACCATGTATATGCCTGGTGCCTACCAAAAGAGACCATTTGATCCCTGGAGTGGAGTTAAGGATAGGTGTTCTTGGTTCTAGGATCCAAACTGAGATCCTCTGGAAGAGCAGTAAGTGCTTTTATTCACTGAGGGATCTCTCTAATCCCAACTTTATGTTCTTATTTACTGAAATACCACCAATTTTTGAGTAATTGAACTGGGGGATTGCTAATCTTCATTTTCTGCTTTTTAAATTTTATTTACATCTTCTGTTTTTTTCATCTTTTTTTCTATGTGCCTGTAAAAATACAAATATATTTTTATTTCTTGAACCCCTCTGTTTTGCACAGGTAAGTTTTTACAACAGTAGAAAACTGTTGTAAAATTTACCTGTGCAAAACAGAGTTCACTAAGCAGCTCAGGGAACAAAGTTACTTTATAGTATTATACAACCACATCCCCTGCTGAATGTTGTCCTACTTAATGACTGCCACTAAATATTTAGCTACACACATATTTCAGATAATTGGACACACACACTTTTGAATCTCAACTTGGAAAGTATATTGCATTCTCTAATAAATGAGCTATTGATTAGTGATTGCCATGTAGATCCTCACTTACTTTCAGAACTATACTCAGTGAATTTCTGAGACAATTAACTTATATTTAGAACTCAGAACTTTGATGATCATCTTTGAAGTTTTTTTCTTGCCCCCCTCCAATAAACAACAGCCCTGTTGATGTGAGTAACATTTTGAATTTTTTTTTCTGTTGCAACACATGAAGCTTAGGATATATTTTCTCTATTTGTTTTGTATGATAGATTTCTTTTGCTTCTCAATACACATAATCTATTGATTTAGGACCATCATCCTCTGTGATATGCATCCAAGGTTTAAGGCTTCAGTGTACTTCTTTGATGCTCTCCCAAACTAGACAAAGTCTACAATTCACCAACCTCAGTCTTATCATTTGCTTCTTCAGTTGTGATACATGAAAGAATAAATTATGTAGATATTCATTAGTGTGATAAATACTATTTATTATATGTATTTAACATTTAACTTAATATTCTACATAATTTGACTCTACTTTGAAATGTATTTATATCCTCCATGCAAAAAGGAACCTAGCAGTCTTCTTTCTGTATATTCACTTACAAGCCCCAACAAGACAAGGAGATAATAGTTGTGTCTTGATATAAACAAATTAAACAGAAAAGACATTGGAGGATCTCTGAAACTGCAGCCTTTAGAAATCACAATGTAAATTCCATGGGTTAATTCATGAGATTAGTATAAAATTAGACTAAAAATAGAAACAGACTCTGAGGTTGGGTGCTTCTTCCCAGAGGCCTTGTTGAAGTCACTCCCTCCACTGTGCTCAATTTGGCTTCTCAGCTCATCTGATTCTGTTCACAAGTCTTTCCATATGAGAAAGTAGTCAGTGCTGTTTGTGAACCACGTGGGCTTCCGCTACCTTGTGAGATTTTCATTTTTTGGCACTGGAGGTTGCTCTTGCAGGATGTGGCCTCATCACGTGGAGCTGCCTCTTTTAACAGTGTGATGTGCATCACCTAGGGCAGGTTTTCAGCAGGTTCAGGGAGTAGGCAAAGCACGGGCTCAGTTGCGCAGACAGCCACACAAGATCCTCCTTTAATGCGCCAAGACAACTTCACAAAATGCACCTAAGGCTCTGGTAAGTCTGGGGTAATCAGGAGGCTTCCTGGTCAACAGCCTCTGGCTTAGCCTTGCCTTGATTGCTCTCATGCAAAAGACAGAATGGAGTAGTGTGGTAAGAGGGCTAAGACAGCATTTATGAGAAGGGCCAAGTAGCTATAGCTAGAAAATCTTACTCAATACTTAGTCTGTGGAAAATCGTTGGTTTTCTTTTCCTGTCATGGATATGAGGAAACTATTCTGGAAGTTTGATGGTGAAATTGCTGGGCTCATGGGAAGGGGTATTATTTTCAAGAGTTACTACAAATTCAAGTAGGCAAATACTTCAGAATCAGTCATTTGAAAAATGCAAAAGATAGCATCGAGTATGTAAAATTTCCTGAAGCATCAAAATATTTCCTATGCTTGAAATCTTGCAGATGGTACTCACAGTAAAAGTGCATTGTATTTATTTCAAAAAATACCATAGGAGACATTAGTAATTTCTTGTGTGTGGCATATGTGATTCATTGAACTGAAAATAACAAAGTAATCATTTTTAGGGAAAGCAGTCAAACATTATTAGTTTCATTTATTTAGTTTTAATTATGCATGGACACACAACTTGGACTTAATGTTAATTACCTCAGAAACAAGTATTGGAACTGGTTTAAATGTAATTATTTCTATTTAAGAATTATGTTAAAATTATTTTATATTAATAATTTAATAATATATTTAAAATGCAAACTAGAAAAAAAGTCTCACTTTCTTGAAAGTGTGAATAGCTGCTGTTTTAGTGATATGCTAGGCAAACATGTTTCACAGCAGAGTCCCACACATCACAGCAGGGCCATGCCCTCAGTTTCTCCGAAGATAAAAATATTGTTATAGCTTGTGGATATAAAACACTGATCCTGCAAGGGTGATTTTGGCATTGTTTAGTCAATCATCAAACACAATCACCCTTCCTCTGGCCCTCTGTTTTCCCATTTCTCCTGCCCACTCAGCACTAACATCTGTCAGGTTCATTTTCATTTCATCTCTGTCTTCTTGTATTTGCTGAGTAATGGTCTTGGCTGCTGCTTGGCTACAACTAAGTATCAAAGCTCTACCTTCTAACTATAATTATGAACTCCTTGACATGATTCTAGGAACTTGTAAACTCCTTTCATGTCCACTGAGTTTTGAGAACCACAATCTTATAGTGTGAAATAATTTTACCTCCATGAACCAAACTATCTGAAAATACTTTATTAAAAAATAATTCTACGGAAATGTTTACCAACATTATTTGTGATTATTTCAAAGGTTTGATATTTTTAAAGATAAAGACATAGGAGAAAACAGGTGTTTCTTTTCCAGGACTTCCTTATTTTAAAGTTGCTCAAATATGTTTCTACAGTCTGATTTCTTACCTGTCGATAAACTTTGCAAAACCCTGGGAAAGAGTGAAAAGGACAAGCCAGTTGTGATTATAAATTCTGTTTGATGCCAAGGTAGAAAAACCTCTCTCTCTCTCTCTCTGGTGTTTTATGCCAAGGCTAGATATCACCAACCGAGGATACTTTGGGTAGTTGATAAACTGTCATTAAATTGAGAAATCAATGTTTTTGAAGCCAAGGTAATTTCAATTACCAAATACAAAATATAGAAAGTTGATTTCTATCCCTAACTAATGCTTTTCTTTTCTTTTTTTTTTTTAACACCATGAACTAGTGTTTCTGAAGACACAAGTTTGAGGTACATTTCATACCTGTTTGCAAATATTTGCAAATAGACTATTCAGTACCTTCATTACAGATTTTCTGTGGTAACACACATCTTTCATTAAATTTGTGGATTGAAATATTATAAATTCTGTAATTTTCCGTTTATCTTAAGCATTTGAAAGGTTAACTTCCAAAACAAGTCTGAGTAATTTAAAAATATTTAATTTTTTTCCATGAAGCTTTCTATTCTAAACATATTTTTACTGATATTTATCTGGAAGAATATTAAATTGAAAGTTAAAGAAATAACATAAAGCTACACAATATATAATGTAGCTGTCAGTTCTAGTAGTTTACCATAGTTATGAGAGATTGTTACTATTCATTAATTCGTCCCAAATATTATATCAGGTGCTTTAATGTTTGTTTATTATATGAATATTTATGAAAAACACAGTATTTTATGAACACTAGACTCCATGATAGAAAATAACAGTTATGAATCCACAAAAATTTGACTGACATCTCATTTCTACTGTAATCCTGACTGAGACCACCACAATTCCATTCAGTTTTTGAATGTAATTTATTTTTAGATTTCACAAATAAGTGACACCATACTGCAAAGCATAGTCATTTTGCATCTAGCTTCCTTTACTTAACACTCACAATTTTTGGAAATATTTTTCAAAATTCAGGCATTTATAAGGAGCGCTCAAAATGTAATCTACAGCTCGAGCCAGGATGAATATAAACAATTTTATTATGATACTCATTACACATATGTGCATCTCTTTATATTCTCGGAATGTGTAACATATTAAATTATTTTAAAATCCATTCAACCAAATGAGGAAAGCAAAAAATAAAATCCATAACAGTAAAGAATAAAAATATAATTTTTCTTTTCTGCTGACAATATAGAGTTCATGCTTACTGTATGGGAAGCTCTATATTAATCTCTAGAATAACAACAAACTTTCTAAACATACATTAAAATGAGTAAATACTTCTCATCTATTGATTTACCATTCTATTCAAACCTACATGAGATATATCTTGTCAAAATATGAGGAAATCAGAGCAATGTCACATACTAGAGGTACATTTATAAACATGAAAAACATGCAAGCATTATAATCCTTAAATTGAATCATAAAGACATTACTGTCTACTTTACAATAGAAGTAGACTGAGGCTTAGGCAAGCAGTTAATAGTAGTGTAGGCTTAGTTAAGCTTCCCAAGGTTACTCCCCTTCTGAGCAGCAACAGCATGGCCTAATTTGAGGGAACAGATATACCGTGCACTTAACATTTATGGTAAGAAAAAGAAGTGATACACTGGCACCTTTTTTTTTCTGTAAGCTGAGAAAATTTTAAGGTGTAATATCTATTTATAAGCCCCAGAAACAAGCTTCTAATAGATATTAAGATTTTTGCCCTATCCAGAGAAATTTTGACCCAATTTCTTGTCTTGTCTCTTTAACTAGCTAGAGAATAAATACTCCGGCTTTGTGAGCCATAAGGTTGCACTTGAACCATCTAACTTTGCTCTCAGAGTGGACAAGCACACAGACAAAAAGCAGACAAGTCTATGCTCTAACAAAACGCTATTCATAAAAACAAGTGCCAGACTACATTTGACCTGAGAGGTGGAGTTGTCTAACTCATGCTGGCAACAGTTTTGACCAATCACCTAAGCAGTTCTACATACTTACCCTTCATATATGAGTTTACCTAGTTCTAAGATGACCCAAGCACTAGTTTAATATGCTATATTCCATATGAAAGATGCCCAAATGTTGTTAAGAATCATGTAAATCTGTCAGCAGAATTCAACAGTCTTCTACCTAGTATGTGAAGCACTCTGATGAGCCTGTTGCATACAGCACCAATCATCAGAAAGCAAAAGTTTTAACAAGTTGCTTACCTTGGGCCATTACTTAAAAAGATGGATCAGTTTGTTCCCAGATTATCAGATCTTGTTGAGCATAGTAGTTTTAGAATGAATGTTCATCTCTATTCTCTATATTTGCTTTTCATTCTCTTTCATCCTCCTTCCTTCCTTTTTCTTTTTCTGTCTAAAATTAAAGCCTATTGGGGAGATTTAGAGATGTTTTTATCAGTAAAGTGCTTGCCTCACAGGCATGAGGGCCTGAGTTCAAATTTGCATCACCCACATAAAAGCTAGATCAGTGGCTTGCATCTATAACCTCCATACTGGGGAGGCAGAGATATGCAGATCCTGGAGCAGAGTGGACAGCCAGCATAGTTGAATGTGTGGGTGTGTCAAATCTAAAGAAATATAGATATTGAAAATGCCATCTGTGCTGGATAGCTTTAGTGTCAACTTGACACACCTGGGTTGAGGGAGCCTCAAATGGGGAATTGGCTCCATTGGATTGGCCTGTGGCCACATCTGTGGAGCATTGTCTTGATGGTCAAGCAGTGTGGGAAGGCCCAGCCCACAATGAGTGGTGCCACCCTGGGAAGGTTGTTGTGTACCGTATAAGAAGGCAGGCTGGGCATGAGCCAGAGGAGCAAGCCAGTGAACAGCATTCCTCCATGGCCTGTGCTTCAGCTCCTGCCTCCAGGTTCCTGCCTTGAGTTCCTGCCCTGGCCTCCCTAAGTGATGAACTGTGACCCAGGAGATGTAAGCTGAATAAACCCTTTCCTCCCCAAGTTGGTGTTGGTCAGAGTGTTTTGTCACAGCAATGGAAGACAAACTAGAACATCATCTAAATACCAATTATTTAAATAAAGTATCTTTAGGGGCTGGAGAGATGGCCTAGCGGTTAAGAGCGCCGACCGCTCTTGCAGAGGACCTGGGTTTGATCCCCAGCACCCACATGGCGGCCGAGAACCGTCTGAAACTCCAATTCCAGGAGAACTCCAGTTCCAGGGGAATCCGAGACCCTCTTCTGACCTCCGCGGCATTGCACGACACGGGTGCACACACCTGCACGCAGACAGTACATTCATACACATACCGAAATAAATAAAAATTAAAAAAAAAAGTATCTTTAATATCCTATTTTTTCAAGGGATATCTTTCTATTTTATTTTTTCCATTTATTTTTTAACATTTTTATTGAAATGATGTGTGTTTCCTACATTGTTTCTCAGTCCAGTCTACTCATTTTGTCTTCCATGCCCTGCACTTTACCAGAGTTCATGAACCCTTAACATCCCTGCCCTGTATCTTTTTCTGATTCTTTTCAAAGTTATTTTTTCAGAGCAGAGGATTATTGTCCTTGGGGGAACTTTACCGTTTTGGTTGGTTCTCTGTTCCTGTTCCTCTGCTGTTGTTTCCTCCAATTTGTACCACTTCAACATGTATATATATATATATATATATATATATATATATGTCACCCCTATACTAAAATTATATAATCTGTACACACATATTTCAGGATTCACATTTTTCCTTTTTAAATTTATATTACTCTAAAATATGCCTATGTATCCTCCACCCATATACCAACATCACCAAGTCTAAAAATAAGTGGTGGGTTAAATCTAGAGCTTGTTAAGGGATTTACATTATCAGAACACAGTTGCTTTCAGAGAAAGGAGTATATAACGTTGATGTTGCTCAGTTTGCCTTACAACTTGGTGCTTGGTGCTAGCATCCACAAATGAGGGATACCATTCATCTTTTGCTTTTCTGGGACTGTGTTACTTCACATAGCATAATATCTTCTAGTTCCATCCATTTACCTGCAAAGTTCATGATGAATATCCTATTTTTAATTCACTCATAATTTAAAGCATAGATGAGTATATTAAATATGCATTTATGTATCAAAATCATATCTTCTCTTCATTATTCTGGAGGAAAAAATGAACAAAGACATTTCCTGTACTAAAATGCATATTATTTTACAAACCTATCAAATATATAGATTAATTTCTTTCTAAGCAAATATAATAAATGAAATGTTTTAGCATAAATATTTACATATTTTCCCACCCTATTGAATAACCTAATATATGTTTAAGTTGGCTTCCAATAGTTCTTTCTCAGAATTTTATGAATTATTACATCAGGGAATGAATATAGGTAGAATTATCCTGACCACATTTCAGCAGCTAGTTATAGTTATAATTAGCATTTACGCTTTCTTCCTTCAGATAGACATTTGTATTTTATTCATCTTCAGCTAATACTGCACATGTTTGAGGCCTTTTAAAATTTGGTGTACTGGAACTAGAGAAATGATTCCATGGTCAGGAGCACTGGCTGTTTTTGGAGAGGACTTGGGTTTGATTCCCAGCACTTACATGGTGGCTTACAAGCATCTGTGACTCTAATTCTAAGTAATCCAATGTCCTCTTCTGGCCTCTGCAGGCATTGCATTCACATGGTACACTTACTACTGAGGCAAATCACTCATAAACATACAATAAAAATAAATAAATAAATAAATAAATAAATGATTGGTGTGTCCATCATATTTAATCTCCAAATAGATATAACAGAAACTCATCATTTTTTGCAACTAATGCATTCAAGTAAATAATTTTACAAACTACTTCTCAGAATTTTATATTGGTTTATCATGTATTGATTTAGCTATGCCTAGATTCAGTTATCCACCTAACATTTTCTATATGGTATCTACTATTATAAACCCTTGATTTACATGCTTTACATAGATTAAATATAAAACATTAATTTCTCATAACAACCATGAGACATCATTAAGGTTTTACTCCTTATTTGAGAGTTCTGGCAGCATAATTTACATATCTTTCCCAAATCTGCACAGGTAATAAGTAGCTGGATGAGGATGTTTACCTGGACATACTGTCAGAAATTACTCCATAAAACACACTGGCATTATCTATACTACTGTCTATACTCTTTGAAGAAAACCCGTGTTGCTTTGGTAGTTCATTCATCCCATAAAATACAAAGCTCTCATCTTTTTCTGGCTGATTTGATATTCATCACAGGAGGTGATTGTTAAGGTGAACTTTCATGGTGAAAAATTCAAATTGGTCATAGTCTTTGTAACCTCCACTACACCCAGCAGACCCAATGGGACATATAACATGATAGAAACTGAGGAATTATGCTGTCTACACAGTATAAAGATACTTTTCCATTTGGAAGCTTATATAAAATCCATCACTTCCCTTCCTCTGGGACAACTGTGTCCTAATATTCTGGGCAATTTAAGGAGGTCTTTCTACAAATTTAATCTTCAAACTCTCGGCTGATAATCACTGACACTAATCTAGTCATTCTCCCAAGTATCATCCAAACTATTTGACTTCCTCTGTGATTTAGTGTCAATTTTCCTCAAGCCATTTGTGCATCTTCTAGAGATATTTGGACAGTAGCATACACTGATAATAAAACTCCTCATACCAGATGGATTAATAACTTTCCTAGCTTTTTAAGAACAGTGACAATGGGACCAGTTCTACAGCAGCATTTTAGCTAATGGTAGAATATCATTTAACATTTATTATAAATTTGGTTCTAACACCTTTTCCCCATCAAATGTCCATCAAGTACTCTGTAAGACATGAGTTGAGTGTTGAATGAATATTGAAAGAAGAATTATAATATGACAAGAGAGTACAATGTGCTTGCATAGTTATTGCAGTTGATTCCATGTCTATGTCCTGTGTTTGCCTACCACACTAAATTTTGGTGCTATAAAACTTGTTGCAGCAAGTGCACAGGGTTATATTCTCCTTATCATTAATTTTTTAAATTATCAAATTCTATGACTGGTTGGCTTTGTTCATTAATGGGAATTTGTTACATGTTGAAGAAAAGATAAAATTATTACAGCATATTTCCCATTGGGGTGATTCCTTCTGCATATTCTATCCTGATCGCTAAAGACCCTGGTCATACCATTAAAGCATTCTATAAGAGAGAGTCTAGGGATCTAGGGTTAACACATCTATTTAGGTAATTGATTACTATATTACTCAATTTGCTATTTGCTGCATCCAAAATATCCTGCCTTGTATAGCAGAAGGAACAAATATTCTTCCTTATGGCATGCAGTACATAAATGCAACCCTGGTCCTTGAATACTCAGACATCTCACTGAAATTGAAAGTACTGACATTTGGTTCTAACAGGGACACCTACTATTACCATTGTTATTATGGTTATAATGACAAGGCTATGTGAGGGATCAAACCCAAAACATTGCCCATGCAATGCAAATACCATACCACTGGACTGTCACCTAGTCCTGTCACAGGTATATTAAACCAAGGTAGCCAGGATATCTCTACTCCCTGCTACTTCAGCCTAGCGTTATAATTTCAACAAGTAGTAGAATATCTTATGCCTTTATAATAACTAAAATCACAGTCTACTGTGTTGTGGTTCTGAATTGGGAGGGCAGCACAATAAGAAGGAGTTTAAATTTTAAGGATTTGAAATGAGCAAGTTCTGACCTTGTTTGAGGTAGAAGGGGAAATGCACTTACATTAATATTTATATGCTGAAACCAGCATCCTTCGGTTTGGCTCAAGGAAGGAAGCCACACTTGGAACTCTTTTTGGAACTAGAATTTTTAATCAATTAAATGCATGCTAATCCAATGTCCCCTTGAAGGCCTATCCATTTCTCCATTAGTCAAAGTAGTGAGATAAATGAGGATGCAATAGAACTCATCATCCTATTTTTAAAATCATGGATAGCTATATTAATTCTTGCTATCCCCTAAGGAATCATATTGATTTTTGTTAATTGGATTAGGAGAAGGGAAACCACCCCAAGCCTCTAGTTGATTCTTTCTGCCAAATAGTATTAGTGCAAAAATCACTGGGCCAATGGAAGGATTCTGATGATTTCTGAACTGTGTTTTCAAATGCACATTTGGGAACAGATGAAAAGAGACACAGGATGGCCTAGGAACATCAATGGGCTCATATAAAGTCAGTTTGGTGTAAAACTCCATCTATGATCTGGCTCATCAGCAGTTAATGCTACTGCCTGCAAGAGCCCCTGACTAGTACTGAATGAAAGGACTGGGCTTTCTCCTTTTTGCATAACATAGAGCTTATGAAATATGTGGGTTTTCAGGATTTTCCATTTAGGATGGAACTGGAGCTCATATGTGAAGTAAAGCCAGCATCTCAGAAAGACAACTATCACATATCACATGTTTTCTCTCAAGGAGGGCTAGGGAAGAAGTATGAAGGTAAAAGGGGACCTGTTAGAATGAGCTAGGAGAAAGCAGAGCGAGACAATAACCAGTGTAATATAGGAGATGAATATGAACAAAGTGCATTATGCATAGGTGTGCAAATGTTAGATTATTTGCATGCATACTTACAATATATTCTTGTAGGGACCTTACAGATCATCTAGAAGAGTGATTAACAGTACACATCACTATTACTATTTCATGAGCTTACATTCTCCTTATCAAAGAAGTTGTGTTTACCAATAATTGTATAAGGAAGCATGAATCTATTTCCAAACCTTTATCTCAACTAAAACTTACCTCTAATTTTCAGATCTGAATTTTTTTTCTCAATATTCCAAACCAATATCAGTTAAACTGAGTAAACAATAAGGAATCCAGATAAAATATGCTTCTATGCTTCATTCAAAACTCAAAATTCATTGAAGATCATATTCTTTGTTCTCAGCTTACCAACTTGGTCCATAGCTACTTGGTCACTATCAGAGGATGTTTGGTACAGTTCCAAACAGCCAAGTAAACTATTGCAAAAACATAGAGATTCGAATTTGCATAAGTCCAGAAACTCTGCTCAATATATTCATATTGACCAATCCAGTCTGATTGAAAAATATTCCCCTCTACCTTTGTCAAGTGACAAAAATCAATGATTAATTTCCTAATTACTTAAAGAAATTAGGAAGTTATTTATTGTGCCCAAGGATAAAATCTTTCACCTTATGATTAGCTCTTTAAGCTAAGCTGGAAGCTGACAGCAGAAAACATATAGGTGACTGGCTCAGAATCATGTAGGGTGTTGTCTTTTGCTTCTGAGTTAAACCCTATAAGAAAAATAGAATATCATCTTCAATCATAGAATGAACAACCAAAATAGATAAATTATAAAAGAATTTATCAACCAAGGAAATCATAAACTTTAGATAATTTTGATATTCCTATTATGATTTCCAATAATTAAATTTTAGACATTAAACCCCTTTAACTTTAAAAAATAATTATTTTTTATTTTATGTATATTACTTGTATGCATGTAGGTGTACCCTTGTTGTGCAGTGCTCCCGGAGGTCAGGAGAGGGCATCAGATCCCTCTAGAACTGGAGTTATGGACCACTGGTTTACAGCTGCCATTTGGGTACTGGGAATTGTACCCAGATCCTCTGCAAAAAGAGCCAGTGCTCTTAAACACTGAGCCATCTCTCAAGCCCCAGCCCTTTAGCTTTCATCTCAAATATATAGTAATTCTAGGCTTTCAACTAAAGCTGCAGGACTGACTTCGTATTTCAATACTCACTGCCTCAACTGAAGGCTGTATCGAATTGGGGAGACTTTAAGCAAAGACATAAAATGTCTCTAGGGTTCACTCCATTATTTAAGAATTTAAAAATGTGAATCTGTCAATCACTTTCTTTCTGCTATCCAAAGCATTTTAAAGCTTCCACTCAATCAAGGACGCACTGAATTCTTAACCTTCACAGAACCCAATGGTCATATTAGTACACACTTTCAGTCTAAGGCAGTATGCACAGGACGCATACCAAAAAGTCCCACACTAGAATAACAGGAGTCATTGAACTGAAAAAAACAGAAGTACAGGGATGGAAAGATGGCTCATCAGGTACGAGTACTTGGATGCTCTTGTGGAGAATCCAGGGTTAGCTCCATAGCAGCTTACACCCATCAGTATCTACAGTTCTGGAAGATTCAACACCCTCTTTGGCCACCATGGGCACTATACACACACTCATGATGCCTTATATGCAGGCAAAACACTCATACACATAAAATAAAAATAATAAATAATTTTGACAGGGTCTTATTAGGCTCAGTCGACCTGAAATTCACTATATGGAGCAGGCCGGCCTCAGTTTCACAGAGATATACCTGTCTCTGCCTCCTGAGTACTGAATTAAAGGTGTGCACCACCAAGCCTCATGTAAAAACAATAAACACCAGTGGATGAACTTGCACTGAGAGGATATCTGGTATACTAACTTGAGTTGATACGCCTTAATATAAAACACAATGCATGAAATCAGCTTGGAGAGCTAAGGGAGGGTGTGCATAGTGGAGGGATTATAAAGTTAATTAAGATGTTTTGTATAAAATATACAAAAATTCAACAAAATACACAAAATTCCAGAAGAAAAATTAAACCTATATTTCAGAAAATTTTGTAATGATATATGAAGGATGTACTGAAAAAGTTACTAACCTGGACTGGCCAATTGTAAAGAAAAAGAGCAAGAATACCTTTATAATACTTATGTTGAAACACTTTTTAAAATACTTTTATTGGTGAATTGTGTATTTCATTCATTATCTTTCAGTCCAATTTAGACACATTCCCCTCTCCCTACCCCCATCCCACCCCTGTTCATGCATTCTTCCATACATATCTTGCATCTTTCTCTCAGTCTTTCCAAAGTTTTTCCCTGCAGAGGCTTGTTGTTTGGACAGAGTTTAACTGTATCATTCAGTTCTTTAGCCCAGTCTTTATGTTGTTTTTCCCTCCCCTTTGTATTGGTCCAACATATTCATATATAATCCTCACATATGCATCAAAATTATGACCTCTGAGAATAAACTGTTTATTAATCATAAAATAATTGTCAGATTTTTAACCAGAATCAGTTCCAGAAGAACAATGTGCTAAAATATTTGATAGGAAAATTAATTAATTAATTGGTCACCGGGTCCCAGTTCCTCTTTCCTTACCTCCATGTCTACGTTATTTTTCCTGAGGAACTCAATATTCATTTTATAACTAAAATGGGACTCCTGTGCTGTATCCTGTCAGACCAGGCAGTTAATAACCAGGTTAACTATGTGGCTAATGCTCAGATGATAAGGTGCCTTATTTCTATTACCAAGATCAAGAGAAGGTTGATGTTACATACTGGCAATGATGTAAAACTTCTTACAGATCTAAAGCACCCTATGCTATGGCTGTCAGTCACCTGGATGTCTTACTCTAAACATGTATTTCATTAAGTTCAAATGACAGGTTTTTTGGTGTGAACATCCTTCTTTTTCTTTTTATTTTTTTTTATTGATGCTTTGTGTATTTCATACATCATTTTCCAATTCAGTTCAGGCATATATCCCCTTCCCTTCACCCCGCCCCACCCCTACCCATGCCAGATCATGCATTCTGCCGTAACTTTTCTGCATCTTTCTGGGGTTTTTTTTTGTTGTTTTGTTTTCATTTTTTTTAACAATAAGTGATAATTTGTGAGTACAAGCATCCTTCATGTCAAACCAATTTGCAAGCAGTTGTGCCCAAACCCATACAGCTCATAGGTCCCACCATCCAGCGGGGGAAGAGGGGGCTTTTATGTTCAATCAAGTTGATCAAATGAGTGTCCAGTCTATATTGTTGTAGTTTCACCTTTCACCCCAATCGCAGCCCTTACATTCTACCGCGCCTCCTCTTCCGCAGATTGTTCCCTAGGCTTAGAAAAGGGGCACACGTGGATGAGATGCAATACAGTCTACTTTCTCTGGAGCTGTTGTCTTGGTCTCTAGTCAATTCTGGCTGTTTTCTTTCATGGGCTGCCAGCTTGTCCAGGCATAACCTTTCAATCCTACTAATGAAGCACATGCAATTAGATATATAGGTATTTAAACAGTATAATATATAGCCTTTCGGTCCTACTAATGAAGCACTCGCAATTGGATATATAGGTATTTAAACATTACTAGTTGTTATGGTAGGTTACATTGGTATAGACACAGATGTTTGGATGGTATGGAACATCCTTCTTTTAAGCTTCATTCACTACCTCATTGAGATGTAGAGGGCAAATAGATGAGGTTGATGACTAAGGAAGACCTCAGAGAGTAGATGACCAGAAAGCAATTAATGAAACATGTTTAACTCACCCCCCACACCACCCTCACACCAGGACCAGCCCTTGGAATTAGGTGGAAGATCAAAGGTACAATTTCCTACCTAAAATGCCCACAGAATTCTTGAAAATTACGAAGCATTCTTCACATTGATCTCCGGGACCAGGTCTACTAGGAACACAATAGTTTCCAGCTTTCACTGATACACAATTGGAAAAGCTTAAATTTGTTTAACTCTGTTCGAGAACCATGGACCTTTTGATACCAGCATAGATTCTGATGCTTTATGGCAGCAAGTATATGAAGAGTTTCTTTGTGATTTTCTTTCCATGAAGGTCTCTCAAGCCCATTCCTGAATGCCTAAAATAATGGAAAAATAAGATGAAAGAAAAACATCATGGACTGTCACCAATATTTCCTTTTTGTTTTGTTTCAACCATATATGTGTAAACAGAATACAGAGTTAAATCATGGAATGAGTGGAAACATACCTTGTAGCAATGGGATGTAAGGAATTTTTTTTTGAAATGCTGCAGGTCAAAGCGAGGATCTCAGCATACCAGGCAGGTGCTGTAACACTCAACCTGCCTTGGCAGACCTAGCAAGAGAATTGTAAATCTGATTATTTTTTGGTAGTCAGCCCTGAAGAGTCTGCTTGCAGTTTAGTACAAACATGTCAATCAACACATTGTTCTTTCAGCTAGATTTCTAGGAGGGTTATGCATGCTAACTGATTTGGCAATGTGTAATCTATTCCTGTGAATCTGAAAAGCCAGATGCCACTGAGGAATATGGAGTCTAGCCTTCAGTAACCAGACACTGTTGCTGTTACTTAGTTCAAAATGAGTTTTAAGGTTTATATTTCAAATCCATCTACACAGACAGAATTAATTAAAATTCTGTTGTATTTGTATGATTTGTCTCCCTCATGATTCATTTTTCATCTGGCTTCAGGCAAAAGTGATGTTAGCTTGCCTGAGGGAAGTTCATTTAATTTGATAGTGATGATTTTTTTGACAGCTGGTAATTTGCTTATTTACAGCTTCCTGATTAGGTCTCTAATGCTGCACTTACCCATATAAAATAATAATTTACAGTTTTGTTGTAGAATCCTTATTCCTCATTGATCACCACCACTAATCAGAACAAATTTGATCTGTTGTTTTTTGTTATTGTCATTAAGGTCCTGAGGATGGAGCTCAGACCTTGCATAAATCCTGCTCTGAGACATGTTCTCATCTTAGATGATAGTGGAGATTAATTCTTGCATGGGACACTTGCAGTCCACCCATTACGGCTATTGGATTATTTTCTGTTCGTTATTTGTTAGAAAAGGAATATATCCATATTCATTATTTTAATGACATGTTGGGTTGAGAGACCTTTAGAGAAGTTGACTTAAGGTCTTCACATTTTTCCTCCTTTTTTAGCTCATAAAACATTTTCAGGGAAATAATTCCTTCAAGTATGTTAACAGGAAGACATTATGTTGTTCAAACAGTGACAATTATATGAATGCACCAAAGCACTTTAGCAATTATGATACATTAGGCGGCTCATTTGACAAAAAATACAGGCTTTCTGCTAAATATGTAAAGCAGTTGATTCAGATGAAGAAGCTTCCAATAAAAGATAAATTTTTGTTTTGATGTGGTAATACCCATTAACAAATCTCTATGATAACCAGTCTTCTACATTTAAATATATTGATTTTGATATTTTAACAGAAAGTTTGCTTAGCAAGAAATATGTTAGATTATTATGTTATATTTATCTGCTTCTTTTAGGCATGCTTTGTTTTATTTTCCAGATTTATTCACATGTAGTTGACAAAAATATATATTATAAATGTAAAGTTATATGATTAGTGTACATATGTTATGAAATGGTAATTATAGGCAAGCTCGTCAAAGGATTTGTTATGTCACATTTACATTTCTTTTTGTATTCTATATTAAGTTCGTTGTTTCCAACAGGATTTTCTGTTGTCCTTTGATTGGTGGGTTTTTTTTTTTTATGGAGGTGGTTATTTTTTTTTTTATGGAGTCATTAGAGGATCAAATTCCTCTTTTATGATTTAGATGGTTTTTCTTCCTTTTCCTCCCCCAGTTGCTCTAGCTAGAGATTTCAGTATTATGCTACATTGAAGCACTGGACCACTCTTGGTGTTAATGATCATAGATGTAGTTCTGTGAAATATTCACCATTCTCTATGGTGTGAGCTTTGAGTTGGCCACATGTGACTTTTACAGCTTTGAGGTACATTACTCACTTACTTCATTTTTAAAGGGTTGTTGCTGTTATTGTTATTGTTATTTGGGGGAAGGGGACAGACACTAGCTAGGTAGCTCAGGCTGGCCTTAAATTAACAGTCCTCCTGACAGACCATCATAAGTATCTACCACCATGCCAAGCTTGTTCCATTTGCAGCATGATGTTGAACTGGTCACATGTTTTCTCTGTGCTTTTGAGAAAATAGTATTGTTCTTATATTACATTAACAAAATTGAGGATATCACATTTCTAGATCTTTGTTCCCATTTGGTCGTGTGAATTTTCATTACAATGTTGTATAGAATTCAGTGGATAATATTTGTTATAGATTATTTACATATATATTGATTAGTGATAGTGGCACATAAATTTGTTTTCCTATATAATACATATTTAGCTTTGGTATAGTAGAAGTCCTGGCTTTTCAGAGTAATTATGAAAGTGTTTTCTTCTAATTTTTGGAAAGAAAGTGAACTTCTAATTCCTCTTAAATATTTGAGAATATATATATGTATATATATGTACATATATATATATATACATATGGTTCTAAGCTTTTGTTTATTACTTTCTTAAATTGTACTGATTGTTGATGTTTGGATTTTCTGTTTGGTTATGATTTACTGCTGACAGACTATAGGCTTATAAGAACATATCCTTTGGTTACAAGTTATACAACATGGTACATTTGTTCCTAGTAGTGTTTTATTAGCCTTTGCAATACTATGATGTCAGTTGTAATGTCTGCTTCCTCATCTCTGATTTCTTTTACTTAAGCACATTTTTTTTCTCTTTTCCTCCCTCTTCCAGCCCATTCTCCTTTGATTACTCCAGCTAAAATTTATTGAAATGTTTATTTTTTGAAAAAACTAGGATTTCTTTTTATCTTTTCACTCTTCTTTCTAGTCTGTTTTATTTATTTCTGCTGTAATCATTTGCTTCTTTTGGCTTTAGTTTTGTTTCCAGGTTCCTTGTGGCATAAAGCTTGGGTTATTTGAGTTCATTTATTTGAAGAATGTGAGTATTTATCACTACAACTTTTCCCCTTAAAACTGTTTCTGCAGCATTCCAGATGTTAGTGTGTTCTTTTTCTATTTTTGTCTCAAGACACTGCTTGATTTTCTTTTCATCTGATTTTTTGTCCCACTGCTTGTTTTAGAACATGTCATTTAATTTTCTCATATTTGTGACTATTCAAATTTTCCTATTATGTTTTCATGTTAGATGATTACAGTCAGATAAGACTCAATATAATCTCTGTCCTTTTAAACTGTTTGAAATTGCCATGTTGTTTACCATATGATCCATCATAGAAGATTATTCTGTCTATACTTGAAAAGTAGTGTCTTTTATTCTTTTTTTGGATATGATGCTATGTATATGCCTCTTATGTTCATTTGATGTGTAATGTTACCCAAGACTGCCATTTCTTCATTGATACCCTTTGTGATATATAAGTGCACTGTTGAAAAGGTGGTATTTTAAAACCCCACTGCAATTGTATTGCTGCTTATTTCTCTTTTTTACTTCCATTAACATTTGCTTTATATCATTTTGATGAATTGACCACTTTATCACTCAATAGGAGCTATTTTGTCTCATGACAGATTTTCTTTGAAAACCTGTACTGTCCTCTGCAACCTCTGTTTCCTTTTGGCTAATAATCAGGGTTGGGCAGCTTCACATCTCAACTTGACACACCTTGGAAGAAGGAACCTAGGTTGAGGAATGTCCTCCATTGGAATGGCCTGTGGTCATTACTGAGTGATGTGCAAGAGTCCAGCCCACTGTGGGTCATGCCATCCCTAGGCAGATGGTCCTGGGTTGCATAAGAAACCGGGCTGAGCAACGGCCAGAGGAGTAAGCCAGTAAGCAGAATTCCCCATTATCTGAGCTTATGTCCCTGCTTCCAGGTTCCTGCTCTGAGTTCTTGCATTGACTTCTCTTAATGATGGACCATGAGTTGTAAACCAAATAAATCCCTTCCTCGCCAAGTTGGTTTTGACCAGTATTTTATAACAGCAATAGAAACTAACTATGATATAGTGGGAAATCTTTTTCAATGTCTTCTCTTTCAGACTGTCCTTAATAGTAAAGTGAGACTATGCTAGTGAATGTATTGGAGGACCTTGACTTTGTTACTACAGTCTTTGGGTTCATTTATCCATTCAGATGCTTTAACTGAACAATTTCGTCAGTTTACATTTAAGCTAACTACTGATACTACCTTTTTCAATTGTTTTCTGATTCTGTTATGATTCTTTTAGTTCTTTGTTCCTTGGTGTCTTCCTTTGTGACCTGTTATTTTTTAATTACTATGCTTTAATTACTTTCTCTTTATCCTTTGCCTAATGTAGAGGGTTTTATTTGTAGTTACCAAAAGTTCTACATGAGATATCTTATATTTTCTTCTTTTAGCACAGAATCATTTTAAAATCTATTATTTTTATTTTATGTTTATGAGTATATTGCCTTGCATGTGCATAAGTACACCCGTATCATGCAACTCCCACTGAGGTAAGTAAAAGGCACTGGATCCCCTGGAACTGGAGTTATGGACAGATGTTAGCTACCATTTGGGTGATGGGAATTTACCTCAGATCCTCTACAAGAGCAGCTAGTGCTCTTAACCACTGACTTATCTCTGTAGCCCCTAAATATATTATATTTTCAACATCTTATATTTTTCTATCAAATGCAAATTACCCAACCAATATCTTAAGGTATGCATGTCACCCTTCATACCTTTAGATTTTTAAGTTAATTTTTATTGAGTGTATTTCATACATTTCTCAAACAAATCTAGTCTCTTTCCCCCATCCATGCCCACCCCTTATGTCCCTCCACCGCCCCCAGCCCCGCCAGAGGTCATGGACTCTGTCATACATGTTAAGTTCCTGTCTTGCATCTTTTTTTCAGTCTTTTATAACCTTTTCAATGCACAAATTTACTGTTTTGGTCAGTTTTTTATTATGTTTTCTCTCTTTTTTTGTTCCATTTAATTTTATATTATTCCAAACTATGCATATATACACTCCACACATAAATCAGAATTATAGATTCTGCAAATAAACTACAGGTTAATTCCTAAACACATTTAGAGATTCACATTTTAACAGTAAAGTTGCATGCAGGTGAAAAGAATATAAATGGAATATGAATACATATCTTCCATTCATATATGGTAATTACAATGTGTGAATACAAGTGGTAGGACAATTCTAGATCCCATTAAGAAATTCACATTGGAATAGCACAGTTGCTTTCAGATACAATGAAATATAATAATAAAGTTGCTCAGTTTGCCTGCCAACTGAGGATTTGGTGTTAGCATCCACAAATGAGGGAAACCATTCGCCTTTTATTTTCCCTGGGACTGTGTTACTTCAATTAACATAATGGCTTCGAGTTCCATCCATTTACCAGAAAAGCTCATGATGTCATCTTTCTTTACCGCTACATAGAACTCCATTGCATAAATGTACCACATTTTTGTTATCCAGTCATCAGTTGAGGGGCATTTGGGTTGGTTCCAGCTCTTAACTATTGTGAAGAGAGCTGCAATAAACATAGCTGTACATGTATCTTTGCAGTAGGATGTGTCTTGTGGGTATATACCCATGAGTGGTATGGGCGGGTCAGGTGGTAAGCTCATTTTAAGAGTTCTCCACTGCTTTCCACAGTGGTTGTTCCAGTTTACATTCCCACCAGCAGTGGATGAGTGTTTCCCTTTTCCCACAACCTCTCCAGCATTTGGTATCTTTTGTTTTCTTGATCTTGGCTAGTCTTATTGGTGTGCTTAGTGTGCTTTTAATTTGCATTTTCTTAATTATTAATGATATTGAATACTTTTTAAGATGTTTCACAGACATCTTTACTTCCTTACTGGTTAAGTCTCTGTTCATCTCTTTACTCCATCTTTTGAGTAGGTCATTTGTTTTCTTACTTCTTTGTTTTTTAAGTAGTTTACATACTCTGGATGTTAATGCTCTGTCAGATATATCAGTGGTGAAAGTTTCCTCCCACTCCGTGGGTTTTCTCTTCACTTCCTTGATTGTTTCTTTAGCTGTACAAAAGCTTTTGAGTTTGATGAGGTCCCAATTGTCAGCTGTTGTCCTTATTTCTTGTGCAGCTGCTGTTTGATTAAAAGTCTTTTCCTACCCGTATGTGTGGTAGGTTGCTGCCGACTTTTTCTTCTATCCCCTTCAGGGTTTCAGGTTTCAGGTTGAGATCTTTGATCCACTTGAAGTTTATTTTTGTACAGGGTGAGAGGTAGGGGAGTAATTTTGTTCTTCTACAAATGGTGATCCAGTTATATGCCAACACCATTTGCTGAAGATGCTATCTTTCCTCCACTGAGCATTTGGCTCCTTTGTCAAATATGAGGTGGCTGAAGTTATATGAGCTCAAGTTTGGATCTTCAATTTTGTTCCATTGGTCAATGGTTCTTTTTTGTTGTTGTTGGTGGTGGTGGGTTTTTTTTTTTTTTTTTGTTTTTTTTTTTTTTTTTGCCAATACCAAGCTCTTTTATGACTACAGCCCTGTAATACAGCTTGAAGTCTGGTAATGTAATCCTCCCAGTATTGCTTTTTTTTCACTTAGGGTTGCTTTAGCTATTCGTGGTCTTTTGTTTTTCCATATGAACTTAAGGACTTTTTTTCTAAGTCTGTGAAAAAGCTCATGGAGATTTTGATTGGGATTACATTGAATCTATATATTAATTTGGGTACAATGGACATTTTTACTATATTAATTTTTCCAATCCACGAGCATGGGAGGTCTTCCATCTTTTGATGTCATTTTCAGTCTCCTTCTTCAGGGCTTTACAATTTTTGTTATAAAGTTCTTTGGTTAGGTTTATTCCTAGAAATTTCATTTCTTTTGAGGCTGTTGTGATTGGGAAGGTCTACTTTTATTTATTCTCCAGTTGCTTATTGTTGGTGTAAAGAAAGGCTGCTTTTTCCTTGGTTTATTTTGTATCCCGCCACTTTACTGAAACTTTTAATCATTTCTAAGAGCTTTCTGGTGGAATTTTTAGCAACCCTTAGGTAAACTATCATATCATCTGCAAAAAGGGATAGCTTTACAGAGATGCAGGGATAGTTCAACATATGTAAATCAATAAATATCATAAAACACATAAACAGACTGAAAGACAAAAACCACGTGATCATCTCAATTGATGCAGAAAAAGCTTTCGACAAAATCCAGGATCCCTTCATGCTTAAAGTCCTGGAGGGAATTGGACTGGAGGGATCATTCCTTAATGTAATCAAAGCCATATACAAGAAACCCACAGTCAATATCATCCTAAATGGAGAAAAGATGGAAGCATTCCCCTTAAAGGCAGGAACATGGCAAGGCTGTCCACTATCGCCACTCCTCTTCAATATAGTGCTTGAAATGCTTGCTAGGGCAATAAGGTAAGAGAGAGAAATTAAAGGAGTACTAATGGGAAAAGAGGAAGTAAAACTATCCCTTTTTACAGATGATACCTTTAGATTTTTTTATGATAATTGACAAATTACTGTAGCTGTTATTTTTAATACTCTCATCTATAACTTTCACATTAAAATTTATAATATTTTATGCATAACCATTACAATGCTAAAATGATGAAAATTTACCAATATTTACTATATTTTTCTATTTATTCCTCTAAAATAGAGACACAAGCTCTATCCACCATTTTAGTTTCATTCCTTACATTACCATGACATCTGAGAAATATCTCAAATCTGTTGTTTCTCTAAGCACCAAATTAATGTCTCACTAACGTTTAAAGTTTTACTCACAGTAATAGCTGGCATGCTTCTACTCTCTGCTTAAGACTCTTCTTGCTGAACAAATTATACCATCATTATTGTTGACACAGAAAGCCCTTGAGGAGAAATTCCTCAGTGTCTGCCAAGTTCGAGGGCCTTTACAGCATCAGCTATTTGTTCATGCTCTTCTTGACCTCTGTGAAGGTACATCAGCTTCCTATTGTCCAGAGAACCTCAGGCCTGTGCTCAATCCTTTCCTACCTTGGGTCTTCCAGTTCATAGACCTCCAAGCTTTTCATTTTCTTTGTGTGACCACTGAGCAGTGAGCTGCATAGGGAGTGCACAGGGTTTCTCCTGTGTTCATCAGATCACTTTGGATCTTCCCTTGCCACTCTAACAGATTTAGCCCAAAATAGTTCATATAGTTCAGTGTCGTTAATCAAATGGTCACCTATGTCTCTGCCTATCAGTATTAGCATATTTGTCAATCGTCTGCATTAACTGAATTTCATTGTCATGCATTACATTCCTCCAATCTAGCTGTACTAGCAGCTGTGTTCTTGTAGAGCATCAAAGCCTCCAACCAGCTATAATCATGTCATGCCTCAGTCCTCATTTTGTTTATTTCCGTAAAGTAACATTTCATGTTTTCTATAGTTTTGTATGCACTTTCACTATTTTAATAATCAAAAAGAATTTTAGTAACAGGTAAACTCTAGATAAAGGATGAGTGTAAAGTCCTGTGTTATAATTGCTTTTTGCCATTTTACCTTGTTTGCTCTGAAGTCTATTTCATAGCTTACTCATTTTTATCTGAGATTGAAAAGGTTTTTCCTTTGCTGAGATAAAAATCTCTCATCATGACAAAATAAAAATCACATTAATTTTCTTGTCATTGTGATCTAGGTGGATCAACCACATCTAGCACTGGCTTTCTTTGTAATGTGGAGAGAGTTACTCAATCTGCTTTTCAGATCATATTGCCCCATGTGAACAATGTGGTAATGCAGAATCCCCTTTAAAACACAGAATCAGATACAGGATAGCTGCTGACAAAAATTATTGTCATTCTTCTCTGTCCACTATATCACTAGCTGGTTATGGCAGTGTTCCTTTTTAGGGTCATAATTGTTGTATGCTACTTTAATTTTTCTAACAGTCCTACTTTAAACTTTCCTAGTAACTTCGAACTTTGCTTTCAAAACACACTTTTAGTGGGCTGGAGGGATGGCTCTGCTCAGGTTAAGAATCCTTCCCTGTTTTTACAGAGGATCCAAGTTTGGCTTCCAGCATCCACATCAGGTGGCTCACAGCCATGTGAAACTCCATTTCCAGGAGATCTGCTGTCCACCTCATGTCTCTGCAACCACTTTCACACACATGGCATACACACACACACACACACACACACACACACACACACACACGCACACACAAACAGACACATGTTTATATACATAAATAGAAGCAAATCTTTAAAAAACATTCTTTAGTCTTCAGCCTTCTTTGTCCTTATATTTCTGTCATCTCTATTTTAAAGTGGTGCTTAGAACTCAGTGCATGCCTGCAAGATTTTTTGCAATATTTGGTTTGCATGTCAGTTACCTTAAAGTCCCAGTTTGGAATATATTTTCTCAGCCACATTCTAATTACTATTACTTTTGTGTCTGCAACCTTGAAAAGGAATGGGATAGGCTGTACCTCGTTCTTAGGCACATATTCCTTGAGTGATCAATGTGGCTGCCCGCAGAGGTAAGCAATAATCCAAAGTAAAGGAGGCAGATGGAAAATGCAGGAAGAAATATCCAGTGTATATCCTGTGGCTACTTTCAAAGGCCCAAAGTAGGAGGCAGTGTTTTTCAGCAAAGTCAACTTCTAAGTGCCTGTTATAATGTTGCATCCTCGCTGTTTCTAGGATTATTCTCCTCCCTGAAAAAGTGACAACATTCATTTGAACTGGTATTTAAATTATGGTTTAGGCTACACAAACCACCATAAGTTACTCAAACCCTCAGCCACTCTTCAATCTCTATTTCCTCTAAGCCACTGTGTTATGTGCAATAAGTTTGAGCAGTTCTAAATATAAAACACATAAAATCTAATCAACAGTAGTTTACACAAACAGAGATTCGTTTTAATGTAAGACTAGGAATCTTGAAAATTCCCATTGTTGATTTAGAAAAAAGAAAAATCACAGTAGAGTGACTATCTCCTCACACAAACCTTTCTTTGAGATCTTTCCACAAACTTCCTCGCTACCATGTGCTAAAAACCCTGCCTGCCTGTTCCTTGAGAAGGGAGGTTTGCTACTCCTTATTGGTACCTAGTGAGGAAGGGCCCAGAATACATCATGTCTATCAAAAAAGTCAGCGTCATCGTGTGATGCCCCTCCACACCACAGAAATGCCATCAGGTTGCACAAATAGTGTTTCCTTTTAGTCACTCCCCATTGACAACTGTGCTGTAGTAGCCATTGTGATTTGGTCTTTTTGATGCTATGAACTTCTCTGGAATAGTCACTTCTATGCAGGTGTTCCTGAGATTTGCTGGGTGAGTGATGAATTCCACTCAGTTCAACATTTGTTTACCTAATTATTTTTTCTTGCTCTGGCTCTTTTTTTTTCTCCTTCATGCTTCCATCATATGAATTCACTGATGCTGGTGCTCCTAAACTCTATTTTGATTCAATGAAGAGTACTTTCCAGAGTTTAAGAAAAATATTAAAGTTTATGAGCAGCTTAAAGTTGCTTCTTAAACTGAAAAAGTTATCACCTTGTTTTCACTGAAGAATGGCTTTTCCAGGACAAATAAGTAATGCAGGGAAGTGTACTTTAAGAAATCTCACTATGTATAATCCCTGAGTTAGAATACCTGAAGAGGGTTTTTAAAATATTCAATTTTACTTTTCTATTTTATAAAATTTAATATGAAAGTCTCCTTTAGATAGGTAAATTTTATATAATATTCTTTTCTTTTTAACTTAAACGAACTCGTATGGTTAATAAGTGATATCACTGCCTTGAATTTAAACTGCCTGACCCTGGCTTCTCATGCCTCCTAACCTACCACGTGGTAGACACGAAATCTCTCATCAGTAGCACTGCCATAAGAACAGCCACTACTAACAAGATCTGCAGCACTCTCTCATGGGTGCAGGTTGGAAGCTGAAGAATATCCACTGAGATTTCCAGGTTTTTATTTCCCAGATGAAGAATTAATCCAGGCACAGATCTTGGATTTTTCTCCTGCATAGTTTGTTACGTGTAGTCCTGGAAGGAGGGTGCCCAGCCTTCCTTGGCCAACTGCCTTCCTGTATATGTTTAACTCAAGGCCTATTTCTACATGACCTATTCCTGCCATAATGTACTTTTTGGGTAAAAGACACTGGACTAAACACCTAAGCTTTATTTCTCCACAATATTAAAAAGTACATTCTTTAGCTAATTACCCTGGGATTTGGAGTCGTTAAGACATTTGCTAGGGGTCACAGAATTAATGACAGAATTTAAACGGTTCCAACTAACTACCTTGGCATTTATTCTTTCTCACTAAAAGAGTATTTGTACTATCTTAATGTCACTTAATTTAAATATCAGATATTATATAATGACATTATTTATAAACTACCATATTTTACAAATATAAGGAATTATCCTAATTTTAAAATGTAATCTGATTATCACTTAATTTTATAACATTATAAAACTGACACTTATTGTCAAAATTCCAGGATAGACTTGGAGAAATTGTTAAGAAATCCAAACTCAACCTAAGGAATTTTTGGCAAATGATGGCTGCTAGGAAGGGAGAAAGACAGTGTCTTACAGAGTTGAGACTCTTGGTGGGCCCAGTGGAAAACTCTATATCCCATATTAAGTTGGGCAGGAGACAGTGAGAGAGCTATGAATAGAAAAGAGGACAAAAACGCCATCAATGTATATTGCATGAAAGTCTCAATAATTCAATAAAAATTAAATTATTTAATTAATAAATTAAGAAAAATCCATTTTAGTTAACAAATTATAACAGTGAGGGATTTAGATAATCAGCATAAAGAAAGGTGTGGTTTCTTTGGCAACTGCAGAGGCCAAGGGCTCAGGTAAACTTTGGGCCTGAAGCAAGGGGATACACTGGCAGTAACAGAGGGTGGAGAAAACCACATACCTTATCAGCTAGAAGCAAAAATAAAGCTTGGGTGAACTTGGGTGCCCAAGGCTCCTTTAATGTTCCCCATGACCTAAGAATTTGCCACAAGACTCACGTCTCATGAAAGTCCACAGCACGACTGCAGAGTGCTACCTTGTGGATCGTGTTTTAGTTTACAACATCAAAGACATTTAACATTCAAAATATAGCAATTATCTTCTTTTCCCCAATATCCTTAATGTACTTTCTCCCCCACCCACCAGTTACATATTTAATATGTCACCATCTATGGAGAATCTCAGAATAAAGTCAAAATAAGGTCACAAGAACTTTAAGATTAAAAGTTACAATATGTAAAACATTAATTTTTTCATAAAACTGACAAAAACATTCATATTTTACTTGTTGTATTTTTTTATTTTTTCTGTATTTCATATATATCATACTTTTTCAAAACTTTTTCTTTCTATTGAATTTTTGTGTATTTCATATAGAACATCTAAATCTTAATCATTTTTATTCTCCCTTCCACATTAACACACTCCCATACCCCCCACAGGAGTTCATACACTTTGTCATTTGAGTTAAGGCCTATTGTGTCAAGTTAGTTTCCCTGTACTTTCCTCAGTGCCAGTTCATCCGCTGAGGTCTAGTCAGCCTTTCCAGAGTCTTTTGCTTTAAGAAGACCAATTCTTTCTCACTCAACGATAATCAGCTCCCAATATTTCTTCAGCTAAGATATGGGTGGGCTGAAATTTCTCCAGTTAGAGGCTGGGTTTTGTCTGCTTGAGTTTACATGGGTCTTTTACATGCTGACACCATTGCTGTGAGTTCATATGAGCATGGTCCCAGGAGCTTAAAGGATTCTATTTCCATATGGCCATGCACCTTTTCCCTGGATCTTACAATCTTCCCAACCCTTCTTCCATAATAGTCCTTGAGCTCTGGGTAGGTGGAGTTTAATATGGAAGACCTGTCCAAGTTTTAGAGCTGACTCAATGGGAGCAACCTCATGTCTGGTACTGTAAACTTAGCCAAATACGCATGGATGGAGGCTTTCACATCCCTGGGCTAATGTAAATTCTTACTGAGTGCAAAATATGTATCCTTATATTTACAGTTAAGTATTCCAGTCAACACCCATCAAAAAAGCTTCTTGCAGCAAACCGCAACTATTATAGAGTTCCACAACTAATCACAAACGTTGTGTGTGAATTTCCCAAGCCTAAGCAGCACATCTACAATGTAACTTCTATACCTAAGGCTCAAGCAACATAAAAGAAAGGGTAAAGAGGAGACTAATGAATTTCTCAACTCTCATTAATGAAACTCTCTCATACAACAGAAGGCCAAGGAAAAAAAAGGTCACAAATGTCCAAAGTGTTGGAGATTAAGAGTCTGCATCACAGATTTGGTTTTTAAATATATATCTTGCAGCCAGGTATGGTGGCACATGCCTTTAATCCTAGCACTTGGGAGGCAGAGGTAGGCAGATCTTTGTGAGTTCAAGGCCAGCCTGGTCTACAGAGTGAGTTCCAGGACAGCTGGGGCTACAGGGAGACCCTGTCTCAAAAAGACCCCCATATATATATATATGCTATAAAATAGTGAGCATAGGGGGCTGGAGAGATGGCTGAGTGGTTAACTGGCTGTTCTTGTGGAAGATCCAGTTTCAAATTCCAGCACCTACATGGTAGCTAACAACTGTCTTTAACTCTAGTTCCAGGGAATCTGTTGCCTTCTTCTGTCCTCCAAGGGCAAGGCATGACACACGTGTACTTACACACATGCAGTTATAACACTCATACACATAAAATACAAATAAATAAAAGTAAACAAATTGAGTAGAAAATACCCAATAAAAATAGTGAGTATAAAAACTCATTATAGAGCCGGGTGTGCACGCCTTTAATCCTAGCACTTGGCAGGCAGAGGCAGGCGTATCTTTGTGAGTTCAAGGCCAGCCTGGTCTACAGAGTGAGTTCCAGGACAGCTGGGGCTATGGGAAGACCCTGTCTCAAAAAGACCAAAAAAAAAAAAAAAAAAAAGAAAAGAAAAAAGAACTCATTATAATAGCCAGGCATGGTGGCACATGTCTTTAATCCCAGCACTTGGGAGGCAGAGGCAGGCAGATCTTTGTGAGTTCAAGGCCTGGGACAGCTGGGGCTACAGGGAGACCCTGTCTCAAAAGACAAAAAAAACC
>VZQC01007830.1:1546436-1567874 GCA_009823505.1 Rhizomys pruinosus
GCTCTTACAGAGGACCCGGGTTCGATCCCCAGCACCCACATGGCGGCTGAGAACCGTCTGAAGCTCCAATTCCAGGAGAACTCCAGTTCCAGGGGAATCCGAGACCCTCTTCTGACCTCCGCGGCGTTGCACGACACGGGTGCACAGACTTGCATGCAGACAGTACATTCATACACATACAGAAATAAATAAAAAAAATCAATAAAAAAAGAGAAAATGCATAAAGACAATTGTTATTCATTGTTGGAAGTAATGTCCTCTTATTTTATGAATAAAATTATTTCTGAAATGTTCATGTTAAGAGCCATTCTAACAGAAGCACAGATTGTGTTCAGCTCTGCTATGAGTGCTGGAAATTTCTTGTAAATATTTGATAATTTTTATAACCAATATAACTTTTTACAATCAATAAAAAGAGCCACTGTGGATTTTTACTGATTTGCCCTGTCAGAAGCCCAGGTAAGTGAGGGTGACCATAAAATTAAGGTTTTCTTCTAATTGAACAGTCAGTGTCCCCCAGGCTTTCACATGGCTTAGTGTTACTTTTCTACTTGCATGGCCCTTGTTTGTATAGCAATAAACTTACCTAATAACAAGTTCTGGATTTTATAATAATTAACAGATATGGATATGCTGTAGAAAAAGGTGCTGAGGATTGAAGTAAGTAGTTTGGGAACAAGATTGTACACATAAACTCTACTTGATTTATAATTCTATGTTGGTCACTTTCCTGGATTTCAGCTGATCAAACTGATCATGACAATATTTGGCACTCCATGAATAGCAAACTATTTGCAGTCCTAGTGTCATGATAAAGAAAATGAAATATATAGATTACTTAAAAAGCAAAGAAGTAAGAAAACAAATGACCTACTCAAAAGATGGAGTAAAGAGCTGAACAGAGACTTCACCAGTGAGGTAGGAAAGATGGCTGGGAAACATCTTAAAAAGTGTTCAACATCATTAATATTTAAGGAAATGCAAATTAAAACCACTCTCAGATATCATCTCACTCGAGGCTAAGATCAAGAATACAAATGACACCAAATGCTGGAGAGGTTGTGGGGAAAGGGGAACACTCATCCACTGCTGGTGGGAATATAAACTTACACAACCATTATGGAAAGCAGTGTGGAGAACCATTAAAAGTCTCAAAATGAGCCTACCACCTGGCCCAGTCATACCACTACTGGGTATATACCCAAAAGACTCATCCTACCATAAAGATACATACACATCCATGCTTATTACAGCTCTCTTCACAATAGCGAAGAGCTGGAACAAACCCAAATGCCCCTCAACAGATGAGTGGACAACAAAAATGTGGTACATCTACACAATGGAGGACTATTCAGTGGTAAAGAAAGATGACACCATGAACTTTGCCATTATGCTAAGTGAAGTAACACAGTCCCAGAAAAATGAGCCGTGAATGGTTTCCCTCATTTGTGGATGCTAACACCAAATCTCCAGCTGAAAGGCAAGCTGAAGAACATTATTGTTATATTTCTTTTTATCTGAAAGCAACTATGATGTTATAATGTAAATCTCTTAACAGGCTCTAGAATAGACACACCACTTATTTTCAGACTCTGTAATTACTGTATATGGGTGGAAGGTACGTATTCATATTTTAGAATAATATAAAATTAATGGGGGAAAATGTGAATTCCTAAACATATTTTGGAATTAACATAAAGTTTATTCCCAAAGGTCATAATTTTGATGCACATGTGATGATTATATAGGCATTTGTTGGAGCAATACAAAGGGGAGGGAAAAGCAACAACATAAAGAGGACACCCTCTTCTGACATCCGCGGCATTGCATGACACGGGTGCACAGACTTGCATGCAGATGGTACATTTATACACATACAAAAATAAATTTAAAAAATTAAAAAAAAAAAGAACTGAATGATATTGTTGAACTCTGGCCCAAACAACAAGCCTCTGTAGGGAAAAACTTTGGAAAGACTGAAAGTTGCAAGACATGTATGCAGAAAGCATGAACTGGGGTGGGATGGGGGCAGGGAGAGGGGAATGTGTCTAAATTGGACTGAATGATAATGAATGAAACACACAATTCATCAATAAAAGTATTTTAAAAAGAAAATGAAAGCATAAAGATATGAGATTGTTCCATTTGGGGTCGTAGAGAGCCTAAGAGAAAGAATTTATGAGGAAAAACTGATGTATTCATTCAATGTGTATTTAGAACAGCTATAAGTTGGGCTGTTTTCTAGATGTCAGGAACACAGCCTTGAATAAAACGATCAGTGCTTAACTTTTGGGGTTTTATTGTTTGAGTTGAGTTACTATAAAATGTGTCTTTCTCACTGAAAGTCTACACACACACACACACACACACACACACACACACACACCACACCACACCAGGTGTCTAGGTTATAGAACAGAGATGCAAATAAGTGAAAATGGCCTTAGTATTAGAAAAATATGATGTTTTCATCTGGAAATAAGATTACATTTGTGTATTGGGATAAATGAGAAGATCATTGCCTTACATGGTGTAGTGAGATGACTTCAAATTCTAGAGGCAGGCAAAGAGCATGCCTTAATTTTGCAGCATTGAAAATAACATAGAATTGGGACATATTTTGAAAAAATAAGAAAAGTAAGGAATGTAATGGAGCTGCACCAATCTTGGCTTCATTAATTCCCTTGCTTTATTTATCTGATATTTCAAGTCTAAGACAAAAATAATTTATAGGTGAGATCAACATATCACCATCACGTCTTCTGAAACCTACACTAAGTCAAGAAACAAAAAAAGAAAAGTTTACTGAAAAACTGCACCATACCTAAAAATGTTCTTCATAAATTCAGATAGCAGTTTAGCACATGGTACTATCTACATAAATCCTATTTGAAATGTTTAAGAAGAAACAAATTTTGAATTTCAATGTTCAGCATCTTGTCCTTGTATTACACAAATTACTCAGGATTAACCTATCCCATGTGACTTATACTGTATTCTCTTATCACACACCATACTGCTCCAACATTGGGCAGGAATTATTTTAGCTCCATATCATCATACTTCCTGGTGGAAATGCTAACAGAGGCATCCTTTTGATTTATAATGTTACTAGCTTGATTTTAACATTCAGGCAGGTTATGGAAACAGCCTAAAACAAAGGAACCATGATTGGTACATTTCTATTACTCTTTGCTTTGCAACTTAAATTTTTAATTTTCTATAGCTTATAGGTAACTGATGAGATACCTTACATCTGAAAGAATTTCTTCATTCAGAGACTATTGTCATGTATTAAAGCATTTTCCTTCCTATGTATGTGTTTTGGGCACTCAAAAAGTCCCATTTTTTGGTCCCTAAAAGTACTTAAAATTCAAACTGCTTAATACTTACTCATAATAGACAATTATTTTAAATAAGTCTCTGGTTCTTTATTCTTTCTCAATAAAAAAAATCAGTAAAATGGCCTTTTCACTTACAGTGTCTTTCTTATTCAAAGGCATTCTGAACTTTCAGTATAGAACTAAGGGATTAGTGTTTGAGCAGTCAGCAAATAAAACTGTAGTTATCATTTACTCCATGTTAGAAATAGAAATGTTTGTGTTGCGGATCCCTAAAGGTGCTTTCATTAAATTTCGAGTTAGTATTGCCTTGCAATCTTTAAATTGTATATAAATAGTAAAGCTCATTTTCTAATTCTCAAAGTGTGGACACAGTATTTACAATATGTCCACAGCTCTTCCAGCATTATATACACTAGGCAAAGTATAATTAGACACGTAATATTAAGACTCACTCAGTCAATATATATCACTGCATATCTAGCTTGTGCTCACTGAGCTGTAATGATTAAACCTGTTTGCATTTTCCATTTTGAGCACATGTTCTAGAGACACTGATTCTTTCTATATTGACCTATTTCATTTCAGATCATTCACTTTCTTTCCAGACCTGTAATTTATAGATATAAACTATTTCAAGATTTTCTGATAGCATTTAGTGGATTAACAATTTGTTACTGCTTTCTTTCTCTAAGAAGTCTGATGTCTGCTTTATTTGCTTCCATCTGGCCCAGATCATTTAAGTCTCCCTTTGCATTCTTTCCTTTGTCTTTGGTTAGAGGTCCATGCTCTATTCTTAACTTTACCTTTACACTTCTTATTTATCAGGATATAATTATCTCCCCTAATTTTAATTAGTTTACAAAAGAGCTTACTTATGGTATTTTCACACACACTTAGTTTAGGCTGATGGTCTCTGTACTGCCCCATCTCCTTGACCCAAACCCCTGGTTAAACTCTTCCACCTTGGGTATTGCCCCTTCCATTTTAATATCATCTGCATTCTATTGCCCTCCTTCCATTCTCTCTTAAATATTTTGCCCCCACCCCATGAAACCCTTTCTAGTGTCTTGGCATTTTACACATTAATTCCAACATATATACACATATATAAAAATGAGCTAGTGCCTGCATCAGAGAGAGGACATGTAGCACTTGTATTTCTGAACTTGGGTTAGTTAGCACACATAATGTAGTATTTTCATTTTTTAAAATACTTTCATTGATGTTTTGGGTATTTCATATATCATCTTTCAGTCCAATTTAGGCATATTCCCCTTTCCCTGTCCCTCCCACCCTGCTCCAGTTTATGTATTCTGCCATAGATGTCTTACATCTTTCTCTCAGTCTTTCCAAAGTTTTTCTCTGCAGAGGCTTGTTGTTTGGGGCAGAATCTAACTGTATCAGTCAGTTCTTTGACCCAGTCCTTACGTTGTTGTTGTTCTCTCTCCTTTGTATTGCTCCAAAGTATGCCAATATAAACATCACATACGTATCAAAATTACAAACTCCAAGAATAAACTGTATGTTAATTCCAGAATATGTTTTGGCATTTATATTTTCCCTTTAATTTTATATTACTCTAAAATATGAATACATATCTTCCACTCTTATATAATAATCATAATGTCTGAAAATAAGTGGTAGGTCAATTTTAGAGCCCGTTAAAAGAGATTCACATTATAACAGCACAGTTGCTTTCGTATAAAAAGAAATATTACAATAACATTGCTCAGTGTGCCTTTCAACTGCATATTTGGTGTTAGCATCCACAAATGAGGGATACCATTCAATTTTTTTTTTTTCTGGGACTGTGTTACTTCACAGAGTATAACGGCTTAGAGTTGCAGCCATTTACCTGCAAAGTTCATGATGCCATCTGTCTTTATCACTGCATAAAACTCCATTGTGTAGATGTACCACATTTTTGTTATCCACTCATCAGTTCAGTGGCATTTGGGTTGTTTCCAGCTCTTCCCTATTGTGTCCTCAATAAACATAGACGTGCATGTATCTTCGCAGTAGGATGAGTCTTGTGGGTATGTACCCAGGAGTGGTAAGACTGGGTCAGGTGGTAGGCTCATTTTGAGTCTTTTAAAGGTTCCCCACACTGCTTTACATAGTGGTTGTATGAATTTATATTCCCACCAACAGTGGATAAGTGTTCCCCTTTCCCTACGACCTCTTCAGTATTTGGTGTCTTTTGTTTGCTTGATCTTAGCCAGTGTTACTGGAATGAGATGATATCATAGAGTGGATTTAATTTGCATTTCATTAATTATTATTGATGTTGAACACTTTTTAAGCTGTTTCACAGCCATCTTTACTTCCTCACTGGTGAAATCTCTGTTCAGCTCTTTACTCCATCTTTTGAGTAGGTCATTTGCTTTCTTAGTTCTTTGGTTTTTGAGTAGTCTATATATTCTGGATGATAATGCTCTGTCAGATGTATCACCAGTGATGATTTCCACCCACTCTATGGGTTTTCTCTTCACTTTCTTGATTGTTTCTTTTGCTGTCCAGAGGCATTTGAGTTTGATGAGGACCCATTTGTCAACTGTTGACCTTATTTCCTGTGAGGCTGCTATTTAATTATTTTTCCCACACCTATGTCTTGTAGGTTGCTGCCAACTTTTTCTTCTATTACCTTTTTTTTTTCACATTGAAATCTTTGATCCACTTGGAGTTGATTTTTGTGCAGGGTGAGAGGTAGGGGGTTAATTTTGTTCTTCTACAAATGGTGATTCAGTTTTGTCAACACCATTTGCAGAAGATGCTATCTTTCCTCCATTGAGCTATTTTGGCCCCTTTGCTGAATATGGGGTTGCTGAAATTGTATGAGCTCAAGTTGGATCTCCAATTTTGATCCGTTGGTCAACAGGCATGTTTTTGAGGCAGTACCAGGCTGTCTTTGTGAATATAACCCTGCAATATAGCTTAGAGTCTGGTAAAGCAATCCTCCGTGTATTGCACTTTTTGCTTAGAGTTGCTTTATCTATACAGGGTCTTTTGTTTTTCCATATGAATTTAAGGACTATTTTTCCAAGTCTGTGAAGAAAGACATGGATTTTAATTGGGATTTTATTGAATCTGTATATTAATTTGGGTAGAATGGACATTTTTATATTAATTTTTCTAATACAAGAGCATGGGAAGTCTTTATATCTTTTGATCTCATCTTCAATCTCCTTCTTCAGGGGTTTAAATTTTTTAGTTATAGAAGTCTTTGCTGTCTTTGGTTAGATTTTTCCCCAGGCATCTTATTTTTTTGAGGCTATTGTGATTGGAAGGGTCTCCTTATATTCCTTCTCCAGTTGCTTATTGTTAGTATACAGAAAGGTTACTCATTTTTCTTTTGCCCTTCGAGAGGTTCATCATTTGTAATTTTTCTAGATTAATTTTGTATCCCACCACTTTACTAAAACTTTTAATAATTTCTAGGAGTTTTCTGGTAGAGTTTTATCATCCCTTAGGTAAACTATCTTATCATCTGCAAAAAGGGATAGTTTCATTTCTTTTCTGATTAGTATTCCTTTAACATCCCTTTCTTGCCTTATTGCCCTTGCAAGTGTTTCAAGCACTATATTGAAGAGGAGTGGTGATAGGGGACAGCCTTGCCATGTTACCACCTTTAAAGGGATGCTTCTAATTTTTTCTCCATTTAGGCTGATGTTAGCAGTTGGTTTGTTGTATGTATTGGTTTGATTATGTTGAGGAATGTTCTCTGCATTCCACTTCCCTCTAGAACTTTAAGAATGAAGGGATGTTGGATTTTGTGGAAGGCCTTTTCTTTGTCAATTGAGATGATCATGTGGTTTCTGTCTTTCAGTCCATTTATGTGTTTTATAGTATTTATTGATTGATGTATGTTGAACCATCCCTGCATCTATGGTATGACTCCAACTTGATCATGATGGATGATCTTTTTGATATGGGTCTGTATGTAATTTGCAAGCATTCTGTTGAGAATTTTTGCATCTATATTCATTCATGAGATAGGTCTATAATTTTCTTTTTTGGTTATGTCTTTGCCTGGTTTTGTATAAGAGTGATGCTGGCTTCATAGAAGGAATTTGGGAGAATTCCCTCTGTTTCTATCCTTCTGGAAAGTTTGAGTACTAAAAGTTGTAAGACCTCTTTTAAATGTTTTATAGAATTCTGCTGTGAAACTATCTGGGCCTGGGATTTTTTTAGTTGGGAGGTTTTTAATTACATGTTCAATTTCCTCAAATATTATGGGTGTGTTTAAAGTGTCAATCTCTTCTTGGTTAAACTTTGTTGATTCCCAGGATTTCAAATATTCATTTCTCTTTGGCTATCAAATTTAGTAGAGTATAGATTTTTGAAGTATTCCTATACGATTGTCTGGATCTTTTCATCGTTGTAATGTTTCCCCTTTCATCATAAATGCTATTGATTTGGAGTTGTTCTTTCTTTATTTGGTTAATTGGGTTAGAGGTCTGTCTATTTTGTTTATCTTTTCAAATCGCCAGCTTTTGGATTCATTGATTCTTTGTATTGTTTTCTTTGTTTCTATTTCATTGATTTCTGCTCTGATTTTTATTATTTCTTCCTGTCTGTTGGGTTTAAAGTTCATTTCCCTCTTTATTTCTTCCTTGACCCAGTCATTATTCAGGATTGTGTTGTTTAGTCTCCATGTATTCTTCTAGCTAGTAGGTCTTATTCTGGTGTTAATACTGAGCTTTCTGGCACTGTGGTCTGATAGAATGCATGAAGTAATTTCAATCATTTTGTGTTTGTTGAGATTTCTTTTGTTTCCCAGTATGTGGTTGATCTTGGGGAATGTTTCATGAGGTTTTGAGTAGAAAGTATTTTCTCTGGTGTTTGAGTGGAATATTCTGTAGATGTTTGTGAGGTCCACTTGGTGTATTGTATTGTTCAGTTCTGATGTCTCTCTGTTTACTTTTTGTCCAGTTGTTCTCTCCAAGTGGCTGAGTATGATACTGAAATCCTCCACTATTAGCATGCTGGGATTAATCTGTATCTTGAGGTCCACAGAATTGTGTTCATAAAGTTTGGTGCACCAGAGTTTTGTGTAAAGACATTTAAGATTATGAAATCTTCCTGGTTAATTTTTCCTTTGATAAGGATGTAATGAATCTCTTTGTCTCTTCTGAATAACTTTACTTGGAGGTCTATTTTATTATTAGATATTAGATTTATTATTAGATATTAGAATAGCAACTCCTGCTTGCTTTTTGGTACCATGTGCTTGGAATATTTTTTTCATCCTTTCACTCTAAGGTGTCTGTCCTCGAAGGTGATACGGGTTTATTTTAGACAGCATATAGATGGATTCTATTTCCTAATCCAATTGCCTATGTCATTGGATTGGGGAATTCAGACCATTCATATTTAAGGTTATTCTTGAGAGATGTGTGTTGCTTCCTTTCACCTTGATTTTTGTTTGAATTCTTGGTCTAGGTTTGTGTTTGCTTTGTTATGCTTTTGTTAATTTCTCTCTGTAGTTGCTTGGGGATAGTTGCTCCTTTCCTCTGTTCTTTGAATTGCTTCAAGTATTTTCTGAAGTGTTGGTTTGTTTGGCATGTATTCTTTCATCTTGTTTATGTCATTAAAGGTTTTTCTTTTTACTTCAACTATAATTGACAATCTGGTTTGGCATCTAAAGTCCTTTAGCAATAGGAATACTTTGGTCCATGTTCTTCTGGCTTTCATAGCTTGCATTGAGAAGTCAGCTGTAATTCTGATGGGTTTTCCCCTTATATGTAACTTGTTTTCTCTTGTGGCTTTCAGTATTTTGTCTTTGTTTTGAGCATCTAGCATTTTAACTATGATATGGCATGGGGAATTTCTTTTCTGGTCCTGTCTATTGGTGTTCTACGTGCTTCATATATTTTTATAGGTTTGTATCTTTTCATTTTGGGGAATTTTCTTCTATTATTCTGTTGAAGGTCTCATCAATATACTTGTCTTGGGATTCTTCTCCTTCCTCTATCCCTACGATGTGGAGGTTTCATCGTTCATAGTGTCCCACATATTTCCTGGTTCCACTCTTGTGTTTTTTTTTTAATTTTTCATAATCTTTACTTGAGGATTCTAGTTGTGCTGTGTTATCCTGAAGGTCTGATAGTCTTTCTTCTGCTTCATCCATTCTGCTTTTGAGGCTTTTTCACATCCTTTCATGTTGATTGGATGAGTCGTCAGTTTCCTTTTTCATTTCATCCTGTGTTTCCTTCAGTATTTCCGCTTCCTTTTGGGGCTTGTCATTATCTTCTTGTAGCTCCTTGCAGCACTGGTCAGTTTCTTTCTTTAACTATGATATGGCATGGGATCTTTTCAGTGTTTCCACTTCCTCCCAGAGCCCATCATTCTCTCCTTCTAATTCTTTGTAGAGTTAATCATTCTTTCCTTCTAGTTCCTTCCTGAGTTTTTCATTTTCTCCCTTTATTTCTCTTATTTGTTCTTTATATTCTTTGATTTCTTTCAATATGTCTACCATTGTTCTTCTAAGGTCCATATCTTGGTTTCCTTCCAGGGAGATCTTTTTGTAGGGATCTTCTATACGACAGGTAAATTTCAGTGTGGATTTATTATGAGCTTTTCCCATGTTGCTGTTTTTTTTTGTTGGGTCTTTGGCATGTGGATTTGTTTGGTTTTTTTTTTTTTTTTTTGCTAATCTCAAATGTTAATATGGTTGACTGGTTGGTCACTCACTCTGTTTCCTGGTGGCTTGTTCCTCAATGTTGGCTATGCAGCCTATAATTACTAAAACTGTGGCTGCTGGATCATCTCCACCACAGGACTAGCAGCTTGAGGGGGAGAGGTGAAAGGGTGGTCCTTTGGCCCATTTGCCAGTATTCTGTCCTTGGGAGGGGGCACAAGACAGGTCTACCTCATCTGGTCTGGCAGTTGCACTGGTGTCTTGCTGGCCACCTGTTGAGCTCTGTGCATGCTGCTCTGCTCACTGATACCTGAGGTAGGTGGTCTCTTGGCACTCCCAAGCCTGGGGGTGGGGGGGATCACAAGGCAGGGTTGTAAGGCAGGTTTACTTTACCTGGCCTGGCTGCCGCACTGGTGTCTTGTTGGCCACCGGTCTAGCTCTGTGCACACTGCTCTGTAATGTAGTATTTTCAATTTGATTCATTTACCTGCACATTTTAAGTTTTTCTTTTTTCCCTTTATAGGTGAATAAGAACATGTACCACAGTCTCCTCATATACTCATCTGTTGTTGGAAACTTAGGCTAATTTCACTGCTTGCTTTATGAATAGAACACTAATAAACATGGACAAGCAAGTGCCTTTGTATAAGAATGTACACTTTCTAATTATACTGAACTATTTTCTTCTTCTGAAGACTTGTCTTATCTCCCACATGATCCATTTCATTTTTGAAATTAGTATTTTGCAAATATTTGCAAAAATAAATTCTGAATTATTTCATCAGCAATAGTTAGTTCTAAGTTGGTTTACATTAATTTTCATCAAATATTAAACAAACCACATTCTTAATGGGAATCCAACTATGACATATTCACCAACAACTCCAATAAAAAATATGAAGTCTAATAAGTATCTTCTTTCAAAATTTATACTTACTGCATATTCATGGTTTCTTTTGTTCTTAGACATAAATATCTTCTATGCAAATACAGCCTTTTCAGTGTTCTTCTCAGATCTTCATGCTAGGCAGCATAAGGTTTCCTCAGCTATCACATGCTACAGGTTTTAAATATACTAGAAAGTTTATTTTATGATATGAACTGAGATAGCTCAGCCTCTTTTTTCTCTCTATCACCTTTTATTCATACAGAGGTTTATCAGTATTTTAAACAAGCTGCATCCAAATTTTGGTTTCTCCAATTCACACTAGATGGAAATTTGTTTTGAACCATGTTCCATACATGAACATTATCAAACACTGATGTGTAAAGCAATGCCTACATATAAAATTTGTCTTATTTAGAGAGTGTCCTTAATTAGAGACTGGCCATTAAGGGAGTCTTTTAAAATTACTGTACAAGTCCTAAGTTTTCTATCACTAATAAAGAAAATAAATCTATCTTAGTAGTAAAGCTTCACTTTAAAAAAATTATTACCCCAAAGGATAGAGGGGAAACATCAAATTGATGACTCTTTGTTACTGTCTTTGAAAACTAATGCACCAGTGTCTGATTCAGCAGAAGCAGCTGCAGTTCTTGATGAGTTATCAAGGTGCCTGCTAGGTGTTAGGTTATATCTTTATATTTACTGTGCTTCCTTTTTTTAAAATAGTTGCGCACAAATGTAGTTTCTGCAAAGCTGTGGCATGAATAAAGTGGGACATATAAAATTCTAGTAAAATAACACGATCAATGTTTTCCTTAAGTTGAATGTCAGACTGCAACTCCATTCATCCCATCTGAAAATTTATAGCTAACACGTTTATATCAGCTGAAAATCGAATCTGAAATATACCAAAATAGTATTTTTAAAAATGCAATTTTCTTCAAATTCGTGTTTTAAATTGAAAAGTAAGGGCACAGTATTTTTGCCATATACAGGAGTATGCTTCGCTACACGTTGAAAGATATAAGGTTGCTTTGATTAATTTGAGCTTGCTATAATTCTAATTAAATTGGAAACAGTGTCATGAATGAGACATTGTTTTCCTATGTTGATTTCACCTTATATACTTAGCTCATCTTAAACCTCTATGCCAATTTCATTTTCAAACTCTGGCACAAAGTGTGTTTATAAACAAATTGATAAAATGTGGCAAACCATACAATCTTTTCCATGTTTGACTTCAACTTAGCTATGTTATTTCTGAGAACACCGAGCCTCCACAATCAGCATTAGGATTCTGAAGGAATCCTGCTTCCTTGTGTCTCTTTGCTCTTGTGAAATTCAGTCTCTATGACCATTTGCATGACACTATGCATTTTTAATGCTTTTCTACATAAATTTTCTTAATGTGCTATGCGTGGTTCTTCATTAAACATGAATTTGGGGTGGCAAATGCATCATCTCCTATTAATCTTTTTTTAATTACTTCTTTATTTTTTTCATTTTTTTAACAATAAGTAATAATACAAGTATCCTTCATGTGAAACCAATTTGCAAGCAGTTGTGCCCAAACCCACACAGATCATGGGTCCCACTATCCAGCTGGGGGGGCTTGTATATTCAATCAAGTTGATCAGATGAGTGTCCAGACTATATTGCTGTAGTTTCACCATTCACCCCAATCGCAGCCCTTACATTCCATCACACCCCCTCTTTCACAGATTGTTCCCTAGACTTAGAAAAGGGGCACAGGTGGACGGGAAGCAAAACAGTCTACTTTCTCTGGAGCTGTTGTCTTGGACTCTGGTCAGTTCTGGCTGTTTCCTTTCATGGGCTGACAGTTTGTCCAGGAATAACCTTTCAATCCTACTAATGAAGCACAAACAATTAGATATATAGGTATTTAAACAGTACTAATTGTTATGGTAGGTTACTTTGGTATAGACACAGATGTTTGGATGGTATGTTAATCCATGAATTACGTTTTTCTGTAAAAATATGACACGGTCTTACTGTGGCTTATAACATCTCCTAACCACTAGAGGGCGTAAGCTTGTGGCATCAGCCATGGGTTATTCCTCCAAGGAGAGAGCTTCCTATTAATCTTACAAGTTACCTGTCATTGCTGGGGCACCACCAAAAACTACATCAGCTATGTCAATGATGGCTGCAGAGAATTACTTTAATATATATTTTTACTGCTTCATGTAAATCTCTGGATTCTGTTGTGCTTTTTCGGTAGCAGTAGGAAGACATTGCTTTAAACAGTGAACTATTCACCAACACCTCTAATAAAAAATATCAAGTCTAGTCATACTTGTAACATACAAAGCATGAACTATAAAATTAGTGGCTCTGTGTATAAACTTCTCTTAATATATTTTCTGGTTTCTTCAATTTGCCTGCCTAGTGTCTGATAAGACAAACTGATTTTAAACCTAACCCCACCCCCCACCCCTAGCCTTTCTTAAGGAGCATCACATCTTTCATGTTCTCCACATACTGTTTAATGAACACAGAATCAGAAAATGGATTTGCTTTTTATTATAAAATATGATACTTCATACGTGTTACAACATTTGTAACCTTAGTTCTAATTTTAAGAGAAAAATAACTTTCAGAAGACAGGATTTTATTCAGCCCTCCTATTTTTTTACTTACAGTGCAATCCTTGACAAGCACACACTTTGCACCATGTTTTTATGTAGACCTTTTAAAATTACTCTTTAAATAGCTAAACACATTCTCTATGAATTAAACCAAATGATTTACTATTTGCTTTAACCAAAAATAGTCATCTCTCTATTTTCATTGAAACAAATCTTTATATTTTTGAGAAGTTTTGTTTTAGGCATTCTCAGATAAAAATCAGTGATATAAGAAGTTCTATATTTATTCTTATTTTAAAAATTAATTGACAAGAAAAATATAATGCAAGGCTTTGGCCCTTGTGCATCACAACTGTTAATGTAAGATGAAGTAGAAGGCTGACTGTAGAGCATGGTGGGGTGGTTTGCATAACACATCTGAGGTGTAGAAGCACCCTCAATAATCAAATAGAAGACTTATATGTCTTCTAAATAACATGAAGTATCTGTCATTTGCAATGTTTGGCTAAAACATTGATAATAACTGTGTTTTGCTAGCTAGTCACCAAGAACATATGTAACATCTGTTGCTGCCAATTTGACTGTCTGCACTTGGAAGATAACCTACTGGAAGCTGCACACCACAATAAAACTGAAGCTATACATGTTCACAAATAGCTAGAGCATCATTTATTTAATGTGACATTATGGCACTCTATTGTCATTCACAGAGTTTGTGCTCAAGAACCATGCAACTGAGTTATAAAAACAGCAAAAGTCACACAAACAAAACCCCTCATCCTGTTTTATGTAAACTTAAAACGTTGTTTTAGACACATTGATAGCTATCCTGAGCCACATAAATCTGGTGGACTGTAGGCTGAACATCCCTGTAAATTGAATATTGGTATTTCTCTGAATATATGCTTAAAATTAATAGTTCAAATGAAAAGGAAAACACAAATAATTATAGATGTACTAAAAATCCAAAGCAATAATCTTATAACTTTTTCTTGACAAAATTCCATGTTTTCCTTTATATTTTAGCTGTGCAATCACTGATTGACTGGTGACATGAAGACAAGCTTTTCTACAGATAGAATAGGCATGTAATCATGTTCTCTGTGGTTTGGTCATGTTTCTGCATCAGAAGTTTAACTTGTGGTTCAGTATGAAACCAAAGGACAATGTCAGGAGCAGATATGCTAGATGTACTCAGACATGACCTGCTTCCAAGGGAGACAAAACATGTAGACCCCATTCACAGGCAGATGAGCTCCTGTAAGACTCATAACATAAGCCAAGAGATGCTGAGAACACCCATGGCATTGGAGCCTGACCAACACTCGAGAAGTAAAGGTTAGTGACATGTTAGAATTATATGTTTTCATTACTATGAAAATATCTTCCAGTTTATATCCTCTTCAAGCATTCATTACTGAGAATATAATCTCCTACTTCTTATTTGCCCAATGATACAGAACTTTCTCTAGGCTTGCCTCTGTCTCCCTACCATTCACACCTCTTTCTGTTCCCTATCCAAACACTTCCTATGCTGGATGTCAATGTGCTAGGATGGTATGATCAGATTTTCAGCCAGACCATTTGATGTCACACAAATAAATGAGTTAACTAATAGGTGATGGGGCATTGGTGACAATTTTCAATACATTGAGATTGTTTGTCATAATTTACTTATTGCAGGACCTTCAACAAATCATGTAAATAGATACCAACGATTCTAAACTATATAGAGGTATAAAAGATCAACCTAGCCCATCTCTCCAAAGTCGTGGAGTCCTCTGCATCATCGAAGGACAGAACATAAATCAGGAGAGATTATAAAAATGGAGTTGGGAAGTCTGAACTATTAAATATTGAAAAATCTAGCTTATTTTACAAGCATATATACATGTGGGCTGTTTCCATGTTCCTCCCAAGGTCCTTGTAGTGACTCACATTGCCTTGGGGCCATATGCCCTGGAGGATGGTGGCCTGCTCCCGCCTCTTCCCTCCCAATCAGACTGCAGATAATTCTGATAGAATAGGGCAACATCTTTCAAGCTGTTAACTTTGCTCCTTAGGCTGTCTTCTTTCCAACCTGTTTTCTCATAACACTGCATGTAAAATTATCTTTTAAAACTCCCATCTGATCCAGTGACCATGTCTCAGAGTAGATGAGTGTGACCACTGGAGAGAGCTCACATACAATACTTATACCTACTTGACTTTACATAGCATATTTTTCTTCTGTGAGCCTTATTTATAAAATGAAGCAGGCTGTTTTGATGCTCAGATTTAATCTCAGCTGTAAAATAGATAGCAAATAGTATTGTTTGGTGTGGTGGTTTGAATGAGCGTGCCCCCCATAGTTTTGTCTCCAGTTGGTGGCACTGTTTTTGGGGAGTCTTGGACAGTGTGGCCATGTTGCAGGAAGTACATCATTGGGGTCAGGTTTAGTGAGTTTAACAAGCCTTGCAGTTGCCTTCCTGTGCTCATTGGAAATGTGAATATTGGTTTTCTGTGCCAGCCCTGGCCACCATTCCTCCCTGCCACATTGGGCTGACTCTTAATTCCTTGGAACTGTCAATTGTAAGCTCAAATAAACTCTTCCTTTTATAAATTCCCTTGGTCATGGTGGTTTTATCACAGCAACCGAAAAGTGACTAGTACATTTGAAATGAGGACACTTCTGTTCTTTTCAATTTTTTCTAATTTATTGTTTTATATATTTTTGGTACAAGATTATGTTACAACTCAAATCTAAATCCATGTCCCCCTCCCTACCTCCCACCTCACCAGATTCACCATTTCAGTCAGTACTTTGATGCGGTCTTTTCTGTTCTTTTTTTTAAATTTTTTAAATTAATTTTATTTATTTCTGTATGTGTATGGATGTACTGTCTGCATGCAAGTCTGTGCACCCATGTCATGCAACGCCGTGGAGTTCAGAAGAGGGTCTCAGATCCCCCTGCAACTGGAGTTCTCCTGGAATTGGAGCTTCAGACGGTTCTCAGCTGCCATGTGGGTGCTGGGGATAGAACCCGGGTCCTCTGTAAGAGCGGTCGGCACTCTTAATCACTAGGCCATCTCTCCAGCCCCTGTTGTTGTTCTTTCCAATATGCATCACTCCCAACTACTTGGACAAAAGCTCTAGGAGCCCTGCACAGGAAATACTTACAACTAGGTAATTGATGCTAGCATCCACAGATGAAGGATACCATTCATCATTTGTTTTTCTGGGACTGTGTTACTTCACTTAATATATCTTCTAGTTCTATCCATTTACCTACAAAGTTCATGATGTCACCTTTCTTTACTCCTGCATAGAACTCCATCATGTAGATGTACCACATTTTCTCTATCCACTCATCACTTGGCACTGGGGCTGGTTTCAGCTTTTTGCTATTGTGAACAGAGCTGCAATAAAGATAGCTGTACATGTATCTCTGTGGTAAGATGAGTCTTGTGGGTATATACCCAGGAGTGGTATGACTAGGTCAGGTGGTGGGGTGATTTTGAGTCTTCCAAGGGTTCTCCACACTGCTTTCCATAGCAGCTGTACAAGTTTACATTCCCACTAGCAGTGGATGAGTGCTCCCTTTTCCCCAAAACTTCTCCAGCACTTTCTTGATCCTAGCCAGTCTTATCGGAGTGAGATGATATCTTAAAGTGGTTTTAATTTGTATTTCTTTAATTATTAGCGATGTTGAACATTTTTTTCCATTTTTTATTGATGCTTTGTGTATTTCATTCATCATTTTCCAATTCAGTTCAGGCGTATTTCCCTTTCTCTTCCCCCCACCCCACCCCACACCGATCCCAGATCATGCATTCTGCCATAACTGTCCTGCATCTTTCTCTCAGTTTTTTTTTCATTTTTTAACAATAAGTGATAATTTATGAGTACAAGCATCTTCATGTAAAACCAATTTGCAAGCAGTTGTGCCCAAACCCCCGCAGCCCATGGGTCCCACCATCCAGCAGGGGGTGCTTGTATGTTCAATCAAGTTGATCAAATGCGTGTCCAGACTATACTGCTGTAGTTTCACCATTCACTCCAATCGCAGCCCTTACATTCTACCATGCCCCCTCTTCCGCAGATTGTTCCCTAGGCTTAGAAAAGGAGCACAGGTGGATGAGAAGCAAAACAGTCTACTTTCTCTGGAGCTGTTGGCTTGGACTCTGGTCAGTTCTGGCTGTTTCCTTTCATGGGCTGACAGTTTTTCCAGGAATAACCTTTCAATCCTACTAATGAAGCACAAGCAATTAGCTATATAAGTATTTAAACAGTACTAAAAGTTATGGTAGGTTACTTTGGTATAGACACAGATGTTTGGATGGTATGCTAATCCATGAATTACATTTTTTTCTGTTAAGTATGACAGGGTCTTCGTGTGTCTTATAACGTCTCCTAACCTTTAGAGGATGTAAGCTATGCCTGGACAAGCTGGCAGCCCATGAAAGAAAACAGCCAGAATTGACTAGAGACCAAGACAACAGCTCCAGAGAAAGTAGACTGTTTTGCTTCTCATCCACCTGTGCCCCTTTTCTAAGCCTAGGGAACAATCTGCGGAAGAGGGGGCGTGGTAGAATGTAAGGGCTGCGATTGGGGTGAATGGTGAAACTACANGCATGTGTGGTCTCAATACATCTTTCCCACGTTAACATCAGGTCTTTGACAGCAGGGCCTTATCGCCTCTCTTCTTGCAGGTATCCCAGTTTAGAGGCAAGGAGCCTTTACCTTTTGTGGGGGCTTGGATCCCCTGGCCAACATCTCCTTGGTAGAATAATCCATTGCTGATGTCAGAGCTCTTGTATTAATATATTTTGCTTAAGTGCATAGCTTAAGGAGACTTTAGTATTATATTTGGTTCTGAACAGAGAATAAAGCTTTTCACAGTTCCTATGTCTATTAGTCAATTAAAGAAGGCAGTTTTACTGGTTTTATAAGAGATTACCTCTATAATAGTTGTCTCCAATTTATAGTTGGAGAACGACCTCATTATCATCATATTTCTCTTTGTTCTATGTATGGGAGGGAGGTAAGAAAGTCTCTCGTATTAAAACCTTTTAAAACCTTTGTGGCTGTTTCTCAGCCATCTCTAATTCTTCACTTGTGAAGTCTCTGTTCAGCTCTTTGCTCCATCTTTTGAGTGATTCATTTGTTTTCTTTCTTCTTTGTTTTTTGAGTAGTTTATATACTCTGGAAATCAATGCTTTGTCAGACGTTTCTGTGGTGAAGTTTTCCTTCCACTCTGCAGGTTTTCTCTTCACTTCCTTGATTGTTTCTTTTGATGTTCAGAAGCTTTAGAGTTTAATGATGTCCCATTAAACTCAAAAGCTCCTGTACAACACTTCTTTTCTTTAAGGGGCTCTCATTGTCTCATTACCTAAGCACTAGAGACTCTCCAAAATAACCTTTCTCCCTCAGGTCTTCTCTACTTTGGCCAAATTGATACACTCAGTGCTGGTCTGTCAGCCCCCACACATTGACTTTTAACCTCCACTATTTTAGCTAAACTTCTCTTACTTTATCAAATACCTTTTCCTTCATGTGGCAAAGCTCTAAAAGGCTAGTAAGGCCCAGTCAGCACACACATCACTTCCTGGTTCCTGATCACATAAGCATGCATATACTTACCACAATGTTTTGATAGATGCTTCTCTAATTCCCTTAGGAATGCTGAACAAATTAAGAACAGTCACATTGAATTACACTTAAGACAAAATAAGGTTTTTTTATTTTTAATTTTATGAGAGAGAGGAGAGAGAGAGAGAGAGAGAGAGAGAGAGAGAGAGAGAGAGAGAAGGAGGCTGAGATTGGATCTCATAGAGCTGGAGATACAGGGTGATAGTGAGCTGCCTGATGTGGGTGCTGAGGACCAAACTTGGATCCGATGGAAGAACATCAAAAACTGTTAACCATTGAGCCATCTCTCAAGTCCCCTCATTATTGAACTTTTAAACCTACCATAATGATCAGCATTGAACAAGACAGCCTTAAACACTGACTGAGTCGGATTTAATCCCAGGTGTTTATAGTCTATTTTTATTCTTTAGCTCTTTGTATTCTTATTTCTTATAAATTATATGTTGCATTAAATAAATCATTCCTAGGATCAGACAATGAAAAGTCTGTCTTCTCAAAATTTTATAGTCAGGGAGGCTTTCACCTTCAAATACAAAATTCAGGACTGGAGAGATGTTTCAGTGGTTAAGAGCACTGGCTGTTTTACAGAAGACCGGGTTTCAAATCCCAGCACCTACATGGCAGATAATAACTACTAGTAACTCCAGTTCCAGGGGATCTGACTTTCTCTTCTGACTTCCATGGCCACTGCATGACATGGGTTCATTTACACACATGCAGGCATAACATTCATACACATGAAATAAAAATGAATAAATAAAAAATTAAAATTTAAACACTTAATTTATATTTTCCTAAAGCTAACTAGAATCTAGAATTTAGTGAAATAAAACCTTGTAAGTGACTGCTGAATAGACTCGAGAATAAGTGAAGCACATTCATTATTATTGTACAAGGATTTATTTCTAAAATAGTATGTCTTGATGTTGAATTTATAAGAAACATTGAATAGAAATATTTTCCTTCCTGATTCAGGTTTAAAATACAAAGGAGAGTAAAAAACTTATAGGGATAATGATTTATTGTGCTTTTTTTTTTTTTTTTTTACTGGAATCATCTCTTTCATTTTTCTTTTTTTATTTATTTCTGTATGTGTATGAATGTACTATATGCATGTAGGTTTGTGCACCCGTGTTGTGCAATGCCGCAGAGGTCAGAAGAGGGTGTCGGATTCCTCTGGAACTGGAGTTCTCCTAGAATTGGAGTTTCAGACGGTTCTCAGCCGCCATGTGGGTACTGGGGATAGAACCCAGGTCCTCTGTAAGAGCGGTCAGCGCTCTTAACTGCTAGGCCATCTCTCCAGGTTTAAAATACATAGGAGAGTAAAAAACTTATAGGGATAATGATTTATTGTGCTTTTTTACTGATAATCATTCTCAACAGCATTAAAGAGGTTTAGTAGGTGGGTATTGGAAAACTATAACTTTATTCAACACTTAGATTATTTTAATGCTAATATGTGTATATGTTTTTCAGTGTTACTATACAATGCCATATTACAATGCTGCCTGAATAAAGGCACCTTGGATCTTAGCATTCATGTTGGCTAAGGGAGCCTGAATGGTTATGCACACCTGTCCTATCAGAAGTCTCTCAGAAGAGTGCTCCCATACAAGAGCTTGGCACCTTCATTCTATTACTGATAAAGGGCATATGTACATGTATGAAATTCCAGTTCTGTATAGCTTAGGAAATAGCCAGTGGCCACCTGGATGTGGTACGATATGCACACACCTACATCACCCAGTACTCACAAGGTCATCTGTGTGCCTACAATAAATGGGCCAATTTTTCCATTTAATTTTGGCATATGCTTTCAGAGGTATTCATTATTCAAAATACCTGTTTGTCCAAATCTATTAAGCTTTAAAACTACATTTTAATGGCCCCTTATATCTAAGCCCTGTTTAATATGGAAAATGCTTCAGAACTACTTACAAACACCATTAAATTTCATCACTAATTACTAATAACAGGGATGAAATTAGCACCTGTCTCAGCTGCTTTCGATGTTGGATTGCACTTAATAAATAGCTAAAAAAATCTTCTGTTGCTAAACATTTACGGAGGCCATTTGCATTCTGATTTTCTTTTTTTTTTCACATAAATTTATTTATTTATTTATTTATTTATTTATTTATTTTTAACAAATCTAGACCCGTGTTCCCGCTCATTCCCCCACCCCGCCAGAGCTCATGCATTCTGCCAAACATGCTTTCCATCTCTTAGTCTTTCTCAATATTTTCCATGGGGAAGTTGACTGTTTTGAGCAGAAGTTCACTGTTTCAGTCAGTTCTTTGATGCAGTCTTTTCTGTTGTTGTTGTTG
>VZQC01007830.1:1582137-1700311 GCA_009823505.1 Rhizomys pruinosus
ATATATATATATATATATATATGTCACATATATACCAAAATTATGACATTTGAAAGTAAACTGTACGCTAATTCCAAAATCTGTTTAGGAGTACACATTTTCCCTTTAATCTCTAATATATAAATACATACCCCCCATACATATACCAGAATTGCAAAGTCTGAACATAAGTGGTCAGTTAATTCGAGAGCCTGTTAAAAGATTCACATTATAACAGCATAGTTGCTTTCAGATAAAAAGAAACATAACATTAACTTTTCTCAGCTTGTCTTTTAACTAGGTATTTGGTTCTAGCATCCACAGATGAGGGATACCATTCATACTTTGTTTTTCTGGGACTGTGTTCACTTATCATAATGGCTTCAAGTTCCATCCATTTACCTGCAAAGTTCATGATGTCATCTTTCTTTACTACTGCATAGAATTCCATTGTGTAGATGTACCACATTTTCTATATCCACTCATCAGTTGAGGGACACTTGGGTTGCTTCCAGCTCTTTCCTATTGTGAAGAAAGCTACAATAAACATAGATGTGCATGTGAAAACAATGGCAAGGTCATAATTTCACTTAATATGATATAACTATCCCACAATGCATTATATATCATAAAGTAGGTGGTAAAGTCTTTGAATACTACTTAGTCCTTTAGTATATCATAACCTAAATATGATAATACAGGTTTACAGCACTTAACCGCTTAACACTTATGTCAATTACACATTCAAAAGGGAACAATGCAAATATCTCCTTAATATATGTATATATATATGCACAAGCACATTCTTAGCCTAATAGTACAAAAATGTGAATGTCAGTTAGAACCCACATTTCTGCAAGTGGTCCATGGCCTCAGCTGATATTTACAACTAACTTCAACTTCCCAATATTTTTTCCCTCCACCATCAGCAAGCACTTCTGCAAGGCCTGACGCTTTTCCTGGAGAAGTGACCCACTGGGTCATTTGTTGTCCTATCTGGATTGGTTTGTTGCAGATTCCCCTTGACCATAATCCCAGGACATGGTAGCACCAAAAGACTCCCTAAGGAATCTCCTGTCTTCTAGACATAATCTTCTCTACCCCCATTGTGGAGAAAGTCTAGTTTGTTCCTGGTAGTCTGGCTCAATCACTGCTCCTAATACTGTTATTCCTTTCTTAGGCTGTTGGCTTAAAGATATTAAAAGTCCATAGTGTCCAGGGAGAAGTTTTAGCTTCCAGTTCAGTGGTTGGTTGTGTCTCCCAACGCTGGAACCAAAATTTCTAGTGCAGCAGAGGGCAAAATCCAGGGTACAGGAAGGAGACATTTTCCTACCCAACCACTAGGGATGATAGTGATTGGAATCATTCCCACATCCACCCCTTGATTCCTGGATCCCTGAATCCTGTCTACATGTGAAACAGTACCATATATTGGACAATGATTCAAAACATAAACTTCCTTCTGGATGACCCCTCCCTACCACAGCCCTCCAGTCTATTGTCATCTAATTGAAGCTGTATCTATGTCTTTAAGAATCCATTCCATTTTATCAAGCCAATTGCTTCAGGATGGTGTGGAACATGATAAGGCCAGTGGATTCCATGACTATGGGCCTGCTGTTTTTCTTTTTTGAGAATGAAGTGATTTCCCTTGTCAGAACTGATGCAGTATGGAATCCCATGATGGTGGATAAGGCATTCTGTAAGTCTCTGGGTGGTAGCTTTGCCAGAGCATATTGTGCTGGAAAGGCAAATCCATAACCAGAATAAGTGTCTATTCCTGTAAGGACAAAGTGTTGTCCTCTTCATGATAGCAGTGGTCCAATGTAGTCAACCTGCCACTAGGTTGCTGGCTGGTCACCCTGAGGAATAGTGCTACATCAGGGCTCAGCTTTGGTCTCTGCTGTTGGCACTCAGCAGCTGTAGCCAGATCAGCCTTGGTGAGTGGGAGTCCAAGCTCTTGACCCCAAGCATCACTTCCAGCTCTGCCACCACGACCACTTTGTTCATGGGCTCATTGAGCAACAACAGGGATAGCTGGAGAAAGAGGATGACTGTCCAAAGAATGGGTCATCTGAGCGACTTGATTATTGAAATCATCCTCTGCTGAAATCACCTTTTGATGGGAACTTACATGAGACACAATATCTTCACATAATTTGCCCATTTGGAGAGATTTATCCACATACTTCTTCAGATATCTTTCTCACCAATTTCCCAAGTCTCTGACCATGTAGCCAAGCAAAACCATTTTCCCATGTATCAGTATATAATCAAAATGCACAATCATGTGCACTACCTGAAGTTCTGCCCACTGTGTAGGTTATCCTTCACCAGTGTCCTTCAGGGTTATTACAGAAATTGGCTGTAATGTTGCAGCTGTCCACTTCTGTGTGGTGCCTGCATAACCTACAGTACCATCAGTAAACCAAGTCCTAGTCTTCTCTTCTTCAGTCAACCAATCACACGGGACCCCATGAAGCCATAGGTGCATGCTTGAAAAGAGAAGGCATTGCAACAGGAGTAGGAACCACAGGCATTTGGGCAACTTCTTCAGGTAACTTGCTTGTGCCCTCAGGGCCTGCTCAGCTTGGATCACATAAATACCACTTCCATTTGATAATGGATTGTTCCTGTGCATGTCCTAATTTATGGCTTAGGGGGTCAGAAAACTCCCACCTCAAGATGGGCAGCTCAAGTTACATAGTGACTTGGTGGCCTGTTTTCAAAGATTCAATTTCTACTAAGGCCTGATAGCAGGCCAAAAGCTGTCTCTCAAAGGGAGAATAGTTGTCTGAAGATGAAGGTAGAGCCTTATTCCAAAATCCCAATGGCCACTGCTGTAATTCCCCTATGGGGGCTTGGAAGAGACTCCAGATGGCATTTCTATCTGTCACGGATACCTCAAGCACCATTGGTCCAAGGGGGAGAGCAGCCTGTACAGCAGCCTGGACCTGTTGAAGAGACTTTTCCTGTTCCAGGCCCCACTCAATGTTAGTTGTCTTCCAAGTCACTCCCTCTATGGATTGTAGTAACATACCAGATGAGGAATGTGCTGCCTCTAAAATCCAAAGAGGCCCTCTAGGCCTTGTCCTTCTTTCTTCACAGAGGGAGAGAAGAGGCACTGTAACTTATTCTTCCCTTTAAAAGGAATGTGTCTGAATGTTCTACACCATTGGACTAGAAATTTCACTAAGTAGAAGGCCCTTGAATTTTGATTGGAATTATTTCCCATTTTCTAATGCACATGTGCTTTACCAACAAGTCCAGACTGGTTGCTACGTCCTGTTCACTGGATCCAATCAGCATAACATCTCAACATAGTGGACCAGAATGATATTTTGTGAAGAACCAGGTGATCAAGATCCCTTTGAAGTAAGTTATAGCACAAGGTTAGAGAGTTAATATACATGAGGTAGGACAATAAAGGTATACAGTTGGCCTTGCCAGCTGAAAGCAAATTGCTTCCAATGGTCTTTATGAACTAATATTGAGATGAAAAGATGAAAGAATTTGTCAGATCAATAGCTGCATACCAGATGCCAGGAGACATATTAACCTGCTCAAGTAAGGAAACCATATCTGGAACAGCAGCTGCATGTATGTGGATTTGCCTCAAGATAGACTCCAAGTAGTCCAACAATGGCTGCACCATACTGGAGAGGCTGAGGATCCAGTAGTGGCCCAGTCCACAAGGCTGGATGTCTCAGTAGTCCCAATCTAGCTCTGAAAGCCTGATGGACAGCAGGAGATTAGCCATCATTGTTACATTTTATGAACTTGAAACACTTGATGACTAGTGTTCAGTTACTTGTTAGAATTCCCCTTTAAAGAAAAAGAATCCCCCTTTTTGAGGCTTGTGATATTTCACATTAAACTGACTTGCATTTCAAATAAAAATACTACAGAGATAATGTTGTATCTATGTCAGGATACCATTTGGGGGTTGTATGGTGTTGGTACATTGAATGGATCAATATATATATATATATCATTAGTATTTTTTTTTTTTTTTTTTTTTTCTGGATGTGTATGAGTGTACTGTCTGCATGCAAGTTTGTGCACCCGTGTCGTGCAACACCGCGGAGGTCAGAAGAGGGTCTTGGATTCCCCTGGAACTGGAGTTCTCCTGGAATTGGAGTTTCAGACGGTTCTCGGCCGCCATGTGGGTGCTGGGGATCGAACCCAGGTCCTCTGCAAGAGCAGTCGGCGCTCTTAACCGCTAGGCCATCTCTCCAGTTCCTAAATGGATCAATATTTTATAGTATACATAACAAGTTTTCTATTATAACTATTAAATGTATTTGGAGAGGAACTCAGGGAGTTTATTTCACTCAGTAATTTTCTCATTTTCTATGGCATCCTGCCTACCACAGTTACTGTGCTATCTCCCACACAGTGATTTTTTTGTTAGACTTGTATTTTCTGCTTTATTCTAATGAACTTTTATCATGTGACAATATTATTTTTTTAGCAATTTAATAAAATATTTAATGTATTTAATATTGAATAGAAATAGCAGAAATCCACACTTCTCCCTCCCATTTTCCTATCCTGCAGACTGAATGCAGGACCACATGCATGCTAAGCATAGATTCTACCACTGAGTTGCACCCTTGGTTTGTTATTTCTAATTTTTGTTACTACTTATTATCTAGAAACTTTTGGTATACTTTAGAAATCCAAGCTAGCCTGTGCTACTAGAATTCCTCTTCTAGACACAGTTGCCACTAATGCTCAGAAATGCCATTATATCCCTATGAACATTGCCTAAGCCAGTATTGCCCAAACTGCAGTAATGTTGTCAATAAAATCAATGTGATAAAAACCAGATATTTGTATAGACAAATACAGATGACCTTGGGGCTGGAGAGATGACTCAGCAGTTAAGAGCACTGACTGCCTTTTAGAGGATCCGGGTTCAATTTCCAGCACCCACATGGCAGCTAACAAGCAACCTAGTTCCAGGGGAGCCGGTGTCTTCTTCTGAACTCTGCAGGCATTGCACCACAGAGGTACACTTATACACATGCAGGCAATACACTCATACAAATAAAAATTTAAGAATTTTAAAAAATGTAGATGCTCTTTAAATGATAGTAATATACACTGGCAATATAATGACATGAAATTTTCTTCATATTTTAAGTGCACATAGCTCCATTAATAAACCAATTCTTTGCTCTAAGGGGGTCTGGTCAGTTAGATCTGGTAATTAAAAACTGAATATTAGATCTAATGATTAAAAGTTAATGAAATAAGATGTGCTGTAATAGTTTGATAGTCTGATGTTAGAGATTCCTTGTGAAAGTTTATCACAGGCTTCACAAAAAATGTGTGAGACAGCAATGAAGGAAGAATTCAGGTGAATTGTAATTCTAAAATACAAGCTTAGAATAAAATCCTAGTGTTCCCTTGAACATAATTATGGATGCTGTGATTGAAAGTTTATTGACACCAAAGAAGCTCTAAAATATAAAAGTCTTATAAGCTTAAGTAATACTATGTTGACTAAATGTATCACTTCAATTTCCTATAATATAGTCTGCAAATTCCAGCTGTTTCTCTGATTTGTCTAGGCATCAGAGTTAGGGAAAATTTTCTACTACAAATATATTAGCTTCCTACTCTATACAGTTATCCTGAGAATATGTTCCTTAAAGCTGAATGCATTATGTGTAGAAGAACAAGGAATTTTGCTATTTGATAAATGATTACCAAATAGCTTTGGTCAATTTATAGTAAAACATTTGCACTCATTTATAATTTCTGTGAGTATGTTTGGTGACATATTAATGCAAATTATATTGTCTTATTTTGAGAGTCCTATGTTTATGTTTGGCTTTATCACAGAAGCAGAAGGAATTTTTTTCTCATTATCTATAATTGCTCGTGGATTGGCTGCTCACCTCTAGCAAATGACTTGGTCAGCTGGTTTCAGCATCCATTTGTGTATGCACTGAGCTTATAAATGCTACAGGTAATTATACTCTTGAGCAAACTGATTTTTTTTAAAGGAGGAATAATTGCCTTAGTTTGATTTGAAGAGGTAAAAATGTGGTTTAACTGTTTCCAAACAGTTGTTGAGATACAAAGACATGAAGCTCTGGGAGCACAGGCATGCACAGAAAGCAGAGGCACAGGAGAGTGAGGAGGTTCTTCCCTTGTGCTCGCTGTTAGGGAGCTTGAATTCCTCCAGCTGTATTTTATTGTATGCTATCAGTTTAATAAAATTATAATTAAAATGTGCACTTAGTTTGATCAGAGATTCTTCGCACGCCAGTGTCTATTCTTGAGTATTCCCAGTGTCATCGCTTCACATTACATTTTAATTTGTTAGCTCCTCTGGAAGAGCAGTGTACCCAGCATATAAAGGATTACTCGTCATGACTCAGTAGGCTAACAAAGCTTTTGTTGAAAGGGGAAGTGTAATGAAAAAAAGGAATATTCTACTTCTTCCAGTTAAATTATTAACTCAGACATTTCATGCAAGAGAGAAATTGGAATTGTTTCTCACTGCACTGTGCAGAATGCTTGCTTCAAAAGTCTGTAAAAAGAAATATGCAGAAATGTACATCTCATATAATTGGGGAAACATCATTTGGAAACGCAACATACACAGAGTCTAAACAAAGAGCTTTGCTTCTACAAGGAACCTTTAAGAACTGAGATTGTCAACATAGTACATTTAATAGTATGCCTTCTTTTATTCTTTGAAAAATGGAAAATCATCACTGTTAACCTGCAAAGAATTTAAACCAAGTGGCTAAACATAACTACAAACATGGAATATTAAGACTCACAGTTATTTGATTATTTACTTTGAAGTGTCTAAATTATTTGTCATCATGTTTCAGGATTGTGCATAATGTAACTCAGTCAACAAGTATTTATGAATTATTTACTTGTCAAATAGTAATAACTTCTGAGGCAGCAGATATATGGGCCACCAACCAGCAAAATGACTTTATATTCTGAGGAGTTACTGGGTTCCCAATGTAGAATTTTTATTTCAAAATATGAATCACTTGTTATACAAGCTACTTGTGGTAATAATATTAGTAGAAACCACCCCCATCCCAGTAAAGTTTTTGTGTACTTTTCTTACGCTTGAATAACCTATAGTGGTATTTTTGGTCATTAGAGAACTTTTGGCTAAGTAAAGCCTACTCAGGAGAGGATATTACTGAAGTTCTCTGATCTTGAAGTTCAGAGCCAAATGTTCTACTTTTACATCTGCTACTTTTAATAACCTGGATACTCCTGGAAGTTCTTTAACTATCTCAACCTAAACTTCATCATGTGTCTACTGGAAGGCTTAGAACGGACCAATTTTACACCCCTAATTAACAAATGTATAAATTTAGCTGCATTTTAAAATTTCAAACTTTGCTGGGCGTGGTGGTGCACGCCTTTAATCCTAGCACTTGGGAGGCAGAGGCAGGCGGATCTCTGTGAGTTCAAGGCCAGACTGGTCTATAGAGTGAGTTCCAGGACAGCTGGGGCTACAGGGAGACCCCATCTCTAAAAGACAAAAAATAAAATAAAATTTCAAACTTCTCAATAATATTTTAAGGATGTAAATATTTTCCTCCACTCAATAGACCCTCAGTGATCAATCATGATGTATCAGATTCTAATTAACTCTTTTAAAGGAGTTAGGGATTATAAAAAAGATTTATTACATTGGATTACATGAGATAGTCTGGGTAGTCATGACTGCCTCAGAGAGTCAGAGAATCTGGTAGCTGCTCTGTCTGGGAAGCCTCAGCAGTCCTAGCCTGACTTTAAAAACCTAGAGAATTCTGGGAGAGTCGGGATTCTTCAGTCCATACTGGAAGCCAAGTGAACCTGGGTTCTTATATCAGTGAAAGCATCATCAGCAGTAGCAACAATGGCAACAAAGTAGATGAGGTTGTAAGCAAGAGTGACAGCTGGAGGCAAAAGACATGCTTTTTCCTCCAACTTCCTTTTCTATGGCCTGCCACTGGAAGGCACGACCCAATTCAGGGTAGGTCATCCCAGAATAATCTAATCAAGAAACTCTCTCACAGGGTGGCCTTTAGTTGATTTAAGATCTGGTCAATTTCATAATCAAGATTAACCTTCAAGATTAACCATCACAGACACTAAGAAAACCTTAATCTCATTAGGCTTATAAATTACAATTTTAATGATGGCTTCAGGATACATTGAAAATAGTATTATGATGTCTCCCTTCACATATCATAACTACTGTGATGGTAGTATATTGTTAAAACTCTGAAAGAAAAGAACTCAAGTGGCCATTGGGAGTCTGATGCTACTTCTGAAGAAACGGATCCAGCTTGAGACCTAAGGACCATTGAAAAAGCTGTAAGGAAACATTATTTTATATGTTTATGTTAAAATACATATATAATATATTTGTACATATACATATAAATAGCCATTAATAACAGGTACTTAGAATTCAATTAGAAGTTATATTGATTTAGGAAAATGACACTAGTTAGTTCTCCTACTGAATCTGTGTTCTTTCTATTCATAGACAGTTAGCTAGGTTTGCAGTGCCAGTCATAATTTCTATCCTATCACATGAGTGTAAGTTCAATTAGACAGCTGTTTGGTACTTCCAAGACAACAGTTCTACTATTGCACCTTTGTGGATATCACACATGGCTGGACATTTTGTGTTTTGTAGGCTTTACTATTGATTACATCCCTCCCTTAGCAACTTACATAACACCTTATGATCCTATGAGACCTAATATTCGGGGCTTCTGTGTCAGTTCCGGCTCAATTTCTCCATGTCCTGTGTCTGAAGAATGTGTTATCTTAAGCAATAGGGTTGTATCTTGAAATTCAAGGGGGCAATCAAGGACAACAGCAATAGCATATGTATTGTTTGCAGGAAATTTTCAATACTTCGAACCAAAATCTGGAAGAGAGGTTTTCATTGCCTGGCACTGGAATATTTGTCAGGTACTCTATAGCTCCTAGTGGAGTATTACGTATTACGTATTACTTCTCTATGTGGCATAATTTCATATAGATATTATATTGAATATAACTATATATATATATATTGTGTGTGTGTGTGTGTGTGTATACATATTATATATGTGTTTTGAAGTGAGGTTATATTATTATGAACTTATTATATATTATAAAACAACAAAAAAATAAAGTGAACTTATAAAATAATGTTTCCTTACAGCTTTTCCAAAGATCCTTATTGTTACTTATCTCTGCTGCTTCTTCTCTCTCCCTCTATATTACTTTCCTTCCCCCATCCCCAGATCAGTCCCCCTTCTAGAATTTTACACTTTTCTCCTCTAAAACACCCATATCCACCCTCCTCTCCAGAGTGCCTACTCTTTACCCCATGGTCCCGTTCTCTTTTTCTGTCTTCTGTCGTGATTCTAGGTTATTTACTCATATCCAAGGATCTGAAGATAGGATCCAGAAGTAAGAGAGAACATGAGCCATTTGTTTTTTGGGGTCTGAGTTACCTCGCTCAATATGATATTTTCCAGTTGCCTTCATTTACCTGGAAATTTCATGATTGCATCTTTCCTTATGACTGAATATCACTCCTGATCAAAGAAGTTTCTTTTCTGGAGCAGAAGGAGGCTAATACAAAGGTTCAAAACTGGTAAAAACGCAGAGAATAAACGACCACTAGGTGCCTAGCCAAACTGGTATATGTAAATCCCTACAACTAAAAGTCACTGAAGGTCATGGAAGATGATAGGGAGACAGAAAGGGCGTGAGAACCAGCAGTCCAAGACACAAAATCTGAGATAGTGTGTTCTAGACAGGAGAGATTCTGTACACATGAAATTGCAACAATATGGTTGGCTAAACAAGAACCAAAGAATGACCATAAAAGTTGACATCACAGTTGACATCCCAATGTGGATGAGTCCCAAAGCTCCTACCCCAAGATGAAGAGCTACCGGCAGCTAATGCTGCTGATGGAGGGAGGATCAGTTTCATTAGGCAGGTGCTCCTGATAGCTTACCCAGTTCCAAGTCGTCAACCCTAAATGTGTGTTCATTCTACCAACACTAAAAAGACTTAGGGTATGTGTGTGTGTGTGTGTGTGTGTGTGTGTTTCTGTGTCATAAAAACAGAAGACATAAGAAATTCTCGAGGCTGAGGGGGAGAAGTTGGAGGTGAGAGGAGAGGTAAATTATGCAAACAAAGTATACTCATGTACAAAATTCTCAAAAAAATATTAAGAATTAAAAATTGGAAAAATTAAATCTTAGCTGAAGAAATATTGGCAGCTGATTACTGCTGGATGAGAAAGGGCTTATCTTCTTAAATCTAGTGACTTTAGATAGGCTGACTGGATCTCAGCAGATGACCTGGCACTGGGAAATGTGGGGCAACACTAAGGACCCAATAGAGCTTAACACAAATGACAGGATGTATGAATTCCGGTGGGGCAGGAGGGTACCAGAGGGTGCCAGTGGGGTAGATGATTAAGGTTGATTGTGATGCTCCATATGAAATACACAAAAATTCAATTAAACATTACCAAAATAAGGCTGGGTGTGGTGTCACATGCTGAATCCCAGCACTGGGGAGGCAGAGGCAGGTGGATATCTGTGAGTTCAAGGCACATATATATCCATGGTCTTGTTTGTTTTGGCAATATACTATATAAAACCTGTAGTAGACCTTCATGAGGATTTTTTTCTTCTGAAATATATGCATTCTACACTTGTTAAAACAAAATCTGTTTTGATTATCTAATGTACAGAGAAAGATCTGAGGTCCAGATATGAGTCATTTTAGTTTTCTTTATTTACTTTTGGTGTTAATGCAGGTCAGCCATGTTAATACAACTGTCTCAAAATGGGAACTTTTATGTGTGAGCTACATATTCATAAAAGATCTTCTCAGTGCCATCTAGCCTGACCTTACACAGATACTGAACTTCACATGTATTTTTAGAGAACGAGTGAAAAACCTAATCCCTGAATTTATGCCTTTCCACCCAGAGGATAAGAGAAAATATGTAATGAGGATCTGGGAAATGTGTGCTTAAAATTAGCTGCCTATTATCTAGTTAAGGAGAGAGATCTGCTACCTGCTGTGCTGTGAAGTGCAAGTGAGCAGTTGTTGGAAAGTGGATATAAATGGTTCTTTACAATGCCATACTGATCTTCCCTTTCGTTTTCAATTTAAGATTTGGGGAAATAAAAGTAATTGTCATGAAAGTGAAAAGCCTAGTGTAAGTCCCCACCTTTATCCTGACAAGTTACAGCTAATTGAGTTATTACAGTAGCATGTTTGGGTTTCTCTGGTGAGGTAGAATGGACAAATAGAATATGTTTTGGATTCAACACAGCATGTTTTCAAAGAGAGTCTTATAATGATAAACTATAAAATGAAACCCATTGCTTATTCTTTCATGCATCCAGCCACCCAATATTTTCTGGGTGTTTTTTTGTGTTTTAGGCATTGTGGTACCACAAACCCTTATGCATAGCAAATTCCAAATGTTTTGAAGGACTGACCAGTAAAGCAACAACTACACTACTGTGTTGTGCTGTCTTGTCAGAAGCAAGATGATTCAGAAATGGCCAGTGAGGATCAGACACTAGGATGGCCTTAGTTCAGCATGGAAGAACTTAGCCCGAGTACAGCGTTAGGGGGAGAAAAGAATTTTAATTTAAAGAATACTAGAGTGAAAGAGAAAAGCACCTCCACTGAATGGGAAGGAGCTGGGTGCTCCTAGAATGAAGGGGTGCTGAGTTGAACAGAGGAAGTGAGAATGTTCAATGGACAGGAGCTGCTTATTGATGCTGAGAAATCTCAGGACCAAGAATTTCATAACATTGTCTGAGGATGAGAAGCTGTTGTGCTAATTCAGTGGGGGAATGCAGGGAACTAAAATCACTTTAGGATTATCTCACTATAATGAAATAGAACTTGTCTATCTCTATCCTTCATTACTACATTTTTTAATGCACTCTATCACACACACACACACACACACACACACACACACACACACACACACACACGCCTGAGTTGGCTTGTTGTCTTCATGCATCCTTTGGTATGTATCCACCCACTGGAGTCTAGTTATCCTACTAAGAGTCACACCTTTTAAAAAGAGTGACTCTGGGGGCTGGAGAGATAGCCTAGCAGTTAAGAGCACCGACTGCTCTTGCAGAGGACCCGGGTTCGATCCCCAGCACCCACATGGTGGCTGAGAACCGTCTATAACTCCAATTCCAGGAGAACTCCAGTTCCAGGGGAATCCTGGACACCCTCTTCTGACCTCCACCGCATTGCACGACACGGGTGCACAAACCTACATGCAGACAGTACATTCATACACATGCAAAAATTTAAAAAAAAAAAAAAGAGTGACTCTGCCCCTCCCAGCAGCATTCAGTTTCCAGTATTCCTCAGATGGGTTTGGGGTTTCTTACTTCCCCACATCATGCTGGGATTTTATTTGGTTTAAGTTTACATGACAATTGTGTAAGCTATCAGATCTGGAAAGTTCACTTCCTTGTTTTCATCCACCACTTCTGACTCTAACAGTTTTTTGACCTACCTCTCCCACAATGACCCCTGAACTTTTTCAAGGAGAAGTTTGAAGTAGGGGTCCAATTCAAGGATTACCCCTCTGCAGTCTTATATCCTCTGGACTTTGGTCAGTTGGGGGTATCTGTGTGAATCACGATCTGCTGCATGAGGAAGCTGCTCTAGTGAGAATTGAGAGATGCACTAGTCTACGAGTATAATAAGTCAGTAAGAGTTGTTTTAATACTTATTAGTTTAGCAGAATAATAATATTAGACTCTCACAGCAAGTGGCCATCCACTTGTTCTGAGGCATGATATCAGTGATTGGTGTTAGGTGTGAGCTCTGTCCTGTGAAGCAGACTTAAATCCAATTAGAAAATGATTGATTATTCCCATAACGTTCATGCCACTATTACATCAGAAGTCATCTTGCCAGGCTAGGTGCTGCTGAAGCACATAGGATTCACAGCTACGCAAGGTTATTATTTTTTTTTTCTTTTGGTAGCATGTATAACACCTGTCACCACTTTTAAAGCTCTAGCCAATAAAGATGAAACCAATACCAGCTTGTTTTATTGTTTTGCTTTGTTTTCCCACAGCTTATGTATGTAGTATCTTCAGCAATAGGGTCTTACTGTCAATTTCTGGAGGGTAACCAATAGCAAGGCCAATAACCAGTATTTTTTGATGGTTTATAGGACCCCGGGTAAACAGCTTCAAAAGAAGGAGTTGATTCCTGACATTGGACTTTGGTTTTGCTAGCCTGAATGGTCCCCTTTTATAATGTAACACATTTTAATCTCCTTTGCTAGTGAATATGTATATATTATAAGAAGCTTCTATAATAGTAAGTTTCCACAAGACCTTCCTTAAAGGCTTTTAGGGTTAGTTAGCCCTCCCTATAATCTCTCCTCTGGTCTGCCTGCACATTCTCTACCACAAATAACCCTTCCTAATAATTTCCTTCTTTGATAAGGAAAACAAAACCCTACAAGTTAAACAATTTTCCCACTGCAAGAGAATTCTGACAAAATTGGAATATAGGACCTCTATTTCCTTCTTAAAAAAAAAAAAAAAAACATGGATTAGAATTCACAGGGACTCAGCTCTTCAGCTTCAGAGAAACATTTTAGCTAGCACATTGATGATGTATCTGTGTTAGGAGTACCATAAAGCAAGTGACCTTCATGGTTAAGTCTCTGTGGTCAAAATTAAAAAGACAAAGTGAAATGAGATTCGGTTATTGGTGTAATTAGTTGATAATCTTGTGAGGTGACAGATTCATAAATGCCTAGTCCTGATTGATGATTATGGAACATTCAGATTTCTGAACTAGTGCCCAAGTCCAGCCCTTAGAAATAATTCTTTCTGCATTCTGCTTGCTGTGAGGTACTAACATGCATTTACGCCCATGTTCTTGGGCTATGCCTTGATTCAACCATTTTTTTTAATTTTCTTGAATTTCATGTGTTTATGAGATATTTTCAATAAGTGAGGACAATAGTATGATGATTAACTTTTCTGGAGGACTCTGAGGTCGAGTATTTTCACAATCCTGGAAATACAGAAGTACATTGAGGCTTTGACACAATGCAGTGCATTTAGCATATACTGAGAATCTTTAAATGAGCTGGTCTCGGGTTGTACTGAATGCTTGCATCATGTATAAAAGTGGAATGGCTCTTTTAACCCACATAATGTAGCATCTAATTTAAATAGACGAGTAGCTTCTAAAAAAGAAAGAATGTTACAACTGCATTATTGATTTAGATGACTGGCCTCATTAGGTCTTGAACATGATAATATTAACTATGAGATTCTTTACACATTTTTATGCCCTGGGAGGACATATAATTTACCCAACAACACAGAATATCACCTGGAAGTACTGCTGCATGAGCCAAGGGAACAGAGTTTAAACTTTGTCATACCCACAATGCCAGAATACATTTCCATGTTCACCTTTCCACTTTCATTTTGGAAGGGACTTTATCCTTAAGGAACTCAGTATTTGAAATGTACGTATGTGTCAACATTTTCACTTCCCCATAGATTGTTTGTTCAAGAAAATTAATTTTAAATAACACTTCTAGGGAGGTGGCATGGAATCAATTTTGAAGTGTTTTATTGTCCATAGTAACACGTGAGAGTCAGTGCTGCTGGCTGTGGGCTACCCTGTGACTTGCTGCCCCTGACTACTGATTTCTGTGGCACAGCTTGTGTGACTCATTTGCATTATTTGGGCCTAGGCAAAGCAGACCTTTAAGGCATCAAGCTCAAGTTTCCCACTTGCATAAGTTGGTCCTCCAAAATTACCATATTTATAGGAAAGCAATACTTAATTCTTCTGAACTAAAATGTTTCATTATTTCTAAAGTAAATCTAGTGTTATGGTAGGGAAATAATTTTTGAAAAACACAGAAAAAACAGTACCTCTAGTCAGAGATCACCACAAAATGTCTTTAATTTTTTCTTTTATGGATCTCTCTTTTAAATACTTATCAAAACTACCTTTCCCTTTCATTCCCCAATTTTGGAAAAATTTTAGATGGCAGTTTTTCCCAAGGACTACTATCAGTGTTAGCAGCCTAAGTTGACATTTATGACTACATGCCATTTACAGTGCTTTATTTCTTTCTAAAAACATGGGACATTCCCTTATGCCTTGTATCAAAGGTCCTTACTATATGATATCTCTGAGGGAATTAACATTGGTGTCTGTTATTGTGGCTGGAATGGAGAAAGTGAAGACACGTAGGAGAGCAGAAACTGCTGCTGGGTTTACAGACTACTATAGAAACCTGTCTGTCTTGCTATGATGACTCTTTGGAATAACTCTTGTGGCTCATATAGACTACTTGTAAGCTGGAGTGTTTTACACTCTCACATGTGAAAAGGAACATTAAGGAGTTAAGAACATGGCTCAGTAGATAAAGCTATGCAAGTGTGAGGATTTGAGTCTAGACCTCAAGAACCCACATGAAAGCTAGCTGTCTGTGATAGAATGAGTCTTCTGAGTATATACCCAGGAGTGGTATGGTTGCCTCAGGTGGTAGGCTCATTTTCAGTTTCTTAAAGGTTCTCCACACTGCTTTCCATAGGGGTTGCATAAGTTTGCATTCTGACCAGCAGTGGATGAGTGTTCCCCTTTCCCCACAAACTCTCCAGCCTTTGGTATCCTTCTTTTCTGGATAATAGCTAGTCTAACCAGAGTAAGATGAAATCTTAAGGGGTTTTAATTTGCATTTCCTTAATTATTAGCAACATTGAACACTTTTTAAGATGTTTCTCAGCCATCTTTACTTCTTCATTTGTGAAGACTCTGTTCAGCTCTTTACTCTCCTTTTTGAGTGGGTCATTTTTTTCCTCCTTTTTTGTTTTTTTTTTCTTTTTTTCTTTTTTTTCTCCTTTGCTTTTTGAGTAGTTTATACACTTTGGATGTTAATGCTCTATCAGATGTATCTCTGGTGAAGGTTTCCTCTGACTCTGTGGGTTTTCTCTTCACTTCTTAGATTGTTTCCTTCACTGTACAGAAGCTCACTGTACAGAAGCTCATGAGTTTAATAAGGTCCCATTTGTTAATTGTTGACTTTATTTCTTGTGTAGCTGCTGTCTGATTTGGAAAGTCTTTTCCTATGCCTATGTCTTGTAGGTTAGTATCAACATTTTATTCTATCATTTTCAGAGTTTTGAGTTTCACATTGAGGTCTTTGATCCATTTGGAGTTGATTTTTATACATGGCGGGACTTAGGGGTTTAGTTTTATTCTTCTACAAGTGGTGATATAGTTATGCCAACAACATTTGCTGAAGATGTTGTCTTTCCTCCATTGAGTCTTCTTGGCCCCTTTGTCAATTGTCAGGTGGCTGAAATTGGATGTACTCAGGTTCAGATCCTCAATTTTGTTCATTGATCTATGGGTGTGTTTTTGTGCCAATACTAGGCTGTTTTTATGACTATAGCCCTGTAATATACTTTGAAGTCTGGTATGGTAATCCCCCCTGTATTGCTTTTTTTTTTTTTAGACTTTGTAATTGTGGTATATGGATGAAGGGTATGTATTCATATTTTAGAGTAATATAAAATTAAAAGGAAAATATGCACTCCTAAACATATTTTGGAATTAACATACAGTTTATTTTCAGAGGTCATAATTTTGGTATATGTGACATTTATCTAGGTATATTTTGGAGCAATACAAATGGGAGGGAACAACAACAAAAGGACTGGGTCAAAGAACTGACTGAAGCAGTTAACTTCTACCCAAACAGTAAACCTCTTCAGAGAAAAACTTTAAAAACACTGAGAAAAAGATACAGGACATGTATGTCAGAATGCATGAACTGGGGTGGGGTGAGGAACAGGGGATGTGTCTAAATTGAACTGAGAAATGATGTATGAAGTACACAAAACATCAATAAAATATTTTATATAAAAAAGAAAACACTAATATTTCACAGGTTAAGCTCCTTGCTTTCTGACAAGTCATGGATCTCTGTAATAGTATCCTTCTGTTGCACAAAGAAGCTTCTTTGATTAGTGATGAGAGAGCTACACCTATATGTATGCATAAGATTAAGCATTTAGAATATAGTAATAAATGAATTTTGGTTAGGAAAGCCTCAGGAGTATGTTCTCCTCTAGAGTCTGTGATGTCTCTAGACACTGGCATTTGGCTAGGCTAATAGTACCAGGCATAAGTTCCCTTCTATTATGTAGGTTTTAAGTCCAATTTTTCAGCCCCAAGGTAAAAGTGGCTCCATTGCTCCATTGGAAATGTTTTGCTGGGGCTGGAAAGATGGGTCAGTGGTAAAAACAACTGACTGCTCTTGCACAGGACTCAGGTTTGATTCCCAACACCCACATGCTGGCTAATAACTGTCCATAACTCTAATTCTGGGAAAATGCTATGCTCTGACCTCTGCAGGCATTGCTCTACATGGGTGAACTTATGCGAACAATACATTCGTACACTGATAAAATAAAAATAATAAGTAAAATATTATAAAAGAGAACTATTTTCTGAGCTAGTCCTTAATGTGATTCATATCTTTTTGTGGGTTTTTTTTTTTTTGTTTTCGTTGGTACTTTTTGAAGACAGGATCTTCCTGTAGCCCCAGCTAGCCTGGAGCTCACTATGTAGACCAGGCTGGTTTTGAACTCACAGAGTTCTTGATTGCTGGGATTAAAGGCATGTGTTACCACACAGGGTATGATTCATATCTTTACAGCTGAGTAAGACTAGTGAATGGTTTTCCCTTTGGTAGCTTGCATAGCAACTGCCATTACTAGGAGAGCCGTTCCCCAAGGAGAAGGCTTCTAGGTCAGTGTCACTTTATTTCCTCTAAGTCCTGTGTTTGCAGCAATAGCATCTTACCTTCGAGTTCTGTGAGGCAACTGGGGCAAGGTCAAGAGCCCCTATTATTTCAGGAGTTTCTTGGGCTATTCTGGTCAACAACTGGAAGGGCGGCTTCCCATGCTTGGCACTGGGCTTTGTATTAGATAGCCTATGGCTACACACCCACACACTTAGTAAGCTTATGTAATAATGTTTTCCTATGGATTTTTCTGATACCTTTATTACTATTCTTTCCTCCCTTCCTGTCCCTTTGAATTATGCTACTAATTTCTCCTTGATCACTCCTGTGTGTTATCCTCTTCTCCAAAGCTCTTTATCCTTCCTCCATGGTTTGTCTACTTTTCATCCATGAGGCATAATTTGATTTAAGTCTATATAATATATATGTATACTATATATATATATATAAATATATATACATAAACATACACACATATTATGTATATATAATATTATGTGCATTTTTAAAATAAGCTTATAAAATGTTTCCCTATGGCTTTCCCAACCATGTTTAGTGTTATTTACCTCTGTTTCTTCTCTCTCCCTCAGTATTCCCCTCTCTCCCCCTCCCCAGACCAGATGCCCCTCCCACATTTTACCATTTTTACCTTTACAGTGCCAGTGTCCTACAATTCCCCTCCCTGGAATGCCTTCTCCCCCTCTGATCCCATAGTTCCATTCTATGTTCCTGGCTTCTGTTGTTACTCCAGACTATGTAATGAAATATAAGGCTTAGGAGTTAGGATACACAAATGAGACAGAAATGAGAGAGAACCTGAGGTGTTAGTCTTTCTTAGTATGGGTTACCTCACTAGATATAATATTTTCCATCTTTAGTTATTTAGCTGCAAGTTTCATGTTCTCATTTTTCCTGGGGGCTGGATAGAATTTCATTGTTTATCTGCAGCATGTTTTATTTTTTTAAGTTTTCATTTTTATTTTTATTGAATTTTTGTGCATTTCATACAAGAAATCTTGATCATATTTAGACCCACTCCCAAACTGCCCCCCCCGCCCCCTCCCCCCCCCCCCCGTGTAGGTTCCCAACCAGTTTTCATGCATTCTGCTACATATATTAATGGCTATCAAGTCATGTTTGTGTCCCAAAATGTCCCTCACTGAATCCATTCACTGGAGACTGGTTAACCTATCTGGCATTACTTCCTCAAAAAAGACCTTACCCAGCAGTTATCAGCTAAGGTGGGAATTCTTACTGATTTCCCCAGTTTCGTGTTGGGTTTCTAGCTGATTTTATTTTGCTGTCACCGTTGCTGTAGGTTCACATGAGCAAGCTCCTAGCCAACTGGAAAATTTTGCTGCCTTTGTACACCACACTTTCATTATTCTTAATCAGTCGAAGGACACTGAGATTTTTTTCTATTTTTTAGTTGTTGCGAATAGGGCAGAAAGGAACATGTGACTAAGAAGAATCTCTCGTAGGAAACAGTCCTTTGGGTTTATGCCCAGGGATGTTACAGATCAGTCATATGTAGCTCTACTTTTAGCTTTTTGAGAATTCTCCACACTGATTTCCATACTGACTACACCGACTTGTTATCCCAGAGAAGTGAATCAGGGTTCCCCCTTCCCCACATCCTAGCCCGCATTTGTTGTTTGTTGTTTTCTTTATCTTAGCCATTCTGACTGTGATAAGATGAAATATTAAAGTAGTTTTTTGAAGTTTTATTTTGCTTTGTTTTGTTTTTTATTCATTTTCAAGGCAGGGTCTCCCTTTAGCCTCAGCTGGCATGGAACTCACTATGTAGACCAGACTAGATTTGAACTCTTAGAGATCTCACTGCCACTGCCTCCTGAATACGGGGATTAAAGATATAATCCACCATGACCAGTTTAAAGTAGTTTTAAATTAAATTTCCCTAATTAATATGCATATTGAAAATTTTTAAAGCTATTTCTTAGTCATTTTTTTTTATTTCTTTTAAGAACTCTATCTTCAGATCTAAAGGCCACTTTTTAACTGGACCATTGTTTCCTTGTCATTTTTTTGAGTTTTTTTTTTTTTTAATATTTTCTGAATTTTGTGTTTCAGACATCAGTCCTCTATTATATGTATATTTGAAAAAGATTTTCTCCTACCTTTTGGGTTTCCTTTACACTTAATTTTCTTTTTCATTTCCTATACATAAGCTTTTTACCTTAATGCAAAATTTTACTGTCGTTTATAGAATTATGCTATAAAATTTCCAGTTATGGGCAGGTGAAACGTGTCCGTGGCTACAGTGCTTGCCATGAAGCCTTGAAGACCTGAGTTTGGATCCATAGGACTTGTGTAAAGCGAGACACAGTAGTATGGGTCTACAGTACTGGTACCCCGATAGTGATATAGGAGGTGGAGGCAAAAGAATCTCTGGAAGTTCACACCAGCTAGCCTGGCATCCACCATGGTAGCCAACAAAAGACCCTGTCTCAAACAAGGTAGGAGGAAGACGGACACTGCAGGTTATCCTCTGACTTACACATGCATGTTGAGGGAGGGATACATTTGTCTCTGTTCATACACAGAAATCCATAATAGGCCAATGTGCAGAGAACAAAAAGCCACAGAGCATTAATCCATGAATAAGACACCTATTTCAAACCTCTGCCTCTTATGCCCTTTAGAATTAGTTTAAATGGAATATCTGTCTTTGAACTTATTGTTTTAAAAAAGATTAAACTTAAACTCTTCTCTGTTATTGTAAAATATTTGAGGAAACACTTAAGAACACAGTTACCCATATGCTTTCAGATAGGCACAGAGTGAATGTCTAGGGGATGATAAGTATAAAGCAGTTAAACTTTAAATAGACTATGTCCATTTCTTGCTCAGGGAAATTCACTGTAAGCAAATGATATGCTCCTAATTCTGGGGGTTGGTGAAGAATTGACCTAGTGGTGATCACCACTCCACTTGTGCATGAGCCATGGCTTCTTAACAGCAGCACACATCTGATAACCTAATATGAATATTTCTTTCCTAAAGAGCTGTCCTCCTACACATTCATTTCAGAGACCTCCACAGGGTCCTGGCTAAGCTGCCTACATACAATATCTCACCTCCACCTATGTGAACACTAAAAATACCTTCAGAAATCACTGTGTGCAAGGTGGCAACTGCTCTTGGTAGAGTCATCAAATGATTCAGCTTCATTACCACTACAGCTATTTGAATAGTGTCTGGTCAGCAGTTAGTTTTCTATACTGTCTGAATTTCAGGTTTGGCATTTAGAACTATTCTTACTGAGATTCAAGTACTTTTATTTTATTAGTCTTTCCTTATTTCATATTATTCTGCTCAATTCTTCTGAAGACTTTTGTTCATATAATTTTAGCCTAAATTCAGTTCAATCAAACCAGTCTTCCAAAAAGTGACCATGCCCTCCCTCCTTCATTTAAAATATCCCACCATAAGCTTAATGTATCTATCAGAAAAATCAGACCAAGCAAACTTAAAGCAATTTTTACAGTGATGACTATTCCTGAGGGCCAAACATATGTCTTCAGAGGCTCGTTATGTGTTTCCATTCTAAGTTCAGTTCTGACTTTGTGATGCTATGTGTCTCCATGATAATCCATTTTATCCTCGCAGTGATGCACACAGTACAGGGTTTTATACAATTGAGTTACCTCACACCCACTGCCTTGGGCATTAGACTATTAGATTCTTACTGGACCTTGGAAAACATTAAGGGCAACTCTGACATTTAAATAGATTTTCTTTTCCTCTAGTCACACCAGACCATACATAAGCCAAACATGGTCTACATGTATTGAGTGCCATCTCAAATGCTTCGTTACAATAGAGTAACATAAGTAAAAAGCACTAGAATTTTTACTTCAGTTTCTCAGATGCAAATGCTTCCCTCCACACTTGTATTTCTTGGGTATTTTGTATATAAGTTGGAAGAGAAGAACAATAAACCAAAATTTCACACTGCAAATGAACAGCAGAGTAGAAATGTCAGCCAGGAGTAGGGCATGTGAAGAAATCCAAATTTTCAATACCTTTTTTTTGGATTATTTTGATCACATTTCAATATAATGTTTAGTAGATAATACTTTTTTGGACAATCCCTTTATCTCTGAAATTGATCTAAGCAATTTATCTGTGTTAGTTATTTTAAACTTTACCGTAATCACTGTGGGAACTGAATCTCAGAGGATGTTACATAAATCGTTTAAAATCCAAGCTGCCTGCCATTATGAGGAACAAAGATCCAGTGCAGAAGACATGCAACTCTAGCTTTGATTCTTGAGCCAAGAATTTGACCTAGGATATTTTTATGTTTACCAACATGTGCGCATAAAGAATTTCTTAAGCGTCTATCACCTATGTTGTGAAGAAATCCTAAATGAGTGTGTGTATGGTGTGTGTACATGTATTTATGTCTGCATGCATGTGTATGAGCATGTATGAGTGCTTGTCCATATATATATATATATATATATATCTGTGCATGTGTGCATGCCAGTGAATATATATGGGTGTGCACACATGTATTCAGGTACATGTTTATATGTGTGGCCATCTGTGTACATATATATATATATATATATATATATATGTATATAACCATGTATGTGCTTACATTTGTGTGCAGATATATATATGCCTGTGTGTATGTTTGTGAATGGGTGTTCATGCTTGCATGTGCATATGTGTACATGTGTATATGTGTGTATGTATGCATGAGTGCACACATGCATATATGAGCATGTGTGCTCAGATGTGTGCCTGCATGTGTGTCTGTGTAGGCACAATTGTTCATGTGTGTGTACACTTGTGTTCACGCATGTGTGCATGTGTGCATTTACATGTATGTATGCATGGATGCTTTCATGTGTGTGTGCACATGCACACTCTCATGTGCATATTGCTTGGCCAGGAAACTTGCTTGGCCAGGCAACTTCATTCTAGGACACTCACTACCTTGTTTTTCTTCCACTGGCCAGAATCCCCTGTGGTATTTCTCCACAACAATTAAAACAGTGTGAATTTTCCTTATATGGTTACCCAAATAAATGCTTCCCAGAAATAAAGCCCTGTGAGGATTTTTTTTAATCACAAAATGTAAAAGCAAAATGCTTTTATTTTATATAGATGTTATTTGTCATTCATGGTAAAACTTTAACTCAAAAATACTAGTAAATATCACAAAGAATATTGAATTATTTTAACTCTGAGCATTTTTAGGCTTATAAAATACCAAAATATGCATAAATGTGTTTTCTCCATTTTACATTTAATTGAAGTTCCTATAATTAGTATTTCCTCATTTGCTATATAAGTTCTCAGATTTAGTTCTGTGTTTTTATGAAGGTTTGTCTCTGAAAATATTTTGAAATTAGGAATCTAATAGAATAGTAAAATAGAAATGAAGAAAATATTGGGCTTTAGCTCAGCAATATGTGATTCTATTTCATCTTTTGATTCCTAAAGTGCTGCAATTCATTTGAACACATTTAAGTCTATTATCTGTGTGTTCATTCTAGATTCATTGCCAGAAAGTTTAATACTTTATTACCATGATAATGATTCACTGTTAGCTTTAATTGGTCTCCACTGCCACTTTTTCATGAACAAATATTGTCCGGCTTCTATTATGATAAAATCTGTTTGACCTGTTTCTTCATCCTCCTGTTGTGAAGAGAACTTTCGTAGCATTTTTTTAAAGTGTGAAGTATGATTATTTGTATAAAATTGACAGAATTATGTATCAGAATCTGAATCTGTTTCTATGTTTTCCTGAGACAAAAAAGAATAAAGCTTCCTTGGGGGTTCAAGTTGAAAGGTATTTCAGCTATTTAAGTCTCATTCCTTTTGTGTTATTGAACTGTAATAAAAAATGCAAGAGAGCCAGACATGGTAGTGCACGCTTTTAATCCCAGCTCTTAGGAGGCAGAGGCATGTGGATCTCTGTGAGTTCAAGGCCAGCCTGGTCTACATAGAGAGCTCTAGGCTAGCCTGGGTTAAAGGGAGACCCTGTCTCAAACAAAGATTAAAAAATGCAAGAGATAGCATATCTTTTAAAAACTAATATCTAACTATATGGTTAAGATCAATCATAGATATTTAGGCTATATTTTAGTTTCAGTTTAATGTCATGGTATCGTTCAGTCTAGTTATTGATTTTTTTTCATTAGGTTCCTGTCCTGAGACCACAGCAGAAAGTGCCTTGGATGAAGGTGAGTACATTTCAAGTATGACTAAAATTCTCTATATGAACAAAGTGAAAATGTTATGAAAGTTATATTAATTAGGGCTAAGTAGAAATATGGCAATATGTGCATAAACTATGTGAAACACTTTTTCATTTGTGAAAATATATTAATGAGAAAATATAAGAATGAGAAATCTGACATATAGTTACCATTGCCTGCACCAAGAGCTTTAATCAGCACAGACTCTAACAAATTCTCACAAGTCTAGCAAACTGTAATCATTAATGCCCTCTCAATATGACAATGGGACTATTCCAAGGTTAATGAAATGTTTTTCAAGTGTCTTCAATGGCTCTGATACTATACTTATTAAAGTAGAATATGTGTACTTTTTTACTTAACAGCATCTAGGTGTTGTTAACAAATAAAAGTATTAGGTTAGAATTATAAATCACTTGGAAAAGAACATGTATTCAGGAAACTAAGCAAGCCCACAGCTCAGTAAGAAATGTATAAATCACTACTGGAGAGTTAATGGTGATAATTCAAGGTCAATACAGGTTGCCTGTTATTTCAAACTGGAATGCAACCACAGATTTTTTTAAAAGATGGCATCATAATAATTACCATGAGTTAAGATATAATAACCAAATCCTAAGACAAGGGTGAATCTAATCTGTAGCCTGCAAGAATATGGCCTGCCATGCTACCATAAACATAAAACATTATGACACTTTCCTGTAACTTGCATGGTTCTTGAGTGTGAGCTTTGTAGGTGAGAATGTTGTGTCCTAATATCAAAATGGCCAGCTCTTCCTAGACAAAAATGTAAAGAAAGAATGAAAGGTACCTAGAGGAGAAGCTGTGAGCAAGGTGCAGGGCACTGATGTGCTTTGACAACAATACTGGTAAGGAATGGAAACTGAAAGCTGAATCTCACACCCCAGGAGCCTAGTACATCTCAAAGAAGGAAGCATCACGAAAACACTGACTTAAACTGAAGTGTAAAGATTAAGTGAGGGTTAGGACACAGTGTAAACAGAAGCTGTGAGGCTTCTGTGTTTATTTTTCCCAAAGGCATATGAATATGAAATACATTCCTAATATCTGGTGATAGTGTCTTTAAAGTTTCACTAGGTCTTCACTAGCTTTCACTAGAAATCTTCAACGTTTCTACTCCAAATATGGAGTACTCATGAGACCTAGTTCATTTTTCTGTGTGTTAAAGCAATTTTGTTTTAAAAGAATATTTGGGCATTGGTTTGTGAGTATAAGAAAAATATATATGCTATATGCGGGCTGGAGAGATGGCCTAGCGGTTAAGAGCGCCGACCGCTCTTACAGAGGACCCGGGTTCGATCTGCAGCACCCACATGGCGGCTGAGAACCGTCTGAAACTCCAATTCCAGGAGAACTCCAGTTCCAGGGGAATCCAAGACCCTCTTCTGACCTCCGCGGCATTGGGCATTGCACAACACGGGTGCACACACCTGCATGCAGACAGTACATTCATACACATACCGAAATAAATAAAATTTAAAAAATTATAAAAAAGAAAAATATATATGCAATCATTAAAAATGATTCGTGATAGATCTATTTTATGCAAACTCATTATTTGAAGAAATACAGTTATGTACAGATCATTATTTTGACTCAAAACATTCTGTATGACATGTTACTCTTCTATGAAAAAGCATTCTATAAACTTCCCTGTGAGTAAATATCTAAGATTTTTAAAATTAAAGCATATTCTCAGATTTTACAGTTTGTACTCTATTTTTATCTATATTAGGGGCTAATGCAAGTTGTAATGCCTTAAGGTAATCTGCCCATTGATAGCCAATGGCAGATGAGGAAGGGATGGCAACACACATCTCTCTCATGTGGAGACCTCTGTGTGGCATTTGGCAGGGGCCTATATCAAACAGCATAATGCAAGAAATCTGTCTCCCAGGGATGTACAAATCTCCTTTGGACATGCCATGACTCTTCATTACTACCTGCTCCTGATTATTCTAAGAATGATGCTCTGACTATGAATTAAAATCAGGGTATCTTCTAGGTGTTTTCATAATCTAAGGAAGTAAGGAGGAGGATGACTTAAAAGTGCATATTCCTAGTTTTGTAGGATGGCCATCACTTTCTAGCTGTGAAATTCTGGTCAAATAACCACAAGACAAAATGAATTTTCTATTAATTATCACAGGGCTTGTTCAGGATCTAAAATGATATAATTTTCCATAGTCATTTTATAGCCATTCTAAAATTGAGATTAAATAAATGCTATTATAGTCCTTATTTTGGCAATTAATTGGGTTTTGTAATTTCTTACTCTCCATTTCAATGCTTTTGTGAATAAAAGAGGAAGAATTATAAAACACAGTTGTAGGATTTAAGCTAGTTATGTAAGCATTTGCAGTATTTAAACTTGTTTTGGTGAAAACTCATTGAAAGGGAACAGTTATTACAAACTTTTCTTTCTCATTTTTATATAAAACTCAAAGTGTTTTTATGTTGCACAAGTGTTTTATAAAGGTTTGGATTTAAATTTAGGTGGTACTATTATGAATATAGTTTAAGAACAAAACCACACTATAAAATATAAATGACTTAGAAAAGTTGCTTTTCCATACTGGTCATTGCCTGTGACTGCAGCACTGTCTGGCTCTGCTTGGACAAGCTATTGCTTTATCAGCCCTCAGCTGAGCACTTCCCCATTATTGTCAGCCAGGACTGTGGTAACCAGGAGACTGCCCGGGTCATTGCTTCTTATGGTAATGCAATCACACATCCAGCAGTTCCAGGGTTATTACAAGATTGCTAAACACTACTGTTGGGCCCTTGGCCAGGTCTTCAAGTTCAAGTTCCCAGCAGCTGTGGTAGTAGAGGATGATCTGGAGGTGGCACTGGACTTCTTTGAGTGCTTCCAGGCTACCTACCCATGTCTGCTTGGAATGACGAGGGCAAGGACCAGATGGTAGACTCAAGCAAGCCTGAGCTGCTCTACCGTGCAGACTTCTTTGCTGGCCTCCGCTGGTGCTTTTGGCCGAGTTGTGGGCAGAACTGGGGCCCAAGTGGCCTAAGGCCTTCTGGGATGACTGAAGGGGAGGGCCTGTAAGGTGCAGGTACAATATAGGAGCAGAGTCAGCTTTAAGGCCTTTGCTAAGGTCCTGGGTGTGATGAATGACCTCAAGTCTGGGCTTCTAGGGCTGGCTACCTGGGCGACGTCACCTTTCATTTCCGGTGCCTGCCTGTCCACCTGGCACCCCCACAGACCTGGGGTGGTTATGATCCTAGTTAGAATTAGCAGCACCTGCCTTTCCCTGCTGGGTCCCTTCCTTGCCATAACATGATCTGAGGCCGGGCTGCAGCTCCTGGGCTATATCATCTTGTCTGTGCTCCCTACTTGGTTCTGTGCTTTTTTTTTTTTTTTTCCCAGAGTGCCATTCAAGTGCTCAAATCACAAGATGAAAGTTATACTCCATTGTCAAAGGAGTCAGATCAGGAGAACTATTGTGAGGTTTATTGAGGGAAATTGAATGAGAAGCCACTGTATGGTAGGGGGAGATTTGTTCTTGCTGGGGCCAGACACGTAGTGTCCTGAGTTTTCCTTCTGGCATCTACAGAGAAGTTGCTCCTTTAATCAGGCCTGTTCTTCCTGACCTGGCTCCTGCCAGTCCATGAGCCCACCTTCTGTCCCTGCCCTCTTTTCTCTGCCTCCCCCCACTGTGGGACTGGGTTAGGAGAGAAAGATCTAATTTGTGGCCAAATGAAATTAACCAAAGGGGTTTCACTGTAGGGTCAGTTGGAGTTGCTAAATTTCCGGGGTTTACTGCCTCATGGCTTCTCTCCTTATCGCCTTGAAGCTCTCCTTTCCCCTAAGCCTAGTAATCTGTGGTTGAGAGATGGAAAATGGAAGAGGAAAAGCAAGATGCTTGCTGAGCACTAGCTGTCAGGAGAGGTGGGGGGAGAAAGCCAGCCTCGGCCGCCCTCCTCTCTGAAAAATCAGTTCCTGCCCATTTGGTTAGGAGAGCCCAGTGCTGGCCTGGCAGAGAACAGTGAGAGCCTCTTCCCCCTAGTGCGATGGACAGGCTCCTCCCCGAGGGCGGCTCATGCTGGCTGTCTCCGAGGGAAGTAGCTGAGAGCAGGACAGCTCTGGTCAGCCTCTCCACGCATTCCCACGTCTGTCCTCCCAGGGCAGATCGCAGAGGGCAAGCTAGAGAAGAATTTGTGTGTTTTTGTTTCTTGCCTGACCTCAGTTTCATGGAAGGAAGTGGAATCTACAGAATTATTTTCAAAAATAAAGTAAAAGCCGAATTGACCTAAAAAAAAAAAAAAAAAAAAAGAAAAAAGTGCTTCTCCCACAGCGTGGTCATTGCCCACATCACTTAGCGGGGACAGTTTGGCTCAACTTTATTATTAAGTGTCATGGATGTACTATGTATTTAGCATGTAAGAAAAAACAAATTTATTCTCTGCCTTCAATATATTAATAACCTTAGATGGAAAGGAACATGCAAGCAAATCATTTAAAAATAGCATGGAAGCATGCTGAAATGGAAAAGGGTGATTAGGGTGGAGGAGAGAAAGAGAATCCTTTTTCTAATCCATGTGTCTTTCTACAAACTTGACACCTCAGGCATCTTAAGATAACGTTGAATCTCTAGTTATCAATAAAAAGTAAAGACAGTGGGTGGGAAGTATCAAGAATTAATATGAGGATACTGGAATCTGTAGTGTCAACTAAAACAGTATTGGTAGTGATGAGTCTGTACTTGAAACTGAGGCTAAATCCTCCTGGGGCTTTTTTTTTTTTTTTTTTTTCTTTCTTTTTCCGTTATATCCAGTTTAGAGATTATTTATTTTAATTTTTTTTTCAATTTTTTATTAAACTTTTTCCATAGGTCATACATCATTTCTCAATTGAATCTAGAATCACTTCCCTTTCCATGTCCCCCACCCCACCCAACTCCTTGCACTCTGCCATACATGTCCTGTATCTTTCTTTTTCTGAGTCTTTCCCGAGGTTTTTTTTCCAGTTCTTTTGTTGTTGTTCTCTCCAATTTGTATTGCTACAGTATATATATATATATATATATAGCTTTATATATACATAAATACATACATATATATATATACACACACACACACACACACACACACACACACACACACACACACATACATACACATGTCAATTGAATTGTAGGATTTTTTTTTCCCTAAAAATTGTCATGTTTTCCTTAAGGAAGTGCTCAAAAGTTCCTCCTTCGCAATCCCAAACAACTATCAATCCTGCATCTTTGCTCAACTTGGGGTTTCCCTCCCATGGTCCCTCCCATGGTCCCTCCCATGGTCCCCCCAAATGAAGTCCAGTAAGCACACGACCTGCCTTGATCCCCCTGCACTGGCCTCCATGATACAGTCCAGGTAGTCCAACAATGGCAGTCTATAGTCTGACGAGGCTGACATCCTGTTTAGTCCACAAGCTGGGTATCTCAGTAGTCCCCATCTGGCATTGAATCTTTGGAGGATTCTTGGAGAGACATGAGTCTTCAGTCCAAATTGGAAGGTTACGAAGCTGTGTCTCATGTCTTTGAGGGGTGCCAAAAGCTGTGGCAGCCACAGAATTGATGCACTTGCCAGTAAGAATTGAAGACAGGCCAAAAAACAGTACTCTATCTTTTCCCTTTTTGTCTCTTTACTAAGATCTCAAGTTCTATGTCTGCAGTACAGTTTCTCTAGTCTTACTGATTATTTATAACTGGTTGTACATTCCTTTTGGATGCTTAAGGCCACACAGTTACCCAGATTAACCAAGGTTTTTGTTTTCTCAAGGTCAGTTGAGGATCTGGTCCTCAGGGGTCTCTCGGGTTTCTTTTTGGGGGGGGCGTGGGAGCCCCTTGCTCCTTTCAGCTTACAATTTACCAGTTCCATCCACTTGAGAACAAAATCAGGTCTTGCTAGACCAGGCTTCCTTTTCTGAAGCAGGAGCAGACTTTCCTCTTTATAGACTGGACACTGGCTGAAGTCCCATTAATGGCTTTCCAAGATCTCCCTGAACAGGAAGACTGGTGACCCACATTTGCAGGACATTTCAAGAGATGCCCCCATGCATAATCCCCTAAGACTTAGTTGACCGCTGAGGGCAAGGAACAAAGTTATCCCTTAGGTCCCTCGACCAAATTGGTATGGGCATTAAGTATGGTCCTTAAGTACCCAGAAAGGCTAAGTTGCATCAGCCTATTACATTACACCTATATTAAAATCATATCCTTTGGAAACAAACTATATGTTATTTCCATATCATATTTCTTGATTTGCATCTTTCCATTTTAATCCCATATTGCTCTAAAAGATGCACACATAACCTCCATCATGTACCAAAACCCAAGGTCTGAAAATAAATGCTAGGCCAGCTCTAGAACCTGTTTAGGGATTCACAATGCAAGAGCACAGTTATCTTTAGATCACGAGGGATATAACATTGATATTGTTCGGTTTATCTTACAAATAGGTACTTGGTACTAGCATCCACAGATGAGGGATACCATTTGTATTTTTGTTTTTCTGGGATTGTGTTACTTCACTTAGCATAAAATCTTCTAGTTCCATCCATTTACCTGCAAATATCTTGTAATTTGCTGCCAACTTTTTCTTCTGTCACCTTCAAAGTCTTGGGCTTCACACTGAGGTCCTTGATCCATTTGGAGTTGATTTTTGTACAGGGTGAGAGGTAGGGGTTTACTTTTATTCTTCTGCAAGTGGTGATCCATTTTTGCCAACACCATTTGCTGAAGATGCTGTCTTTCCTCCATTGTGCCTTCTTGGCCCCCTTGTCAAAATATGAGGTGGCTGAAATTACATGTGCTCAAGTTTGGATCTTCAGTTTTGTTCCATTGGTCTACAGTTTTTTTTTTTGTTTGTTTGTTTGTTTTTTGTTTTTTGTGCCAGTACCAGGCTGTTTTTATGACTATAGCCCTGTAGTATAGCTAGATGTCTTGTACAGAAATCCCCCCCTGTATTGCTCTTTTCACTCAGGGTTTCTTTGGCTATTCCGGGTCTTTTGTTGTTCCATATGGATTTAAGAATTTTTTTCCAAGCCTGTGAAGAATGTCCTTGGGATTTTAATTGCAATTGCATTGAATTGATATATTAGTTTGGGTAGAATGGGCATTTTTACTATATTAATTTTTCCAATCCATGAGCATGGGAGGTCTTTCCATCTTCTGATGACTTCTTCAATATCCTTCAGGAGTTTATAATTTTGTTGTAGAGATCTTTGAGGTTTTTGGTTATATTTGTTCCTAGGTATTTTATTGGCTATTGTAATTGGGAAGGTCTCCTTGTATTCCTCCTTCAGTTGCTTATTGTTGGTGTAGAGAAAGGCTACTGATTTTTCCAGGTTGATTTTGTATCCCACCATTTTACTGAAACTCTTAATCATTTCTAGGAGTTATCTGGTGGAGTTTTTAGCACCCTTTAGGTAAACTATCATATCATCCACAAAAAGGGATAGTTTTACTTCTTCTTTTCCAATTAGTTTTCCTTTAATTGCCTTTTATTGCCTTATTGCCTTAGCTAGTGTTTCAAGCTCTATATTGAAGAGGAGTGGTGACAATGGGCAGCCTTGACGGGTTCCTACCTTTATCAGGAATCCTTCTAACTTTTCTCCATTTAGGATGATGCTGGCTGTGGGTCTCTTATATATGGCTTTGATTATGTTGAGGAATGAGCCTTCCAGTCCAATTCCCTCTAGTACTTTAATCATGAGTGGATGCTGGATTTTGTCAAAGGCTTTTTCTGCATCTATTGAGATGATCATGTAGTTTTTGTCCTTCAGTCCATTTATGTGTTTTATGATATTTACTGATTTTCATATGTTGAATCATCCCTGCATCTCTGGTATGAATCCAACTTGATCATGGTGAATGATCTTTTTGATGTGTGTCTGTATACAGTTTGCAAGTATTTTGTTGAGAATTTTTGCATCTGAGTTCATTAATGAGATGGATCTGTAGTTCTTTTTTGGTTGCATCCTTGAGTGGTTTTGGTATTAGTGTGATGTAGGCTTCATAGAAGGAATTTGGGAACTTTTCCTCTTCTGGTAGCCTTCTGAACAGTTGAGTAATAATGGTTATAAGTCCTCTTTAAATTCTGCTGTGAAACTATCTGGGCCTGGGCTTTTTTTAGTTGGGAAGAGTCTTATTACATTTTCAGTTTCTTCATATATTATGGGTCCGTTTAAGCTGTCAATCTCCTCTTAGTTTAGGTTTGGTGATTCTCTGGAATGCAGATCTTCATTCATTTCACTTAGGTTTTCAAATTTACTAGAGCATAAGTTTTTGAAGTATTCCCGTGTGATTGTCTCGATCTTTTCATTGTATGTTGTGATATTTCCCCTTTCATCATGGATTCTATTGATTTGGAGATTTTCTTTTGGTTAACTTGGCTAGGGGTCTGTCTATCTTGTTTATTCTCTCCAAGAACCAACTTTTGGTTTCATTGATTTTTTTGTATTGTTTTCTTTGTTTATATTTCATTGCTTTCTGTTCTGATTTTGTTATTTCTTCCTGTTGTTGTCTTTTAAATGTTTTTAGCTGCAGTGTTAGCTCTTTTATCTGTGCTTGTTCTGTTTTATTTATTTATTTTTTTTAATGTAGGCACCCACGGGCTATAAACTTCCCTCTTAGGACTGCTTTTAAAGTCTCCCATAGGTTTTGTTGTGTTGTACTGACATTGTCCTTTACTTCCAAGAATGCTTTTATTTCTTTATTTCCTCCTTGACCCATTCATTATTCAGGAGTGTGTTGTTTAGTCTCCATGTGTTCATGTAGGTAGCAGGGCTTATCCTGGTGTTGATATTGAGCTTTATTGCACTATGGTCTGTTAGAATGCATGAAATTATCACAGTTTTTTGTATTTGTTGAGTTTTTTTTTTCTGTGTCCAAGTATGTGGTCAATTTTGGAGAATGTTCTGTGGAGTGCTGAGAAGAAAGCATAATCTCTGGTGCTTGGGTGGAATATTGGGAAAATGTCTGTGAGGTCCATTTCCTGTATTGTATTGTTCAGTTCAGATGTTTCTCTGTTTATTCTTTGTCCAGTTAATATGTCCAAAGGTCTCAGTGGGGTATTGAAGTCCCCTAGTATGAGTGTGCTGGGGTTAATCTGTGCCTTGAGGTCCTGTAGAGTTGTATTTATAAAGGTCGTTGCACTGGAGTTCGGTGCATATATATTCATGATTGTGAGATCTTCATGTTAATTTTCCCTATGATAAAGATGTAATAAATAAAAGAGTCCAGGCCCTCTTGGACTCTTCTAATTGCTTCTACTTTGAAGTCTATTTTGTCTGATATTAAAATAGCAACTCCTGCTTTCTTTTTGGTACCATTTGCTTGGAATGATTTTTTTTTTTCATCCTTTCACTTTAAGTTGGTGCCTATCCTTGAGGGTGAGATGAGTTTCTTGTAGACACCATATGAATGGATTCTGTTTCCTAATCCATTGTCCCAGTCTAGATTTTGATTGGGGAGTTTAGTCCATTAATATGCAAGGTTATAATTGAGAGGTATGTGTTGCTTCCTTTCACCTTATTATCCATTTGCATTTTTCATCTCGGTTTCTACAACTGCATTTCTGCTTTTATTAATTTCTCTTTCAAGGTGCCTGGGGGTAGTTGCTCCCCTCCTCTGTCCTTTGAATTGTTTCGAGTATGCTCTGAAAGGCTGGTTTTCCGGACATGTATTCTTTCATCTTGTTTATGTCATGGAAGATTTTTCTCTTCTACTAGAATAGACATTTTTGCTGGGTATAGTAACCTGTGTTGGGATTTGTAGTCATTTAGCACTGGGAATACTTTGGTCCACATTCTTCTTGCTTTCATAGTTTGCACTGATAAGTCAGCTGTAATTCTGATAAGTTTTCCCTTTATATGTAACTTGTTTTTCTTTTGCAAAATTTTACAAAATTCTTACAGAATTTTGTCTTTGGGCGTCTAACATTTTAATTATGATATGGCAGGGGAGTTTCTTTTCTGGTCTAGTTTATTTGGTGTTCTTTGTGCTTCTTGTATTTATATGGGTTTGTCTTTTTTTTAATTTGGGGAAATTTTCATCTTTTATTCTGTTGACAATCTTATCAATACCATTCTCTTGGGATTCTTCTCCTTTCTCTATCCCTATGATGCAGAGGTTTGATCTTTTCAGTGTCCCACATTTCCTGGTTTTTCCACTCTTGTGCATTTTTAAATTTTTCATAGTATTTACTTGAGCTTTTTAGTTGTTCTGTATTATCTTCTAGGTCTGATGTTCTTTTTTCTGCTTCTTCCATTCTGTTTCTGAAACTTTTTCCCATTCTTTCCTTTTGATTGGATGCCTGTTCAATTTCCTTTTTCATTTTTGTGTTTTCTTTCTATTTCCACTTCCTCTTGGAGCTTCTCAATCTTTTCTTGTAGCTCTTGTTTCACTCTTTCATTTCCTTTTTGATTTCAGCATGGGATCTTTCAGTGTTTCCACTTCCTTCTGGAGTTTGTCATTTTTTTCCTCTAGCTCTTTCCGGGGTCTGTCATTTTTTTTTTTTCATTTTAGTTCATTCAAAAGTTTGTCCTTGTCTCCCTCTAGTTGCTTTATGAGTTTTTCATTCTCTCCCCTTAGTTCTATGATTTATTTGAATATATTTGTGATTGTTATTCTATCATCTGTGTCCTGAGTAACCTCTAGGGAGATCCTATTGTAGGAGTGCTCCACAGGCTCTGTAGAGTTTGATGTGGAGTTATTCTGTGCTTTTCCCATATTGTTCTTTTGTTGTGCTCTTGGCATGTGGTTTGACTTTTGCCTGTATTCTGAGGCAAATCATGAATGTCTCTTCACCTGTTTGAAGGATTGCTTTCCTTGATTCCTTCAGGTGCCTTCATTGTATTCTCCTTATGTATGGAGTTGTATTAGTCACTTTTCTGTTGCTGTGATAAAACACCATGACCAAGGAACTTATAAAAGGAAGAGTTTATTTGAGCTTACAATTGATGGTTCCAGGGAATTAGAGTCCATTGTGGCAGGAGGCATGGTGGCTGGAGACTGGAGCAGGAAGCCAAGGGTCACATCTCGCAATGAGCACAGGAAGCAGAGAGAGCAACTGTAGACCACGAGGCTTGTTAAACTCACTAAGCCTGCCCCCAATAACGTACTTCCTCTAGCATGGCCACACCTTCTAAGACCTCCAAAAACAGTGCCACCAACTGGAGACAAATGTCTGAATACTTACAACCTCATTCAAACCACCACAGGAGTGTTGGCTTTAGGTTTCAGGCTTTCAATTTTGGTTATATATTTCTGTTCCACAGGGAGTGGGTGGGTAACAAATCAGATGACACCTTCTGAGCACTGTAATCCGTCTGCTGTCAGCCACTCTCTCAGGGGGTGGTGGCGGGGGGGTGGAGGGGGTTGTTCAGTTGCTTGCTTAGTCGGTGCACCAGTATTGGTATCCTCTGCTGCAGCCCTGGCACCAGGGGGTGGAGCCCTCAAGCCGAAGCCAAACCTCAGCTCCCAACTCCCAGAAACCTCTGGGCCAAAACTGCTGGTCCACACAGCTACTGCTGCTCCACACCAAATGCCTGCACCCTGCAGGCCAATCCTGAACCTTGGCTCCCCAGCTCCCAGAAACCTCTGGGTCAAAGCTGCTGTTCTACACAGCCTCCACTGCTCGGCATCAACTGCCCAAGCCCCATGAACCAAGCCCTAACCTTAGCTCCCCAGCTCCCAGAAACCTGTGGTGGGCCAAAACTTGAGAGATTATTTTTAAAAAACTAAGATTTATATGTGATGATGCATCTCAATAGCAATTTATAAAAAAGGGGTAGAAAATGGCCATTAAACAAGGAAACATAATGTATCCAATGAGAAATAAGATCTTCACATTTATTAAAATGCATGATCTTGAGGATTATTTAAGAAAAATCTCTTGGTAAATACTGACCAAATTGAAATAATGTTTTAAGAAGGCCTTTAATGCATATGCTTTTAAAAATACTGTGAGTGTGTGTGTGTGTGTGTGTGTGTGAGAGAGAGAGAGAGAGAGAGAGAGAGAGAGAGAGAGGTGCACGTGCCACCTGTATGAAGATCAGAAGACAATTTCTAGAGTCAGCTCTGTCATTCCTCCTTTAAGTGCATTCTAGGAATTGAATTATTGCCAGGCTTGCCCATCAGGCACCTTACCCTTACTGAACCTTTTGAGTTGTCCTGACTATGCTTTTATATAGGAATGTATAGGTAACACAGATATAGTCAATTACAACTATGAGTGTACTTTTGTTAGAAGAGAATCTAAGAAAGTAGAAAAGGCTTACAGAAGCATATCTAACACATTAATAATTATTATTTCTACATGCTATATGATTTCTATTTTTCTTGAAAATTCATCATGTACTTTACATTTTTCATGATGTGCTATAATGGATATTGTGAACCATGTTAATCCAACCCCAGGGTTTACCTCCCAAGATTGTCTGTGTAGGCAGAACCTCTAAACCAACTGACAATCTTTTACTTCCATGATTAAGTTATGTTATGATTAAGTTATGGCAAAAGCAATGAAATAAACCCAAATGCCTATGTCCCATTATATAAGATGGCATCTTCCTAGGAGACTCATTCTTGATATTCTCCTAGCCATGAAAAATTGACCTGCTGAGATATCAGAAGGTCTTTTGACAGGGTTGCATAGTGGGGAAATAAGAACACATCTGGGGAGCTCAGGGTGATATCCTGAACTCCTTACACTTACAATTATAAAGAAATAACTTTTCCAACAACTTGAGTAAAATTGGAAGTGGATAATTCCCAAGTAATCCACCAGATAACCCATTTCAGATGACACCTTGACCTCAGACTTGCAAGGAAGCCATCTTTGGACCCGCACATGCAATCTGGGAGATGATAAATGGGCTGTTTAAATAACTAAGCTGTTAATGATATGTTTTGCAACACACAGAGAATTCAGTGTTTGGATTTTAGTTATTTCCTCTAAAATTTATATATTACAATATGTATCCTCTGACTATATTCAAGATAAAGCTATCAGGAGATTAGTAGAATTAAGTAAGTTTATAGAGATACAATCTTATTTGATAGGATCCAAATGTGAGGAATCTAGGGATTTCTTGTCTTTTTGCTTACAGAAAAACAAGAGGTCACGGGAACACAACAGCTTGGCCACCATCTACAATTAAGAGAAAGGCCATAGAAGGGAATCTCCCCGGTTGGCATTGTGATCTTGGGCTTTAGACTCTAAAACTGTGAAACGTTCTATTGTTCACAATGTCCAGTATACACATTTTGCTATGGTAGCCTGAACTAAGACACAGTATGAAGACAAATTAAGGTGCTGCTATAAGCATTGTCTAAAAATTCTGCACAGACTTTGACAAGTGATGGCCAGCAGAAGCTGGGATAGCTTTGAGGTACATGGTGGAAATGCAGATGGTCGTGGTGATGTCTCAGGTAGATATGAGGAGCATGTTTTTTGTTTTATTTATTTTATTTTATTTATTTTATTTATTATTTTATGTGTTTTTGAGACAGGGTCTCCCTGTACTTCCGGCTGTCCTGGAACTTGCTATATAGACCAGGCTGGCATGGAACTCAGAGACCCACCAGCCTCTGCCTCCAGAGTGCTGGGATTAAAGGTTTTTACCACCACACCCCGTAAGAAGCTTGATTTTAGGATGTATAATGAAATCAGACATCTAGGTGAGGGTCTTTCTAAGTGAAGTCTTGTGAGCAATTTTGTCCTTCATGACTGCCTCTTAAAGAAGTAAAATAAGTTGGAGAACAACAAATTTAATTCTTTAATCATTTCCTATTTGTATTTGCCATTTTTTAAAACACCTATTATGTTCTCTCATCCCCTTCTAACATACTGAAACCTTTCTTGGCTTATCAATAACTCTCCTAAATTGATATTTATTATCATCATTTACAATCATCATCAATCTTCCTTAGACACACTGAGTTTAATTACTGAACAAGTGCAGGTTGTTAACTGGAACAAGGCCAACTTATCTGTGGTTACACAACTGAAGAACCAGATACCTCCTCCCCCAGCACCTATTTAATTCTCATAATCCCTCAGTGGGGAGTAGAGTCACATGAGCCTGCTCACCCCCAACCATGATGAAATGCTGACAGGTCCATCTGTTCCAGTCCTGTACAGGTAAGCACAGTATATTAGTCACTTTTCTGTTGCTGTGATAAAACACCATGACCAAGGAATTTATCAAAGGAAGAGTTTATTTGAGCTTACGATTGATGGTTCCAGGGAATTAGAGTCCATTGTGGCAGGAGGCATGGTGGCTGGAGACTGGAGCAGGAAGCCAAGGGTCACATCTCGCAATGAGCACAGGAAGCTAAGAGAGAGTGACTGGAGACCACAAGGCTTGTTAAACTCACTAAGCCTGCCCCCAATAACATACTTCCTCTAGCATGGCCACACGTTCTAAGACCTCCAAAAACAGTGCCACCAACTGGAGACAAATGTCTGAATACTTACAGACTATGGGGGACACTCATTCAAACCACCACATTCCACTCCCTGGCCCCCATAGGCTCCTGACCATATAAAATGCAAAATGCATTTAGTCCAACCTTAAAAGTCCCCATAGTCTTTACCAGTTTCAAATGCCATTCAAAAGTCTACAGTCCAAAGTCTTTTCTGAGACTCAGGCCAATCTCCTAAACTGTAAGCTCCTGTAAAATCAAAAGACAAATTACATATTCCCAATGTACAGTGGAACAGAATACGCATTCCCATTCCAAAAGGGAGGAATAGAGGCATAGTGAGGAAATACTGGACCAAAACAAGACCGAAAACCAGCAGGGCAAATGCCAAGTCCAGTAGCTCCACATGCAACTTCTGGGACTTGACTTCCAAAGGGCTTAGATGGCTCAGCTCTTCCAGCTTTGCTTGCAACATACATCTCTTTCTTAGGCTGGTACCACTCCCTGTATGCAGCTCTCCTTGGCAAATATCTCACAGGTCTGGCATCTCGAAAGTCTTCTTGGGGTCTCCACTGCCAACCAGGCTTCACATTCACAGCTTCATGCCATAGCCTATCAGGGCCTTCTTTATTCAGGGACGCCCCTGCTGCACTCTGCCTAGCCTCTGTGCCTCTCTGAAACCGCAGAGGAAGAACTGATGACCCCTTCACTCTTGCACCCTTCATGCCTCTAAAGCCAGCACCATGTGAATGAAACTGCCGAGTTTGGCTGCAAGTTTGGGATGGACCCTGCCCTATTTCAACCACATTTGCAACTTTTCTCTGCCCTGAACTTGGAGAGAAAACTCTTTCAGTATTTTCCTTTCTCAAAAGTTTGAGGATTAGCTGGGTGTGGTCTTGCCCTGAAGGTACTATTTCTGTTGTTTTCTTGTAAATCTCCAGGCCATTCCTTAAGCACTTTAATCTCACTTTTTCCATTGTTTACTTGTAAATAGCTAGGCCTCTCCTTAATCACTTTAATCTCCTTATCAAAAGAAAACTCTCCTTCACATGCCTTGGCACCACTTTTAATCTTCCTAATGGGGTTTTCAGATCCAAACTGTACATTCTGCATTTCTTTTTGCCCCATCTGCTCTTCTTCACTGTAGATCTGTACAATATTCACCATTAATAGCCATGCCACCATTTTTACATTAGCTGTCTTGAAATATCCTCCTCCTTGGGGCTGGAGAGATGGCCTAGTGGTTAAGAGTACCGACCGCTCTTACAGAGGACCCGGGATCGATCCCCAGCACCTACATGGCAGCCAAAAACCATCTGAAACTCCAATTCCAGGAGAACTCCAGTTCCAGGGGAATCTGACGCCCTCTTCTGACCTCTGAGGCATTGCACGACACGGGTGCACAAACCTACATGCAGACAGTACATTGATACACATACAGAAATAAATAAAAGTTAAAAAAAAAAAAGAAATAGCCTCCGCCAAAGACATTAGTCCATTGCTTTTCAAGTTAGCATCAGGCAAGCATTTGGGTTGTGGGCAAACTGCTGCCAGACTCTTTATCAAAATATCCCAGTTGCTGCCTAAGTCATTATTTTCCTCTGGAACTACATTTTTGCAGCAATGCTTCCTTCCAGGCTTCTACTAGAATGGCCCGTTAAGCTCTGCTTACAGTAGTCAACAGCTTTTCTAGCCCAAAGTTCCAAAATCTTCCACATTTCTCCAAACATCCACATGGTCAGGTTCTTCACAGCCAACAGCCCACTCTCTGGTACCAATAACTGTATTAGTCACTTTTCTGTTGCTGTGTTAAAACACCATGACCAAGTAACTTATCAAAGGAAGAGTTTATTTGAGCTTAGGATTGACAGTTCCAGGGAATTAGAGTCCATTGTGGTGGGAGGCATGGCAGCTGGAGCTGGAGCTGGAGCAGCAAGCCGAGGGTCACATCTCGAAATGAGCACAGGAAGCCAAGAGAGAGTGGCTGGAGACCACAAGGCTTGTTAAAATCACTAAACCTTCCCCCAATAACATCCTTCCTCTAGCATGGCCACACATTCTAAGACCTCCAAGAACAATGCCACCAACTGGAGACAAATATCTGAATACTTAAAGCCTATGGGGGACACTAATTCAAACCACCACACACAGCTACAATGCCTTTCTCATGCCCACAAGACAGCATTGCACAGAAGGCCTCCCTAACCCTGGCTCCTGCATTCTTTCTACCTCCTCATCTGGTATTCCTCAAGCCTTGGAGGAGATTATATAGATGTCTGTTGAGGGTGAATTATTCTCCACACTTACTCACCACAACTCATGAGCTTTTGCATTAACCAATTTAAAAGGCAATTTAATACTACATAAATTTAGCAAAACATCAGTAGTACCCTGTAACTGCCATTACTATGGACTCTTTACCAGGTTTGCAGTACCAGGCAAAAGCTCCCTCATATAGAATGGCCCTCAATTCTAATCATGAAGTGATTGGTTCCTCCCATAATAGCAGTTGCACTATTCACCAGTAAGCATAACTTGCCAACAGGACATTATTCTACCTCTTGGTCCACAGCAGCGTAGGATGGTTGATGATTTTTCTGGCCCAATTTTAATACTTTTCTGGCATTACAAAGGCTGCATAGTTCATATCCAGCTTGATTTTCCAATTTCCCAGAGCCTAAATGTGTGTCCTCAGCAATAGAGTCTTCAGATGTAGTTATGATGGACAATAGCTTGTGAAGTTTGGGAACTTTTTGGAGCCTAGAGATGCTGGTCAGGAAAGGATTTTTAAGCCAAAAAGAATCCAGAACTTAAAGATTTGGAAAAGTTTCAATCTATCCATATCACAGAAATATGAAGGTATGTTTTAAAAAATACCAAGAAACTGTGTACTTTCACTTGATAAAGAACTGAAGGAATTTTATGAGGAGAAAAACTGTTAGTATAAAATAAAGAACATAAATGGAACAAAGTAATGGTATGTGTTGATTTCTTGAGCTTCGCTGGACAGCAGCCTGACACCACACATGTGCTAATCTTTCAAAAGAGAGAAAATGATTCCGGATTTTACTGATAAACTATCGAAGGTCCTGCCTCTGTTTCAACAGGAAACAGAATCTCCAAACAGATTCTTGGGGGCAGGTCTACTCAGAGAATGAGGGAAAGGAGTTTCAGCAGTTTTGAGATTGGGGGCCTCCCTATGTCCAGAGGAGCATTTGTTTTATTTTTTATTTTATTTTTAAATTTTATTTATTATTTTATGTGTATGAGTGTACTGTCTGCATGTAGGTTGGTGCACCAGTGTCTTGCAATTCCGTGGAGGTCAGAAGAGGGCATCAGATTCTCCTGGAACTGGAGTTAAAGACGGTTCTCAGACGCTATGTCGGTGCTGGGGATCGAACCCGGGTCCTCTGCAAGAGCAGTCGGTGCAGACAGTATATTAATACACATACAAAATAAATTTTAAAAATTATGGAATACTGGGTGAATAAAGAAGCCAATTCGGGGGGGGGAGTCAATAATGAGTGCATTGTATTTCTAATATAGATGAAATTTTTTTTTTTTTTTTTTGGTCTCCCTGTAGCCCCAGCTGTCCTGGAACTCGCTCTATAGACCAGGCTGGCCTTGAACTCACAAAGGTCCACCTGCCTCTGCCTCCCAAGTACTAGGATTAAAGGCGTGCACCACCACGCCCGGCTTATATAGATGAAATTTTTATTGAGATAACTGAACACTAATATCCAATTACACAAAACCGACTCTTCATTTTTTCTGCAAGTTTTTCTCCAATTACAACATTTTGTAAATGTTACCATCATATCACCACCCAGAATACTGAAATTGAGATAAACCACTCTTTTTAAGCTTTTCTGTGTGAAATATGTACAGTTTATCTCACCCATGCAGGTTTACATGTCACTAACAGATCCAAACTGCCACATTCCCAGTACTGCTCTCCTACACCCACACTCTCCTTCCCCATCTTCTCCTTTTCCTTTATAACCTGTAGCTGCCACTCTACTGTTAACCTCTTTAACTAAAAAAATGATACATTCATGAGATCCTTTGGAAACTTGTATTTTCTCAAAAGAATTTCGTGGAGATTTCCCCCAGTTTGCTATATGTATACTAGTCCTTTCTCTTGCTTATATGCTTTTATTTTTGAACAGGATTTTATTGTATGCACTGGTTATAGTTTATGCATTCAAGCATACCTGTATATGATTATTTGATGTTACAAATGCTTCTGTAAATATTTCTAAGAGCGGGGCTGGGGAGATAGCCTAGCGGTTAAGAGCGCCGACTGATCTTGTAGAGGACCCAGGTTCGAATTGGAGTTACAGCCACATGGCGGCTGAGAACCGTCTGTAACTCCAATTCCAGGAGAACTCCAGTTCCAGGGGAATCTGACACCCTCTTCTGACCTCCACGGCATTGCACGACACAGGTGCACAGACCTGTAGCAGACAGTACATTCATAACACATACAAATAAATAAATAAAATTAAAAAAATATTTCTAAGAGGAAGGTTAGATTCCCAAACTAAATAGACCATAAATGGTAACAGTGTTGAAAATTGTTTCAATTTTAATTAATTTCAGTGAGTGAACCAAAGCAATGTAATACTAATACACACTATTATATATATGTATACATATATATATATATATAATATATATTATATATAGATATAATATATATCCACACACATGTATTTGTATGTGGCATAGATGCAGGGTATCTTAGTGTCACTAAAAATCAGAATGTTGTAAACTCATGAGAATAGGAAAGATACTTTTAAGGGAATCCTTCCTGAGAGACTATAAGAAAATTTAGCTCCAACAGAAAAATTGACATCTCTGGTACATCGTGTGATAGATAATGTTGCCTGTGGAATAAAATAGACAATATTTGTAGATGAACTTCACATGCGTAAATGTACAATATTTTGAAAGAGAAGGAAATGAGGATCATTCTGGAATTCCAGAAGTCCTAAATCAGATCTGTCAGTGAGGAAACCCACTGTGAGAACCATAACTCATTACTCAGAAGAATGGTGACTGTTGACAAACCTGCTTTCCTGAGTTAAAATACAAAATGAACTCGGGAGGCAGAGGCAGGTGGATCACTATGAGATGGAGGCTATCCTGGGGTACATAGTGACTTCCATACCAGCCAGGGCTACAGGGAGACCCTTTCTCAAAAAAGCGAAATAAAGAAGTAATCAATAATAAACAAACAAACAAATAAATAAGCAAATAAAGAAATAAATTATACAATGAGCTTATACTCAAAATTTTCAGCTGAATGGATGAAGCACCCAGATGTTCTTTAAATGAAGAAGGACATCTGAGAAAATAGCTTCAGTTCTCACTTCCATCAACATTCTAATGTCAGAATTGTGGGAATACCTAGAGAAAAGACCACTGAGTTGGTGAGGAGGAGAGGGCTCTCTGAGACACTAAATGAGCAGGGCTTTAATGCACAGCCAGAATCAATTCAAAATGGTGAAATCCAGCTCTGGACCATATGCCCTACAGTTAAAAAGAATGTCAGGGGATATGGCTGAGGATAAAGTCACTAAGAAAACAAAAAGGCAGGAAACCTGTTTGTCAAAGATACAAAGGGATGGGTTGCTTTTCAACATTTTCTTTTAGGATAGAGATCATTGAAACATTTGTTAAAATTTCTGAAAACTTGAAGGTACAAAATATCTGATATCCTTTTTTTTTTCCATTGAGCATCATGCTCTGTCAAATCATTTCCCTTTCTGACTGGGTAGTGTGATTGGCTCCTTAATCACAACCTAATTATTACTAAAATGTCATATTTTTATTAAAAAGGGGATCTGGTTATTTACAACTTCATATTTGATTTAAAAGCCTCATATTTGATTCAGAGCTTCCTCTGGCCAGGGCACAAGATAGATTTAATGTCCCAGTTGGTCTTGGTATGGGGGTGTAAGAGTGATGGGGAAGAGCTTGTGGGTGGTTGCAGAGCAGAAATGGGAGAAAGCTGTGGCAGTGTTCCACCTTCTCACATCCTGCCCTCAGTCCAAGCTGGTGTTTACGTAGGCTGAGGGGGGGGGGGGGGGGAGTCAACCTACCTCTAAGCCTGTTGGCAAGAGGCTGAATACCCAGGACAATGGTTAGCCATCACTGCTGCCCTGTCACTGACTGTCTGTGTATAGGAAGGTGTGAGCTCTCGGTAGCCTGTCCCACAGTCTTGATTTGGGTGGTCCTGAAGTTCCTCTCTGGTGAATTGACGAGCTGAGACTCACTGCCCATCCCTCCTTCATATCAGCCTTCTTCTCAGGAATCAACAGGACTTACATCATAAGTGAAGCTAGATGATTCCATGTTGCTTTCAGTAAAGTAAAAATTGCCTAAAACCAATGTAAACATTATTCCATAGAAAGTAATATAATAGAAGAATGATGGAAAAATGCTTCTTTCTATGCAGGGAAGTGGTAAGTGGGTTTGGTAGTGGTATTACTGTTGGTTATAGCAAAAAAGCACTAACTAGAAGACATGTTGTACCACTTTTCTGCTTAAGGTAAATACTATGCAGTTACAGCACAGACCAATGTGCCAAGCTATTCTGGAAAGGTGTCCAGTGGGATCTGTGGGAACATCCCCCAGCAATGCTGGCAGTTCACCAACAGACTTAACAGTGGACACTATCCAAATGCAATCACTGCCAAGTTGCTTATAATTATCAGTTACAGAGAAAGAAATAGCAGGGATTAAGTAAGAGTGTCCAGGAAATGGTTTCAAACAGGTTCCAGACTGTGCAAATGGAAAGGGAGCCAGAGAAATGTCTTAGGCCAGAGGAAAGTGGGATAACAGAATTGTGGGTAATGGTAAGCCAAATAGTCAAGGCCATAACATATTTTTGGAAAGATGCACTGTGATGTGCATACCTAATATCCTCTTCAGGAAAATTCTAATGGGAAAATATATAGATAGGGAAGTTGAGTCTTTAACCATAAAGTAAATGCATTTAAACTTTGCAGTTACTACCTTCTTTCTAAGGTAACTAATTTAGAAATGTAAAGGGGAAGTCGTCTCGTTAATTTCGTTAGGGGGGAGATAACTATTTTACAACAAATTATTGCTCTGAATTTTCAACTATTTTAACTCTTTAGCCTAGAAAAAGAAATGAAACCATAAAATTTATGTTACAAATTCTATTCTTTTTCAGATTTAGATTTTGCTCCTAGTTGTTTATGGAAGACTTATTTAAGCTAAGAAACTACTATACTAAAAATTACTGATGCCAAACATGTACTATGGTACATCTTAGTGCTCCATCTCAAAGTCTAAATTGTTTAATGTGTGCAGAGGAAAATTACCATTTGCATGACTTTTAAATAAAGAGTAAATATCAAATTGTTTCATACATACAATTAATGATGAATGTTCTCTTTGTACATTTATTCTTTCTTTTGTGAGTAATTGCTGAGAAAATGGTCATAAAAGAAGTCCAAATAAACTGACTCTGTGATGTTGGATTCCTATAAAGTTTTGCAGATGCACTACATATACCATCTAACTTAGAAAAAATTGGTAATAAATGCCTTTTTGTTGCATCTAAGGAAAAAATGATTCCTTAAAGATCTTTTATGAAATACATTTTCCTAGGAAATCTCCACATTAATTGCAATAAATGTGTTTTTTATAAAATTTTTATTGTTATTAAACTTTTTCCATAGGTCATACATCATTTCTCAATTGAATCTGGAATCTCTTCCCTTTCCATGCCCCCCCACCCCACCCAAGTCCCTGCACTCTGCCATACATGTCCTGTATCTTTTTCTGAGCCTTTCCAGAGTTTTTTTTCCAGCTCTTTTGTTGTTCTCTCCAATTTGTATTGCTAATATATATATATATTATATACATATATATATATATGTATATAATATATATATATATACATAAATATATATATACACACATACATACACATATCACTTGAATCGTAGGATTTTTTTTTCCTAAAAGATGTCATGTTTTCCTTAAGGAAGTGCTCGAAGGTTCCTCCTTGGCAATCCCAAACAAATATCAGTCCTGCATTTTTGCTCCACATTGAGGTCTTTCCCTCCCATGGTCCCCCAAATGAAGTCCAGTAAGCATGTGTCCTATCTCGATCTCCCTCACTGGCCTCCATGATACAGCCCAGGTAGTCCAACAATGGCAGTCTATATTCTGACGAGGCTGACATTCCCTTAGCTGCTTAGTCCACAATCTGGGTGTTTTTTAAATGCTTGACTTATTATTTGTGTGTATGAGTATATTGCTTGCATGTATGTAAGCGTGCAGTGTTGTGCAATACCAGCAGAGGTCAGAAGAGGGTCTCCTGGAACTGGAGTTACAGATGGTTGTTAGTTGCTACCATGTAGGTGCTGAAAATCAAACCCTGATCCTCTGCAAGAGCAACCAGAGCTCTTCACCTTGGAGCCAACTCTCCAGGCCTTATATTAGTGTTTAACTAGAAAAATATGAAGAAAGGTCACAAGAGAGGTAGTATTTTGTTATGGCTAAGGATGTGAATACCTGGAATCAAACTGGATATGATTTCTTAGTCCATTTAGTTCTTTACTGATGTGAAAACTACTCATTGTAGAATTAACCATCCTCAGGCAAAAATTCAGTGACATTTATATATTCAAATATATTCTCATCTTCTACATAGTTCAGAATATTTAACTATGCCAAAGAAACAGTCTGCACCTGTTCTTAGATAGTTTTTCTCTTCCTGGTGTGGCTGTTTGCTCCTGAATACACGGTGAGATGCTCTCCTTATTCTGAATAAGAGCCAGGGTCTCCCAGACTCATGAGAATAGCAATGGCTGACCTTCTACGGTGCGTGTAAGGAGTCAGGAAAATCATCCACGCTACGCATCCTGAACATCTTAAGACTTAAAGGTTTGGTAAGATGCTTAAACTTTGTATGCCCAAAGAGGTAAGCATTGAAGTCAGTTTGATTTAGGCTCTAAGGAGCTTCATGCACATGCCTTTGCTGTACCAGAAAACTCAGAGCTGGAACCTAGTGTCATCATTGTTTTACTCTATATAATGTTTTTGGATAAAATGTCTTGCATTAGGAATTAGGACAGAGAGGCATTGAATGAAGGAAAGATTTTACCTGGTATCCCTGATCCAGAACTAGGAGGAGTGTGCAGACTCTATAAAACAAGGGGGACATAAAGAAACAGGTGATTGTTCTCCAGTTGATATCATGGGGATTCATGATCACAAGAATTTAAAGAATTGTCATCCACATGGGCAAACAAATAATAAAACATGTAAAACAGAATAAAATCTGTAAGTATATTTTATATTTATTTATGTAAATATATGTAAATTTAATTATAGGTATAAACTTATATAAGTAGAATCACATTCTATATTGAGTGTAGAGCTCTAGAGAAACTTCAGCCAAAATGAGAGCAGTAATTGCTGTGTTGTAGGGGAAGCTCAGGTGCTTTTCATTTGCCTGTCTATTCTTTTTATAATTGTTGAAATTTCCACATGATTATATGCTAACTTACTAACCTAAGCAAAACAATAAGACCGTTTCCATTGACAATAGAGGACTATTACAAAGTATTTTGCTCAATATTTTCACTTAGTTTTTCTTGACAGTGTTTAGAGGGAAAACTTGAAGCTGATTAGTCTGGAAAAAAAAAAAAAAAAAAAAAAAAGGATGAAAGAACAAAAGAGCTCTGCTTTCTCCTGTAGGTATGGATGACCTTTCAACCCTGGTGACAGCAGACTCCAGCGGTCCATTCCTTTTTCTCACCCTTTTAGTACAGTCTGTCCCAATTTTTTCCCAGAATTTCTTTTCTCACTTAGAACAGGAGTAATATGGGGTTTTTAAAATTCTTTTACGGGGCTGGAGAGATGGCCTAGCGGTTAAGAGCGCCGACCGCTCTTACAGAGGACCTGGGTTCGATCCCCAGCACCCACATGGCGGCCGAGAGCCGTCTGAAACTCCAATTCCAGGAGAACTCCAGTTCCAGGGGAATCCGAGACCCTCTTCTGACCTCCGCGGCATTGCACAACACGGGTGCACAGACTTGCATGCAAACAGTACATTCATACACATACGGAAATAAATAAAATTAATAAAAAAAAATAAATAAATAAAATAAAAAAAATAAAAAAAATAAAATTCTTTTACAAATTCTGCAGAATATAGCATATGTACTGGTCTCAAAAGGAGAGGGAACTTAAATATTCCTTGGTGTTTTCTCTCTTTACCTTCACAGCTGCTATAAAAGAAATTACAGGCATCTTGCTGAGATTCTTCCTCCAAACCTGTAATCCATTCTTTGCCAAAAGAGCTTTACCAACCCCAGGCTACATGAGACCCGAAGCACTCAGGGGCTACAGGTGGCATATCCTGTGTGATGGACACATATTAACTGAAGAGCTGATACTGTGCCCTTCCTCAGTCATGCAGGAATCAAGGGCAAACTGATTACAAGCAGATGCTATGAGATACTCATTAACCACATAGGGTGGGACCTCATAACTTTATCTAAAGGCCTCAGGAGTCTGAACTGTCTTTGGAACTGTTCTTTAAAACCATATTGGAGTCTGTGATTCCATATATCTGATATTCTGATTATCTGCAGGAGATGACCCATGGATTACCCTCAGAGAGATATTAGATATGTTGGAGGTATCAATGCCTAACCTGTTATACAAACCCATGATTATGGAAAACAAATGCCCTCTGGTCATTCTAAAGAATCCATTCTCTTTTTAGTATCATTTTTGAAAATGCATTTGAGGATTCAGGTGGGGCATGAGAGCTTATCCATCACAATATTCTTAAGGACCAGTTCTAAATGCCAGAAAAAGGAACAACTGAACAAGCTTTTCATTGTTTTGTCTTGTTTTGGTTTTTGGATTTTGAAAATAGATAGTGTCTAACTGCTCACAGGAATTAGAATTAAACATTCTACTTATATTCCCTGATGATATTAATATAGTTTTCTCCAAACAGTACCATGAGCCATGAGCTATAATCTGGTGTGTGACAAGCAATAGCACCATTGTATTTTGTTATATAGTATACATAGTTTAGGTTTGTCTCTATAAAACCTCTCTGATATTCTAACACATTTCTCTCCAAACATCCCTGGAAAGCACACAAGAACTGGTTCTATTTATCACTATTTGCAGAGAGATTGAATCACTGGGCTATTAAGTAACTTGAAGAGGGTCACTGAGTCAGTAAGTTGGTAAGAAAACATTTCATCACCCAGCTCCTTGATCAGTAATCTTCTCAACTCTAATCAGAGACATTCACTGCTGCATTCATCCTATGAGTTTATAAATCATCCAATTTACTGTGAAATTATTTATTATAGAACATAGAGTATGTAGAAAACTAGAAATACATAATTATATCAAAGGTATTCTGTACTTTTTATTTGGAGGGGGGCAAGGTCTCATTGTGTAGACCAGGGTGGCCTTGAATTCACAGTGATTGGCCTGCTTCTGCTCCAGAGTGATAGGATTAAAGACATATGTCATTATGCTTGGCTGTGCTCCTTGTTTTTCAATAATGATTTTTTGTTCTTCAAGGCTTTCTTCAATTACCTCATTTCATAAATCATGTATTCCATTCATTCGTTCATGCATGTAATAGATTCTTACTGAACCCCTAAAAATCTAACACTCTGCTAATGAACAGGACAGTCATCATCCTTGATTTTTGCAGCTTAGTAAAGACACAGAGAGACAAAAACATGTGTAATATAATGATTGCTACATTGGAGGTATGTGGAAAGCAAGCTAACATGAAGAATCCTCTTAGCTACTGAAACTGTGTAGAAGTCAGCAAAGTCTTTACAGGAAACAGGAACTCTGAGCTAGAGGTTTCCAAAAATGATCAGAACTCACATGGATTCAAAGGAAGGGTGGGATTGTGTAAAGCTGAGTTTGGGATCCAGTGCCACTAAAGCTGCAAACAACTGCCCTGGGTGCTACGTTTTCAAATTCTCCATAACCTCTAAAGTGAACTCTGTGGATCCTACACTGTGTGATCTGTGATCCTATGAGCTCCCCTTATTAAATCTACCATCATTCTGGCTGCCCACAGATTTAGAGAGCTTTATTTTGAAATGCTTACAAGCAAACGCAAAGGACGGGGAGCATTTTTAAATGCACAATGGAAACAGTCACTTCCTAGATTAGTCTTGTTCACCCTAGAGGATATTTTTGCAACTAAGTAAGATGCCCTCAAAATATAATGGAAACAAGTGACAGACACTTAACTATAGCGGCTCTGGTGGGTCCAGCCATAATTCACTTCATAATACAAATTGATATGTTGTCCAGAGGGGTCCCTGTATTGATGTTACTGAGAGTCTTTTGAAAAGTTTGGTTCCAGGCTATGAAGCCAGAAAATGAACCCAATTGATTCATTCTGGCTAAATTCCGAACTGGGCCCTCAGTTACAACAAGATGTCCTAAGGCAAGTAACAGGGAAATGCCCTTCACAAAACCAACCAAAATGAAGATGCAAACTGAATGCAGCAAAGTTTGTCGGATTAAACGTCTAATATTTCTCCCCACAAGACCTGCTTAGCGCTGAGGATCCAAAGGTGAAGGTGGCAGCTTGTTTCCATATAAATGGGGTTAGCTGTTAAGCAGCCATTGAAGACACTCTATGTTTGCAAAGAATCATGTGGGGGCCAGAGGTCAGCCACCGCAATAACCTCACTGGTCAGAGTGCTTCACGTCTTTACAGTATGATGCAAATGACTTCAATCTGAGGGGGCCGCATTGCCAAGCACATTTAGGCATTTGATGAGTTGTTCTGGAAAGGCTCTGCCGGGTCACACTTAATGGATCTTATAAACAGTGTAAAAGGATGTTTCCAATGTGTTATGCAGATAATAATTTGAGTGCAAAAATACTTGCCCTTTGTTTCACTGCCCCCTTCCTCCACAAATGGAAACTTCTGAGGTTTCTTTCTTGAAAATGTTAAACAATGTCACACACTTCTCTCTGGCTATAAACTTCTCTAACTTTACTCTTGGATTTTATGTGCAGAGTTGTGGGTCTGATAACCACGAAGGCTCCACTGAATTCTCAACCACTGAGCCCTGAAAGGGGGATTCAGTACTTTGTAGAAAATTAAGAGACAAGGATTTTTGTGTTAGCTTTTCCGATGTAAGCTGCATAACCTTGAGTTCATTATAACCTCTATGGGCCTCAATTTGCTCATCTCTAAAATGAAGGTCAAAACTATCTCTTATGTCCATTAATGTTGTTCCATGGTACCATTTAAGCCTGCTAATGAATTACTTAAATACTGAAGCCCGCATTAAGCCTTACAAAAAAGCATAACTGGCAAGATTTTCCTCTCAATTACTTGTGCTAATAGGGGCCAAAATGGCATGGATGCTTTAAATTCATAGATAATCCCCAAACTTCAATTTAACTAAGTGTTCCAACCTCCTCTTCTTCCAAACCATTTACAGGGGATTCACACAATTAGTACACATGGACTGGTGTGAGATTTACCTCCTTTATAACCCTTCTCTTTCCTACTGCCTCACCACCTGAACATTTCAATAATAGAAAAGAAAAAATGAATCAACCATTTTGTATAATCCACCAACAGGTTATGTTTCAAGATATTCTACTGTTATTAATAATGATAAGGTATTAAGGGCTTTCTTTATTGACAGATCCTTTTGCAAATGACTTTACTTACATCTTTCTAGGTGACTAGTTTCAAAGTGCCGCCATACATACTGTCATTCAATATGTGGTTTACACAGCAGCAATTCACTGAGACATCCTGGAGCTGGGACTTTGGAGCTCAGTGGGAACAGTGTGCTCCCTTCCTCAGGGCACTGAAGAACCATTATTTCCAACCCTCCCTTCCAGCTCCTGTTGGCTTACTAGCCATCTATATCAGTCTTGCTTATACATGCCTCATTCCAATATCTGCATTCATCTCCCTGTGGTATCTGTTATTTACTTCACATTCATTTCATAAATTTATATTATACAGAACCCGTCCTACTTCAGTGTGAGCCCATTTTAACTCATTCTACATAATTTAAGTCCTAAACACTAATATGTTCTTAAGTACTGTAAGACTTAAAACATACCATTTTGGGAGAAACATATTTCAGTCTATAACAGATAATATTTTTATGCAATCCATGAGATATCTAAGGTTTGATGGCGAATTAAATCACCTGAAATAAAAAAAGCTAGTCATAGCTGGGTGTGGTGGCACACACCTTTAATCCTAGCACTCGGGAGGCAGAGGCAGGTGGATCTTTGTGAGTTCAAGGCCAGCCTGGTCTACAGAGTGAGTTCCAGAACAGCTGGGGCTACAGGAAGACCCTGTCTTAATTCTGTGACTTTATTTGCTCTTTAACAAATAATCTTGGTACTCCAAATTAAAACATTCACTATCAGGCTGCCAAGATTAGAAACTGATTTGATAATTTAAAAAAAAATATTGAGCTTTGGTGCATCCATACAACTTTCCCAATAAAATTTAGACCTGTTTGTTCCCTCATCCATGCCTGCCCCCCTACAATGATTTAATAAATTGAATGGTATTGAAGGTTCAACAACACAGTGTGATGTCTGAGGTTCATCAAAGGCACCAAAATTCATTCAAAAAAATCAATATTAAATCTGTATGTAAGTGAGCAGGTGTAAGTGTGGTAAAGTCTGAAAATTTAGGAGACCAAGAGAAGGTGATGAGGAAGGTTGAATGTAGGCAAGACATGAAAGAGGAACAGAGTATGAGAAGGAGAATCCCACCAGCAAAGCAGGCCCAGCAAATGGGGAGGAGAGACATGTAAACATACTTTGTTCAAATATGTTATAATAACATCTAACACATTATAGGCTAATTTTTTAAACATAAACTTCCTTAAGTTGTGCAAACATTGTGATAGATTAATAACTTAAAAGCATGAGAAATAAGTTTGTACCCCATCATTTTATAAGTTAAATCTATATATGGTGTGTGTGTGTGTGTGTGTGTGTGTGTGTGTGTGTAATACTGGGAAGTATAGTTAGAGTGTATCCCTATAAAGATATTTACTTTTAAAAGCTCAGCGTTTACCTGTTACTTAATGGAGATTAAAATAAAAAGACTAGGGAACATTTCTTGCTTGCTTTATTGTGTAGGCATCAGCATATTTACATTTTCATTCAAGGACAGTTCAGTCTACTCTGCACAACCATTCTGAGATTATGTAAGTGGCTTAACTGAGAAATGGCCTTTAACTGGTACCATGTTCAGAAGGCGTTTTCCCAGGGAGGCTGCCATGTTTCCTTACATCTTTTCCTGATTGTTGCTGGTGTAGCCAACTGGCTGCTCATTAATCAGGCTCTGCCCTAAGCATTTCTATCTAACATCTTACATGGAAATGGGATGAGACAGAGCCTTGGGAATTTAGAGGAAGCAGATGGGCTTCTGGAACTAAGGGGTAGATACAAATATTTAAGAGTCTGATTTAATTGCGGCGTTTCAACAATCCCTCAGTGCTAAGATTTATAGACACCTCCAGTAAATTGTTTTTACTTTCCCAGTAGTTTATATCATCTGAATATTTTTTCATAGTGGTCAGAAATATTTCACATACCCAAGATTCTTAATAATTTGTTAGGTAGTAATATATAGATATTCATATTCACTTTAATGCCGACATTTTTCAAATTTAAAAGGCATTCACACGGAGTGGAATGAAAATCTGCTGTTTACCCATTCCTTTTACAACCCCTCACATAGACTGGTTACAGTGCATCACATGTAAGTTTTGATGCAAGACTGGTTCACAGAAGGGAAAGTAGGTGACCAGATTTTTCTAAGCCGAGTATTTGGTAGAGTCATCATGGTTTGTGCATGTCTAACCCAAGGGACTTTGTTAATTTCACTTTAACGAGCTAGAGGGTCAAAGTTTAATCTCCTTGTTTGTAGCTATGATTTTGGTTTGCTTGATAATGAAGTAAAGCAAAAAACAATCCATTTTCTTTTTTCCTTGTGATTAGCATTCACACTATTTTACCTTTAGCATTCAAATAGAGAATATAACTGTTAAAATAAAATTAAACATCTCAATAATTATCACCCCTGATTTTATTGAGAGTATCCATTGAGGAAATGAATAAAGGAGAAAATATATTGGCAAAACTTTGAAATTTGTATTAATAATGGATGATAAAATGGGCAACAGTATCAAATCCTGAAAGACGTTTTTTTTTTTTTTTGTGGTTGATCACAGTTTAACTTTTATTGAGTAATTAACATCAAATAATTAATTTACTTAAAACTTGTGCTTTATAAAAATTAAAATAGTTCAATCAGACAAAATGAAAATAACCAATCTCAGCCCTACCACATTTCCTCCCTAATTTTAATTCCCAAAGTAAAATCATTAAAGTATTCTAATTGTTTATTGCCAAGCCTTCCCTAATTTTCTAAATAACATGTATAAATTGCAGATATTAAATGATTAAGTTTAGGTAGCCCAATGCATTTTCTTTTTTTTTTTTTTTTTTTTACACAACATTTTTTTTTTTTTTTTTTTTTTTTGATGCTTTTGTGTCATTTTCATACAATCATTTTTCAAATTCAGTTCAGGCATATCTCCCTTCCCTTCACCCCCCACCCCACCCCACAACGAGATCATGCATTCTGCAGGATCTGTCCTGCATTCTCTCAGTTTTTTTTTTTCCTTTTTAACTATAAGTGATAATCCTGAGTACAAGCATCCTTCATGTAAAACCAATTTGCAGGCTGGTTTTCCCAAACACCCACCGCCCCACCTTCCAGCGGGGAGTGAGGGGTTGTATGTTCAATCAGGTTAATCAAATGAGGGTCCAGACTACATTGCTGTAGTTTCACCCTTCACCCCAATCGCAGCCCTTACATTCTACCACGCCCCCTCTTCCGCAGATTATTCCCTGGGCTTATTTTTTAATAGACTTATTTTTTCTCAATTAAAATCCTCATGTCTAAATTCACAGAAAGTTCTCTGCAAGTAACTTCACATATTTTAGTTAACATATGAGCAGACTTTATTATTTTATATTAGAATTGAGACATGATTGTTTTTTATTTGATGTGATCTTAGCTGAATCTAACTCCAACTGAATGAAACTTCTTCTTTACTCCCAGACATAGAACAAAGAGGAATAGAAGCAGTAGTTAACTAAACTGAGATGTGTTTAGATAGCTGCACTCCTAACCTTTGCCTTATGAAGTTTTCAAATGAGTGCCAAATTCTTAATGCAGATCCTTTCCTGAGGCCTTCATTACTTAAAAGAATTTAGAAAACAAAGATGATTTATGAAATAAGTCATGCCATTTCTACTGCCCCTGGGGAGTGTGTACTACAGATTCTATGCAGGCTACTGCCTTGCTATGGATTCGTAGAGGAATCAAGACTATTAAACAATGATTGATCTGATAATAACATCTGATAATGACATCTAGTGTTTTATTATATTATGGTCCCTGCTCTCAGAGTTTAGGAGATCAATAAATAATACCGTGCTCTTCCCATTCTGAGCTTAGAATCAATTCAGAATTAAGGCCCAGGAGGCAGACAAATGGAGGTCAAATAGCCAGTTTTATTATAAAGATTATTGGAAAATACAGTTCCAGAGATGTGGGCAAAAAGGCTTATTACTCCACCTGTGAGTTAAGCAAGTGTCCAGTACAGTCGTCTGTTCAGTTGGACAGTCTGTGTTCGCCCTAGCAGCTCTAATCCGCCCCTCTGTGTTTGCCAAATGGCATCAGAGATGCTGACAGAGATACAGGGACTGGAAGGCAGTGAGGGAGGCCAAAGCCAGAGGGGGCGGTGTTGGATACGCTCCACACCTCGCCAGGGTTTGGGATCAGAGTTGCAAAAGGAAGGACAGCTATGTTGCTATAATTGAGAACCTTACAAAAAGAAAAGAGGGAGGGGAAAAGGATAATTCTCACCAGCAACTTCTGGTTAGAGATTCTTAGCCTGTTAGGCATCATTACAGTACCAATCTCTCCTGTCTGAAGTTATCCCTAGCCATGTTTTAGAATATGGGTTAAAAATAATATACTATAAATGTATATAAATATGTAGTAATGTGATTCTGACATTAAAAGTCTCAAATACGGACTTCATAATCCCTCCATTTAATTCCCAGAGGTTAATTAAAACCCCATGTTAAATCATCCTGCTACATAATATTCCATCCAAACCAAAGGCAAAAAATCCTAAATCAAATTTCAAAGATATGAAAGTCCAACATGGATATGCTTTTGCTCAGCTGGCCAGCCAGTTAAATGTTCTTTGTGTTGAGTAGAACAGGTGATTTCAGTAGTTTTTCCTCATCAAAATGGTTCTGAGTCTCCCAGAATTTCTTAAATGGTCCATTCTGCTGAGGTAAACACCACCCTGATTTACTTTGTGTTATTAACTTCTTACATATGTGTTGCCTACGACATCTTTATGAAATAAGCTCTTACCCTGTCCTCTTCCTTCTTCTCCCCATGTTTCTCTTCTTTCCCTCCTGCTGTTGCTATTATCGCTTCTGATAGCCTTAGTTCCAAAATATATGTGCCAGTGTCTGCAGTTATAGAACACTGACAGAATATGGTACAATTTAATCAATACTTTTATGGTTTGTTATTTTGCAAAAATTGTTCTTAGCAGTGGCAATAATAATGGGGAGACTGTTGATGCAACATATAACAATACTTTAAGAAGGTATGGGTCTCACTTCTTTACTTACAATATTTTTTATTTTTGTTTTTTTATTTTATTTATTTATTTATTTATTTATTTGTTTGTTTATTTTTGGTCTTTTTGAGACAGGGTCTCCCTGTAGCCCCAGCTGTCCTGGAATTTGCTCTGTAGACCACACTGGCCTTGAACTCACAAAGACCGGCCTGCCTCTGCCTCCCAAGTGCTAGGATTAAAGGCATGTGCCACCACGCCCGGCTATTTTTTATTTTTTGAGAATTTCACATATGTATGTAGTGCACTTTGATATTTTCATCATAGCCATCCTTCATTCCTCTCTCAAATTCTTTCCACCCACTCGACAAATCCCTCTCCCAATTTTATGCACCCCATTTTAACCTATCAAGTCAATTACTGCTGCTCCTATGGAAACAGATGTGGGGCCATGCACTGAAGCATGGGCCTGCTTCTCAGAAGTCACACCCCTGAAGAAAATGGACTCTTCCGCCAGCAGCCATTAACCACCTCAGCTGGGGAGAGTAGCTGTGTGCCCATCTCCTGTCCCTTAAATGTGCATCTGTATCATCAATCCCCAAGGGTTTCATCCTTTTTAAAGATTTCTCTTTTTCCCCCCTTTTTTGCCGGGTATGATGGCCCAAACCCTTAATCCCAGTACTCAGGAGGCAAAGGCAAGTGGATCTCTGTGAGTTCAAGGCCAGGCTGGTCTACATAGTGAGTTCCAGGACAGCTGGGGCTACAGGGAGATCCTGTCTCAAAAAGACCACACTAAAGATTTTTAATTCTGTGCATATATGTGTGTCTGTGTTAGATGCAGTCCAGGTGCCAGGAGAGGTCAAAGGCATCTGACCACCCTGGAGTTACAGGAGTCTGCGAGGCACTTGACATGGCTTCTCAGATCCAAACTTGGATGTTCTGTAAGAGTAATATGTGCTCATAACTGTTTAGCCATGTCTCTAACACCCATTTAAAGGGATATTATTATCAGTATACACTATTTTATTATCTCACTACCTTTACATTGCGGGGGTCATAGAGAGGTGGTAGGCAAAGACCACCCTCTCCAGTTTCCTCGCCGCCGAAGATCTTCACTCTGTCGGCCCACGACGGAGTGGGGCTGGGGAGAGTAAGTGCGCTGCCGAACCGAAAGTAACCACGACAGGGAGTCAAGTCAGGGTGTTACAGCTCAAGCTCACTTTATTGCAGGTTTACAGAGGTTTAAAAGCCGAGCCGCCTTCCCTACTGGGGTATGTGTCTCTTCCTAATTGGTCCTTTTAGGAGGCTTAATTTACAAGTCCCTAATTGATCCAATCCCTTCCCTTCCTAGCATAGTCCCTAATTATCATGTTAGTACGTGGAAGTAAAGAAGTGAAACTAGCCTTCCTTGCTGGATGGGCGGGGGTGAGTTCACGAAACTCTAGCGCAGGCTTTCTTTTGTCCTTCAGGCCTATCTTCTCGGCTATTCCATGCCATCATTACATGATCCAAGTTTAGAAAACACGGGGAACCCATGTACTCCAGCATTGAAGCCTAGATTCTGTAGTGACTGCTGGAAAGAAGATATTCCAGGACAGTCTTGTTTGGACCTGCTTTAAGACATCAGTGGGTTCATGTTCATTCCTGAATTCTAGCTTTGAACAGGGACAACTGTTCTTCTCTCACAGTCTGAATCAGGAGCCTTTTTTTTTTTTATTGATGCTTTGTGTGTTTCATACATCATTTTCCAATTCAGTTCAGGCATATATCCCCTTCCCTTCCCCCCACCCCACCCCTACCCATCCCAGATCATGCATTCTGCTGTAAGTTTTCTGCATCTTTCTCTGCTTTTTTGTTTTGTTTTGTTTTCAGTTTTTTTAACAATAAGTGATAATTTGTGAGTACAAGCATCCTTCATGTAAAACCAATTTGCAAGCAGTTGTGCCCAAACCCACACAGCTCATGGGTCCCACCATCCTGAAAGGGGGGGCCTGTATGTTCAATCAAGTTGATCAAATGAGTGTCCAGTCTATATTGTTGTAGTTTCACCATTAACCCCAATCGCAGCCCTTACATTCTACCACGCCCACTCTTCCGCAGATTGTTCCCTAGGCTTAGAAAAGGGGCACAGGTGAATGAGAAACAAAACAGTCTACTTTCTCTGGAGCTGTTGTCTTGGTCTCTAGTCAGTTCTGGCTGTTTTCTTTCATGGGCTGCCAGCTTGTCCAGGCATAACCTTTGAATCCTACTAAAGAAGCACATGCAATTAGATATTTAGGTATTTAAACAGTATAATATATAGCCTTTCGATCCTACTAATGAAGCACACACAATTAGATATATAGGTATTTAAACAGTACTAATTGTTATGGTAGGTTACTTTGGTATAGACACAGATGTTTGGATGGTATGTTAATTCATGAACTACATTTTCTTCTGTTAAGTATGGCAGGGTCTTCGTGTGGTTTATAACATCTCCTAACCATTAGAGGATGTAAGCTTGTGGCATCAGCCGTGGGTTATTCCTCCAAGGAGAGAGCTAATAGCCAATTAGATTTGGGATATACAGACTTATGGCTGCCACTGCTGCACAGTATTTCCAGGCAGATGAGGTGTAGCTGGTGCTGACAGAGGAGTCTTGCTTGATTCAGGGAGACCTATATTTGCTTTATTGGTTTAGTGGTCTTTGGTAACACTCTCTGGCATTCCAGAGACCATCTGTATACTTGCAGGTGCGGTCTCCATACATCTTTCCCATGTTTATATCAGGTCTTCAACAGCAGGGCATTATCGCCTCTCTTCCTGCAGATATCCCAGTTTGGAGGCAAGGAGCCTTTACCATTTGTGGGGGCTTGGATCCCCTGGCCAACATCTCCTTGGTAGAATAATCCATTGTTGATGTCAGAGCTCCCGTATTAATATATTTTGTTTAAGTGCATAGCTTAAGGAGACTTTAGCATTATATTTGGTTCTGAATAGAGAATAATCCTTTTCAGAGTTTCTATGTCCATTAGTCAATTAAAGAAGGCAGTTTTACTGATTTTACAAGAGAATACCTCTATAACAGCTGGATCCAATCTACAGCTGGAGAACGACCTCATCATCATCATATTTCTCCTTATTCTATGGGGGGGGGAGTCAAGAAAGTCTCTTGTATTAAAACCTTTGCGGCACCTAGAAGGTAAGCTTCGTTAGGAATCATTAAAAATAGTTGTTACTAGTAGGATCCACAGAGGGGCCTGATGTCTGTGGCAATCTGAGGCATTTCTTCCCTTCAATGTCCAGAGGAGTCAATCCTTCTGCTGGCACTTTCTGGTACATCCTACTCACTGCAAAACTGCATTTTCTTTCTCAGCCATTAAGTTGGTGATACTCTGGCCTGTTGGAACATACAAATCCTTTCCCATAGTTTGTTTTAAGATTTGGGTTGCAAGGTTTTTTGACAAAAAGTTTTCATATCTATCTATATCCCCCTTTTTTATTTAAGGTTTTTATTTTTGACCCATGTGTCTCAAAAAAGCAGTTGTTTTATACATACTTATAGGGTGGAATCAAGGCACAGATTTCATCAAGTTCACCCATGCTGTTTTGGGTTACTGTATATGATTAACTTGGGAAACAAAGTTTATTTTTTAGTTAAATCATCCTATAGGTGAAAGAGATTGCTACCAGGTGATACTATATGACAGCAAAATTATAGAGATCATTTGTTTATACCAATCCCAGAGTAATTGTTATACAGATTTTAGTTAAAGCTAATGTGGACAACAGCAATTTATATCACCAATTAACTCAGATGCATTACCGTTTTTATCAGCCTTCAAACCAATGCTGTCCAATATGCACATATTTACTTTTACTAAGTCCTAAAACACCATGTATCCTGTAGACAGAATCTGGGCAAAACTGGATACTTGTTGAACTCACGTCAATTAAACATGCACCAATCGAATATACACCCGTGTCCCTCTCCCACCCCTCCCACCCCTCCCGAGTCACCATTTCAGTCAGCCTTCTGATGCAATCTTTCTTCTGTTGTTGTTCTTTTAATATACATCTCTCTCTACAAGGAATATTTATAACTGGGTTATTGGTACTAGCATCCACATATGAGAGATACCATTTGTCATTTGTTTTTCTGGGACTGTGTTACTTTACTTAACATGATGTCTTCAAGCTCCATCCATTTACCTGCAAAGGAGTCTTATAGGTAATTGCCCTGCATATACGCATCCTTTTCCCAAAAACTTCTCTTTTTGAAGCTTTTGTACCATTGTGCTAACTTCTGAAACCTGTATGATGGCAGATTCAGTTATTACCTGCCATCTAAGCTCCTTGCTCATATGTAAAGCTTACCATCCTTGAATTTCCAGCCTCAGTATGCAGTGAGTGGGCCTCCTGTGTCATATTCCTCCTCAAACTCCACATTTGTTTCTTTGAAAACACTCTGAGCCTGGAAAGTAGCTGTTGATAGTTTTGTACAGGAGGTCCCAGGCAGTCTGACAGAAATCCTAGAATGCCCCCTCCCCCTCTTTTCTTGGTCTGAAGAAACGTGTACTTCTTTAACGTCATCAGAAAGCCTTATTTCTTGTTTCTTTTCTGTAATGGACATGACTAGGTGTTGTGTTCTGTTTCCTGCTGTTTATTCTATATAGATTGCTAGGGGCCTCAACTAAGTATTTACTGTTTAACCTTGCAGACCTCTCTAGCAGAAATATGGAGAAAGAGCACTGTTTGCAGATTTTTTAACTGCTCTATTTTCTTTGTCTCTTATTTTGTTCATAGTCTAGACATTTGTTTTGGCAGAATGCTTCTCTAGATGTTGTCTTTTGACAGCTAAATGATAAATGAGTACAGTATCTGTCCAAAAAATGCTTTTCAAAGATATCTTGCTCCTCTTCACTTTCTGAAGATCAGTAGTGCTCCCTAAGATGCAGGTTCTGCGGAACAAGTCACTCAGAGTTGTGGCTGGCACAGGGCCTGCTGGGTCTTGTTTGTGGTGCCACTTCCTATTTTCTTCTCACCTAACATACCAGATTTTCTCACACTTAACCTCATTCTATTATTCACTACCACAACTCATTTTATAAAACTCTAAGAATTCTCTTCTGCTCTTCCTTTTCTCCTCTCTATTCTGTCCAGATTTTCAGCAGGGATATGGACTCTGATCTTGAGGCATTTTCCCTAATGTGCTTCTTCTATGTGTCAAATTTTGGAGACTATGCCTCTTTTCTTTGGTTTCTTTTATATAAGCACAATGGTTTTAGGAACTGGTTATAATTCAAACTATACTCTTTCTTTCTAAATCAAATTTTAAAAGTACTTTTATCTAGGTATGTTTTTTTCTCTCTCTCCTGTCATGTATGTTAACATACCTTTAAGATCATAATCCATCATTTAGAAGAATCTTCTATTGATCAATCTGCTTTTATTATTTTCATATCCCCATTCTGATGACCAAAACAAGGTACACTTTGAAAGCTTTGTAGAATTTCTTCCAGCCTTTCAGAGTAAACCTGATGTCTAATTATAGAGTAGTTATGCTTTAAACTTTGTGTTTTTTTAAGTTTGAAAAACCTTTTGAGGTCTGTTTTCTATCAACCAAAGAACAAGACTCATTTTCATTTTAATAAGCACCCTCATTTTGATTTTTTTATTATTAAAGCATATCATATTGTGATTGAAGTACTTCTTTTGGCCTATGATCAACAAATCTAAAACCAATTGCTATGCCTATGTGGTGGAGGTGCAATTGAGTTAACATATGATACACTCAAAATGTTTGGCTTTTTCAGCTTGTTTCCTTCCATGCAGCTCAGAAGAATAAAACCTGAGAGTGCTGGTGTCTTAGTTTTTTTTCCTTGTTGCTGTGATAAAAGATCTTGGCAAAAGCAAATTTATTTTAGCTCATAGCTCAAAGGTCAATTTATGACAGCAGGAATGTTAACGTAGCAGGAGCTAGAAGAAGCTGATCCCATCACATCAACATCAGGAAGCAGAGAGGGATGGATGCAAGGATGTTGGTTACTGCCAATTCTCCATTTATACAGTCCAGGATTATGGACCACCCACAGTGCGAAATTCCCCCCTCATCAGTTAACATAATCAAGGTCATCTTCCCCAGGCATACCGAAAGGTCCATGTTCCAGGTGATTCTAGGTTCTGTGGGGTTGACAATTAACACTGACCATCATAGCTTGTCAAAATTTAACAATTTCATCACAATTGATGAGAAGCATGCAGAAAAGGGAGAGACATTGTCCATTTTATGAAGATAGATAATCTGAGATAGCTAGGCTAGACAGAGCACTAAGAAACTGAGGCCAGGAAAATAGATACAAAGAAGGTCATGTGAACTATGCAAAAGCCTGACAGCAAGGCACCCTGCTATTAGGCTTAGATCCTTTATAGGATCTAAGATCCTATAAGGATCCTTAGATCCTTAGATCCACAGCCAAAGAAAGCATTCAGTTAACCTGACATGGTAGAAAAATCACAGGAAAAGACTTGAATTATAGTATAGGTATTTTTCTCTGGGCCATATTGCTTTAATGTTGTCTTTGTCCACTCTTCTCATCAATATTCAGACATTATTCAGGAAGTCAGACATAGTCAAAATTATTTGGGTAGAGAGTGTCATTGAAAATAGGATATCTCTGGGCTGGAGAGATGGCCTAGCGGTTAAGAGTGCCGACCGCTCTTACAGAGGACCCGGGTTCGATCCCCAGCACCCACATGGCGGCTGAGAACCGTCTGAAACTCCAATTCCAGGAGAACTCCAGTTCCAGGGGAATCCGACACCCTCTTCTGAACTCCGCGGCATTGCACGACACGGGTGCACAAACTTGCATGCAGACAGTACATTTATACACATACAAAAATAAATAAAATAAAATAAAAATTTAAAAAAAAAAAGAAATAGGTATCTGAATAGAAGAAATGTTTCCCATTTATTCTCTGGTGATTTCAGTATAATAATAATAAAATATTATTATACTATATATATATATATTTCATAAATGGATAGTATATATTTATATACATATATGTGTATATATATTTACATAGTATATATACTATGTTTATGTAAATATGTTTACATATACATATATATGCATATATATGTAAATATATTTAGTATATATGTATATATTTATATACATATATATGTAAATATATATATATTTACGTAGTATATGTATACTATGTAAATAGAATATATATATGTATGTATTCTATTTACAACTCTAGATAAAGTCTGTCTTTTACTCTAAGAAGGGTACAGCTTATGAACAAAAGCAGAGCAAAAAAAAGTGGGGTATATTCAAGAATGAGTGATTATGTAACTACCTGGAAACAAGAAAGGGTCAAGGGCTCAAGCTCTCTGTTACAAGAGCAACCTACTGATTTTTAGGCTATTGTGAGTGGGAACATCTCCTTGTATTCCTTCTTCAGTTGCTTGTTGGTGTAAAGAAAGGCTACTGATTTTTCTAATTTAATTTTGTAGCCCGCCACTTTACTGAAACTTTTAATCATTTCTAGGAGTTTTCTGGTGGAGTTTTTAGCATCCCTTAGGTAAACTATCATATCGTCTGCAAAAGGGATAGTTTTACTTCCTCTTTTCCAGTTAGTATTCCTTTAATTGCGTTTTCTTGCCTTATGGCCCTAGCCAGTGTTTCAAGCACTATATTGAAGAGGAGTGGTAACAAGGGGCAGCCTTGTCGGGTTCCTACCTTAATGAAGAATGCTTCTAACTTTTCTCCGTTTAGGATGATGGTGGGTGTGGGTTTCTTATATATGGCTTTGATTATGTTGAGGAATGATCTTTCCAGTCCAATTCCCTCTAATACTTTAATCATGAAGGGCTGCTGGATTTTGTCAAAGGCTTTTTCTGCATAAATTGAGAAGATTGTGTGGCTTTTGTTCTTCAGTTAATTTATATGTTTTATGATATTTACTGATATTTACTGAACCATCCCTGCATCTCTGGTAGGAATCCAACTTGATCATGGTGAATGATCTTTTTGATGTGGGTCTGTATACAGTTTGCAAGTATTTTGTTGATAATTTTTACATCTGAGTTCATTAATGAGATGGGTCTGTACTTCTTTTTTGGTTGCATCCTTGCCTGGTTTTAGTATTTGAGAGATACTGGCTTCATAGAAGGAATTTGGAAGCTTTCCCACTGCTTGCATCCTTCTGAACAATTTTAGTAATAATGGTTGTAAGTCCTCTTTAAATGTTTTATAGAATTCTGCTGTGAAAGCATCTGGACCTGGGCTTCTTTTAGTTGGGAGATCTCTTACTACATTTTCAATTTCTTCATATATTATGGGTCTGTTTAAGCTGTCAATCTCCTCTTGGTTTAGGTTTGGTTGTTCCCCGGATTGCAGGATGTGTGCTTACTGGACTCCATTTTGGGAGACCATGGGAGGGAAAGACCCCAATGTGGATCAAAAGTGCAGGATTGATGGTTGTTTGGGGTTGCCAAAGAGGAACCTTTGAGCACTTCTTTAAGGAAAACATGGCATCTTTTAGGGAGGAAAAAATAATCCTCCAATTCAAGTGATATGTGTACATATGCATGTATGTATGTATTCATATATATGTCTATATATAACTATGTATATCTATGTATATATAATGTAGCAATACAAGTTGGAGAGAACAACAAGTACTGAAAACAAACTCTGGAAAGACTCAGAAAAAGATGCAGGACGTATATGGCAGAGTGCAGGGACTTGGGTGGGATGGGGGGCATGGAAAGGGAAGCGACTCTAGATTCTATCCAGAAATGAAGTATGACCTATGGAAAAAGTTTAATAATAATAATAATAATTATAATAATACAAAACACAATAGCAACTTTTTGAGAGAACTAATCAAGGATCCCATAGAACTGTCTTAATCCTGTCCATAGTCATCACCCCTAAGGATGAGTTGATATCCCATTGGTCTCTACCATTCAAAGGTTCTACTATCTCACTGAGGACAAAAACTCCAATGTTTGGGGAGCATACCACTTCTTTTATTTAGTATCCTGGGCAGCTGACCTTATCTGGGCTAGCTACTATCACTGGTTATTTTCTACACCAAAATAATGATGTCCCTTCAGTTAAGGATTTCTTTGGTTATTTGTGGTCTTTTGTAAGTGAGTTTTCAATTGTTTTTCTAGTTCTGTACAGAATATCATTTGAATTTTGTGGAGATTGCTTTGGGTAATATAGCCACTTTCACAAAATATTCACTCTCATATGCAGATCCTAATTTTTCATGTCTGTATGTATAATGAGGATAAGTGTGAATATAGCTATGAAACTACTAAGGAGACCCCAAGAGATAGGAGTGGAGAAGAAGTAGGGGAGGGCAACAGAAAATACATGGCATGGACTTGGAAAGGAGGTTATTGGGAGATGGCTGAATAGAAAGGGAGGTTAACGGATGTGGGAGAAGACAGGCAAATGTGGATCAACAAAAGCTACTTCTGTAGGAAAGTACAATGAATACTATGTATGCTACTAAAAAATAAATGTAAATAAAATACGGACTTAATATAAAAACAGTGTCATTGTTTTCAAAATCTGCATTTACAGTGGGGCAAATTTTTATCATATCTTTGTACAGCCAAATAAAGTACCATACACATTGCAAGGACTCCATTGGAGAGATGAAGAAGCTTCACAATCAAAATAAAGACACCAGTGGAGGAACCCACCATTTAAACCTCAGAAAGTTTCCATGCAACCAGGCTCTGCTTTGTGACTTTGGGTAAATTACTGCTCTAGTCATAAATCAGTTTGTCACTCCTAGGGACAAGGACAATCCCGCCTTTGTTCAGTTGTTATATTAAATATTTACATGTTTGAAAGCCAGCAAAATCTTTGGGAGCTGTGGTCTAGCCGGAAGAGAGGGCAAGCCTTGAAGTTTATAGTTAGCCCTACCTCCTGAACTATCTCTGATTCGTTGTCAACAGAGATGTGAGCAAGCAAACTGATACTGCTCAGGTCACAACCTTGAACTGTTCTTGTCATCCCTTCTTGGCTGTGAAGAATGTACACTCAGACTGTGAGCTACCATAAGCTTTTCCTGTTCCAAACTGTTTCTCTTCAGGTATTTAGTCACAGTGACAAAAGAAATACAAATGTGTTATGCGTGCTTCCTCATAATGGTGCTACTGAAGCTTTCTATCTCTGGGAAATATTTCCATCACTGGCAAATAGTACACTACAGCCTTTATTCCTTCTCATTAGGGTATATAAAGAAACCACATTGCATCAGGGTTAAAAGCAGAGACTCCGGATTGAAATCCTTATACTGTCATTTGCTATCTGTGTGACTATGAATAGACTGTTCAGCTCTGTGCTTTATTTACTGTCCTTTCTGTACAATGGCTATGTAATAGCCATTAGTATAGTAATAATATGCAATCCTAGTGTTATGAGCAAGGTTTTATAACAGAGCAGTGTCTGGCACATAGTAAGCTTTCATGAAGTCAGATAGAAAAGTAAATATAATGGCACATTTTATTGTGAGCAATTATCATAAAACCTAGTTTCTCAAGTAACTTTTTCATTTGATTTCCAAAACAACTAACAATCACCATTTAAAGCCTGAGAAATAGGATTCCATTGCCTCCCATTTGGTTTCTTACTACACACACCACTTAATCTCAGGCAGCAGCATGGAGGGAAAGGGCACTGAGAAAACAAGGTACATTTTTCTCTTGCCTCAGGATTGGTCTGAAATCTTTTCATATTATTTTTGTAAAATCTACTATGAACAAAGAAAAAGCACATCAAATCAAACTGTCTATGTTTAGCCTTGTTGAGAGCAGGAACTAGAAAATATTTCCTTGGAACTCACTCAAGACAACAGAGGGTTAATGCTGCAAATGTAAAGTGTCTTTTGGAGCAATTCCCATGCTTCCTTGCCTGCTATGACAGTCATCACAAACACAGCTTCAGTGAAAAGTGTTTGTATCCCGTTTAAGTATTTATGAATCACTTTGTACAGTGCTGTGCACAGGGCAAGCTGAACACCAAAAACTTCAGTGATTTCCCTCCATGTATCTAGTTCTTCTAAACACCTGCATCCTAGCTTTTATAGTAATAAAAACATTCAATTTTGAAGAACTTATTCCTCAGAGAAGTAAAAAAATATGTTTCTCCACTATGTATTCTCGACTAAATATGTAAATGATAAGCATACAAGCTCATTTTCCCTACTATTTTCCATATAACACAGACACTGGGTAATAGCAGGTGCTAAGAGGACTTGGCCCAATAAAAATCCACATGAGATTTCCAACATGCCCCAGGGTACAATGTTACATATGCATGCCTCCTTGTAACAGTGTTCCCATCAAACAGATTTAAGCATGAGGTAGTACGAAGCAGTGGAACAGATCTCTAGAGACCTTATGACAGCAATGAAACAAACCTAGAAGATGGAGATGTGTTCACTTTAAGTATAGATCAGAGATTTAGCTCAGAACAAAATGATAATTGGGCTTAGTGCTCTGTCATGGCTTAGATTACCAAGAATCAATTTATTTGCAACTTTATTAATTTTGCAAATCTGTTTTCTGGTGGTAGTGGAAATAAAGGTGGGTAGGGAAGGTGTGGAGGGTGTGTTTGTAATGCAAATACAACACACACAGCCACAGGAGAGAGAGGGGGGAGAGAGAGAAAGGGAGAGAGAGAGAGAGAGAGAGAGAGAGAGAGAGAGAGAGAGAGTCACTATGTATTCTAGGATGACCTCAAATTCACTATGTAATATGGGCTCATCTTCAACTCACAACCTACATGCCTCAGCTTTCCAAGGTTATGAATACTGATGTGGGCCTCTTTCTTACCCTTCAAGCTTCCCTAATCTTCTCAGGTTAGAACAGAGTAATCATGTTTCTATAGTTGTTAACTCTGAGGAACTTGTTTGGTGATGCACACTTTACAATCTGTTCCGGAGTCTGACCCCACCACTATGCTTTGGTTACCGTAGGAATTGTAGGGAATGATGTAGAGTAATAGATTCCTGGCCACAGGAATCAAATACTCAAGTGTGTGAGTATGCTCTTCCTAAGAGGATAGCAAATATACCCAAGTGTAAGCACAGAGGACAACAACCAAAGGAACTTGTAAAAGGAAAGGTTTATTTGAGTCTAGGGTTCCAGGATAATTAGAGTCCCTCCTGACAGGGAGGCATGGTGGCAGCCAGAGAATGTTCAGAAAACAGAAGCTCAAGTCTTCAAGCAGGCACTGGAAGCAGAGAGGGACAGGAGATCCAGCAAAGCCTAAGAACTCTCTAGCCAGGCATGGTGGTGCATGCCTTTAATCCTAGCACTTGGGAGGCAGAGGCAGGTGGATCTTTGTGAGTTCAAGGCCAGCCTGGTCTACAGAGTGAGTTCCAGGACAACTGGGGCTACAGCGAGACCCTGTCTGGAAAAGACCAAAAAAAAAAAAAAAAAAAAAAAAAAAAAAAAAGAACTCTCTAAGCCTGCACCCAATGATGTGCTTCCTCCAGGAGGGCCAAAGTGCTAAGACTTCCCAAAACAGCACCACCAACTGGGGACAGAATGTCTGAATACTTGGGGGGCCGTTCTCATTCAAGCCTCCACATTCTACTCCTTGGCTCCCATAGGCTCATAACCATATAAAACACACAATGCATTTAGTCCAAACTTAAAAGTCCTCATAGCCTTTACCAGTCTCAATACTATTCAAACATCCACAATCCAAAGTCTCTTCTGAGATTCAGAGCAATCTCTTAAGTGTAAGCCCCTGCGAAGTCAAAAGGCAAGTTACAGTCCTGTGGTATCCTCAAACTTCTCGTCCAGGTTCTAAGAATGTGTTACTCAAGTAAGGACATCATAACCCAAATTGCTAAGTTTTTTGTCCCCATTTTCAAATTGATAACTATCAAAGTATTCCCATTTTTAAATATTTTAAATTTACTGTTCAATTCGTCTTCACATGTTGGCTTGAATAGTGTTTGGATTTGTTTTCATTATCAACTTTAGCCCCAGGATCAGAACATGTTATAGTCAAAAGATTGATGTACATGGGATTTTCCTGTTTGGGTTATATATTCATTCCAATATTAGCTTCTTTGATTATATCTGAAGAAGTGGGCAACTTCCACTCGTGATTTTGTAGCCCATGCATTTTTTTCTACTAAAATTATTTGATTTTGTGTTACAAGCAATCAATGAAACACTGGTATAGTTCCATTCTCTTTAAACAACATCACTTGAAAACAGAAGTGGTATTAGAGGTAAAATGTAATCACCTCAAGATAATAGTTTCTATTGACCAAGAGAAAATAACAATTCCAAATTTCAGTGTATTTATCACCATGGCCTACAATACACAAATTATAAATGTGATTACTAAAGGAAAAATAAAAGGTAAATCCTGAATAATGGTGGAAGATTATAGCATGCATCTTCTATCACCCAGAGGGACAAGATTAGCACATTTAATAAAATAGAACAATGAACATAATTATAGAATTATATGTATTTTTCAAGTGTACACAGAAAATTTATAAAATTGATCAAATGCTGAGTTATACAACTGATGTCAATGTTTTTCAGGCAAGTGAGCATGTTGAGCAAAAATTAACTTGCTTTTCAAAACTGTCCCAATATTAGAAAATTTTTGAAAAAAATATGAAGCTAAGTATATTTTGAGAAAAATACAAAGTTAATTGCTATATTCAAAAACCAAAAAGCCTACATAGGAGAAAAATCTGGAATTTATGCATGCAAGAACAAAGGAAGAAACTCAGTATGAGTACTAGCCTCAGAAGTAACAATAAAATGTTTCTAAACAAAGCACAGTAAAAGAAAAGAAGCTAAAGATTCCTGAAGATGATACAATGGAATACATTGTGCTCCACGTTGTATCGAGGCACATCAAGAGGCTCAAGGGAGTTTCTTAGTGAGGGGGCTGGAGTTCACCACCAGAGTGCTGACCTTTATCTGTGACTGCCTAGGTTCATTTCCCAGCACACACAAAAAAATGTGTGCTAGACAAATGAGTAAACATGACAGATATGGTAAAACTAACGAAATTTTAAAACAAACATAAGATGTTTCAAGCATGAAAACATATCCCTTTAAATTCCAAAAACAAGATTTTCAGAGGATGTTTCCTTTTAAAAAATTGAAATTATAGGGCAAGGCATGGTGGCATGCCCTTTAAACCTAGCACTTGGGAGGCAGAGGCAGGTGGATCTCTGTGAGTTCAAGGCCAGCCTGGTCTACAGAGTGAGTTCCAGGAAGTCAGAGCTACAGAGAGACCCTGTCTCAAAAAGACCAAAAAAAATTGAAATTATAAATCAAGGACAATTTCATGACAATGCAATGCTGACAGCAAAACGAATAGGCAACCTCATATATATAGATGATAAATAGATAGATATAGATATATTAGATAAATATTAGATAGATAGATATTAGATAGATATATATTAGATAGATATATGCTGAAATAACCAATCAGAAAACTTTACATTTATCCTTTCATTAAACATATATGCTGAAATAACCAATCAGAAAACTTTACACTTATTCCTTCATTAAACATTGGCTGAGCAGTAGATCTTTCATGTGATGAATGAAGGCCACCCAGCAGCACCTCAGGAAAAGGCTAGACTGTGCAATAACAGTTTACTTTGAGATCAAGACAAGGGTGCCCAGCAACACCTGTACCCAGTACTGACTGAAAGGGCTATAGTATGAAATGTACACACCAACATGAGTACCCATGCCCATATCTTTATATACATTCATTATATATGATTTCAAGGACTTGAAAACCATGTGTAAGACTGTAATGTATAATATGCCAGGGCAGATAATACATTGAGAAACACATGATTTAATAAATTTAATGTATGCCACTAGAAAGATGGCTCAGCAGTCGAGAGCACTTGGTACTCTTGGAAAAGACCTGTGTTTAATTCTCATCATCCAGAACTGGCAGCTCACAACTGCCTGTAACTCTAGCAACCAAGTGTTTTGTCCCCATTTTCTGCCTCCACAGGCTCCTGCACTCACAAAGAAGACACACACACACAGACACACACACACACACACACACACATGTGCACACACATGAAAAAAATTTAAGCTTAAAATTTTATATACTTATTTTTATTTCTGCTGTGTATGATGGTGCACACCTTTAATCCCAGCACCTGGGAGGGAAAGACAGATGGTGCTCTGTGAGATGGAGGCAAGCCAGATCTGCATAGGGAGTTCCCAGCTAGCTGGGATTACAGCAAGACCCTGTATCAAAAACAAACAAACCCAAAACACAAAACAAAAACAAAACATTTACTTTTATTTTACTTTTTTATTTTATTTGTAAGAGTAGTTTGCTTGCATGTATGAATTTGTGCCACAGAGGCCAGAGGGGGCCTCAGACCCCTTGGAACTGGAGTAACAGGTGTCATGAGCCACCACGTGGGTGCAGAGAAGGGAGCCCATTTTTTTCTGTAAGAGCAGTAAATTCTCTTAAACATTGAGTCATTTCTCCCATCCCCCTAAATAATAAAACATAAATCTTATTTTAGTATGGTCATTCAATATATGAATAATAAATATTCAATGGTATTTTATTAGTGATAAATATACAAAAAAGTCATGCATAATGATGTAAACATAGGAATGACTATACTGAAAACTATAAAACCTCTATAAAGAAAGTTCTATGTCATTGGGGAAACTGAGAGGTCTAACAAGGAAAATGCAATTCATGGAAAAGAAAATATTTGCAAAGCATGTATCTGGTAAAAGGTTAATATTCAGAACACATAAAGAACACAGAACTGAACAATAAGAATCAGATAACCAAGTCAAAATTGAACATATTTTTCTCCAAAGAATATATGCAAACCTCACAAAATTGTTCACTATCATCTTTTAGAGCAATGTAAAATGAAAACCATGATGAGATATGAGGACGCCACAATTTATAACTGTTTTAAAAAGCAAGCACAAAAAGATATTAGCAAAGATGTGAGAAAATGACATCCCTGTTGAATTTCTGATAGGAATGTGAAGTGTGCAACTACTGTAGAAGACAGTTTAGCATTTCCTCAACCAGTTAAATATTACCATAATGGCCTAGAAATTCAATTCTACTCCTAAGTACTTCAACAGGATTGCAAATATGACCACATAGAAAACTCGTTCATAACAGACCAAAAGTAAAACAACTCCAATGTCCTGTGCTAATGAAAGAGTAAGCAAATGTGGAATAATATTCTAATCCTTAAAGGAACAGCATTGCATGTTAGCATTGGTAGATATTGCAAGTATTACGTTACCTGAAGTGAGAGACACAAAGGTTACAGAATGCTAGAGGCTGCCAGGGAAGGAAGTTCTGAAGGAATCTGTGGACAAGTGCTGATAGTTACATATTCCTTTGAGATTTTGGAAACATCATACCATAGAATTAATGTACAGCACTGCAAACATACTACAAACTTTGAAGTGTATGGTTTATAAATTTGGGATTATATAAGTTATATTACAACCAAGATAGCATGCTTTTAATGAAGGAAAATGTAAAAAAAATCCCCATTTATCAAATATGGAGGCATAATAAAATTACATTATGTAAGATGGTGTGATACAAGGAAATGATTTTATTGGATGTGCTGTGCTCTAGCTCAGAGATTCACATTTATGACCACTTGGTTGATGGAGAAACCACCGATGTGGCATTTTGAATGAATTTTGTTGAGCCAATTAGAAAGTAATTAAAATTTACAGTTACTGATAATGTTCAAATTGGATTAGATATGAAATTAAAAATATTTTCACTTAAGTTTTATTTCTACTCATAGAAGGAAACAGAGAAGTCTGCATAATCATTTTATGTGGTAGATCCAAAAGTAAATAGAGCACTAACAGCAAAAAAAGAGTTAACACATTTTCATTAAAGCTCAACATAAGGCTCAGTAAAAGGGAAATTCTTAGACGTGGGACACAGAATTCAAGACATATAATCAAAATAGGACTCAATTATGGAACTTTTGTAAGTCAGCAAGAAAAACAGGATTCAAAGAAACCAAGCAAAAAAATGAAAAGTACCTTTTCAATTAAGTAAACACATATGGTTAGCAAATACATGAAAACATGATATGATATTATTGAGCAAGAATGTGCACCCTAAAACTACACATCCAGTTGAGACTACAGTTGAACAGAATGAAGAAGTGTTCTGGTGAAGTTTGAAAGAGGAGTACTTTTACTTTGGGAGAATGTCTACCAGAAATATGAAATTAAAGCATGTTCATTAAGAATAAAACACAATGCGGGGCTGGAGAGATGGCCTAGCGGTTAAGAGCGCCGACCGCTCTTTCAGAGGACCCAGGTTCGATCCCCAGCACCCGCATGGCGGCTGAAACCGTCTGAAACTCCAATTCCAGGAGAACTCCAGTTCCAGGGGAATCCGACACCCTCTTCTGACCTCCGTGGCATTGCACGACACGGGTGCACAAACCTACATGCAGACAGTACACTCATACACATACAAAAATAAATAAAAAAAAAAAGAATTAAACACAATGAAAGCTGGAATAATCTAAATAGATATTTAGATTATAAGTTGTTCACCCAGAGAACTACTATAGAGTAATGAATCTGAATACTGCTCAAAGCAACCAAACTGGTGAAGTTCACAAGGTCAAGAAGTTAACCCTGAAAATGGTGTATGATTTCAATCATGCCAGACTCAAAACTAAGGCAAAATAAACCTAGATTAACCAAAAAACTGGAAACATTAGCTAATATATAATCTTTAGAGTATTGAATATTTATATAACAAGATGTTCAGTAATTTATGACATATTCTTATTGTTCCTCTCTGGCAATGACTAGTCAACTTGGCATGTGAAGTTATGAACATAAGTATTTAATGCCTCATTCCTGCAAATCCCTTATATGCACTGTGTCTAGAGACACTGAGACACAGCCAACCATAGGCTTCTGTGTTAGCTGTGTTCTAGGTTTTAAGGAAGGAGATTAAGAATGCTCACTTTGTGAGATCTTAAAACAACACACACACAAAAGATATATATATATATATATATAATATATATATATATATATGATATACTATGTATATATATAATTAGTTATTTTTTTATTTATGTTTTGTGCTATATAGTGTATGTATATATATGTACATGTATATAGATATTGCAACTTAGAACGCACAACAAGCCTAAAATACGAAAATAAAAGTAAAACTAGTTACCATTCCTTGTAGTTCTTATTAACAGCACCAAGATGCAGGACCAGCTCATGCACTTTATATGTTTTAAACAAGGTTGGAGCATTTTTTTCCTCTCATAATGCAGGAGGTACTTTATTCCCTTTTTCTTAGAGAACTCTTCTCAGCACACAAAGGCAAGCTTTGGACAGGAATTTCAATAGCTTCACTCAGGCCATGGATTTGCATTTAGTGATCTAGCATTATGGGGATTGTTCTGACAAATAGAAATAATCTTATTTCAGATTTCTGGTGATAAGACTTAGACACATATTCATATGCACATATACCACGAGACACAAAATTTTGACTCCTTGTCATATTTTTGTGTCCTCCATTCTCTTTCAAAGGTATGTTTTTAATATTCAAACAATATGTAAGCACAAACTTGATTTCCAAGGCAAAATGAAAAGGCTCCCATGAAAATGTTTAAAATGAGCTCCTTTGTTTTGTAATAATAATGGTGAAAACTTCAATATTGCTTCTCAAACACAGAGGCAGGCAGCCTTATTTACAAAAGGCCTCTCTGTTTGCTCTTGCCTTCACAGCAGACAACATTGATAAAACCTCTGCACCCCCAGCAGGTGCCAGGTCTTCTCTCGGGAACTTGTGCTGCCTTCCTGCTTCCTTACATTTGAACTTCTAACACCTTAAAAACATCAAGGCTGCATTTAAATATCATTTGGAAATTTAAACCTTTTNACAGAAGAGGGTGTCAAATTCCCTGGAACTGGAGTTACAGACAGTTGTTAGCTGCCACGTGCTGGTAATTGAACCCAGGTCTTCTGCCAGAGCAGCCAGTCCTCTTAACCACTGGGACATCTCTCCAACTTCATAATCTAGTGTTTTGTTTTGTTTTTTAATTTTCTCTCTGATTTCTGCAATGTCCCACTAAGAGACAATGAAATATTTCTGTCCTTCTGTACTTGTCAACATTGGCTTTTTGGGCTATAATGTGATCATGATTAGAGAGGATTTGGTGGACCTCTGGGAAGAATTTGCATTCCAGATCTGGTGGGTGGGTTGTTCTGTAAATTTGTCAGATCCAGTGGATTGATGCTGTAGTTTAGCTCTGAAGTGTCCTTGCTGAAATTCAGATGGAAGGACTATGTAAAGATATTGAAGTCTCAAACTGTTACTGTGTCAGCAGCTGTCAGTCAGACTTTTGACAGTTTTTACTGTCTAATGAAATTGGGAGCCCAACATACAGAGGATATATATATCTATATATATATATATATGTATATATATAGATATAGATATAGATACATGTATATATATATAGTGTGTGTGCATATATAGTGTATGTATATATATGTACATGTATATAGATATTGCAACTTAGAACGCACAACAAGCCTAAAATACGAAAATAAAAGTAAAACTAGTTACCATTCCTTGTAGTTCTTATTAACAGCACCAAGATGCAGGACCAGCTCATGCACTTTATATGTTTTAAACAAGGTTGGAGCATTTTTTTCCTCTCATAATGCAGGAGGTACTTTATTCCCTTTTTCTTAGAGAACTCTTCTCAGCACACAAAGGCAAGCTTTGGACAGGAATTTCAATAGCTTCACTCAGGCCATGGATTTGCATTTAGTGATCTAGCATTATGGGGATTGTTCTGACAAATAGAAATAATCTTATTTCAGATTTCTGGTGATAAGACTTAGACACATATTCATATGCACATATACCACGAGACACAAAATTTTGACTCCTTGTCATATTTTTGTGTCCTCCATTCTCTTTCAAAGGTATGTTTTTAATATTCAAACAATATGTAAGCACAAACTTGATTTCCAAGGCAAAATGAAAAGGCTCCCATGAAAATGTTTAAAATGAGCTCCTTTGTTTTGTAATAATAATGGTGAAAACTTCAATATTGCTTCTCAAACACAGAGGCAGGCAGCCTTATTTACAAAAGGCCTCTCTGTTTGCTCTTGCCTTCACAGCAGACAACATTGATAAAACCTCTGCACCCCCAGCAGGTGCCAGGTCTTCTCTCGGGAACTTGTGCTGCCTTCCTGCTTCCTTACATTTGAACTTCTAACACCTTAAAAACATCAAGGCTGCATTTAAATATCATTTGGAAATTTAAACCTTTTTACTTTATTTTTTGTTATAATGATTCCCATGGATTTACTTATCCCAAATGAACCATAGTGGAAATTGATTATTATTCTATAGCCAGGGAAGCTCTGAAAATGAGGGAGAAATTTAAGAGAAGGCTTGGTTTGCTTCACTCTTTTTATTTTTATTTTATTTTTTTTTTGGTCTTTTTGAGACAGGGTCTCCCTGTAGCCCCAGCTGTCCTGGAACTCACTCTGTATACCAGGCTGGTCTTGAACTCACAAAGATCCTCCTGCCTCTGCCTCTCCAGTGCTAGGATTAAAGGCATGCACCACCACACCCAGCTTCCTTCACTCTTAAGAAATTTTAATTTTTAAAACTTAACTAAATATTAGATAGCATAAAATATATCTAATAATAGTCTCCATAGTTCTGAAAATGAGATCATTTTACCAAATAATTTTATGGTCATTTGAATAATTTAAAATCTTTCTAGAGCTACATAGTTTCCTTCCTTTGCTTCTTAGAACAGGATAATTGGGGTTATTTAAACACTTTTTAACAGAAAATGTGTTTTTAACTAGGAAATGATTTCCAAAATTATATTTTTGAGTTGTCAAGGTGATGAAGAATTAATGTAATATTGTATTTTATTTAAAAATAGACCACTAACTCTACACTTTCTTCCTCTTTGTTGTGGCTTTCTTCAGGCTTTGAACCCTGCATCATCTGGTGACTTCAACAGTCTGGTGAGTCTTTGTTGTGCTTTGTTTTATGGTGGTACTATTAGATTTCTCATATTTTTATGGCTTTCCCACTAATCTTTGGAGAATGTTTTTCTTCTCATTTTAGTGGTCATGTTTAGCATAACTCAGGTACCATCATCTAGTTAATCTTGATATTTGGCAGTTCACTTCATGGACCAGGAGAACTGCCCTTATAAGGGTAACACTTGTTTCTTTAGGAAACAAATGTCACCATTGAAGGAATCATAGGAAAGGGGCCAAGGAGCTAGCAGCATCATGCAATATCAATTGACTACTTTGGTCTTTTTTAAACCTTTTGTTTTTGAGAATTTCACACATGAGTATTTATATGGGCATTATTTCTAGCCCTCTCATGTTTCCCTCCAACTTCTCTCATGTTTCCCCACTCCCGCTCAATTTCTTAGTGTCTTTCTTTATCATTGTTACATGGACACACAAATTTATAGATACAGACACACAGCACATACATATATATATATATATATATATATATATATATGTATGTATAAATATATAAAATGCACAGAGTCCATTGATAGGTGCTCTTATATACCTAGGTTCAAAGCTCTTAAAATAAGTCAAACCTTTTAAAAAAGATACCACAGAGGAACAGATAAAATAACTATATTTGAAAATGTTACTGCATAGTACAGCACTACAAAATACCGAAGTCTCTGTTCTTTTCCACATTGAAACTCTTAACATTCTTATATTATTTACTTAACATATCAATTATAGGCAAATAAATGCGTTTGATTTAAAACATAATTGTTGAAACAGAAGTAGTTTTGTTTGTTTGTTTTGTAAAAGTATTTACTTCTTCAGCTGGCAATTTGGTTACCAGAGGAGACCCTGCCCCTTTCTCCAAGAGCTGGTAGCTGGGACCTGGGATACCCAGAAGTTCTGCGTGTGTTTACGCAGCTCTTTTAGCACACTGAAATGCTTCTTTTCTCAGTAGTCATCTCATGGTTTTGTTATGCTGTTCCCAGGCTTCCAAGTCCGCACCCTCACACTCAAAGTTAGCACATCTCTTAGAAGACAGCTGTGTTTAGGACGGGCTACTTAAGGTTAATCAAAGAGAATTACAGCATACAAAAGGAATCCTGAAGCTTGTGCAGGAAACCTCATTGCTCCCTCCAGCTCTGGATGTGCCTTGGTCATGTCCCCAGCACCAAGACACCACTCTACCACCACTGTGGTCTGCTTACTTCCCAGGAGAAGCTTCCTTGTCTTATTCTGTCTTGCTCATCTCCTCTATTTAAGCCCTATGAGATAAATGAACATCCAAATATCTTTTTAGCATTCTAGTCAGTTCATAGCAAAGGCAAGATTCTCTTTCCTGTAAAGTTAGTCATATTTAGAAGTTTTTCCATAAATAATAATGATAAATTCAGAGTTATATTAGCTAGAACTATAATTAAAAGAAAGTGAAAGTTATATTTTTACCAAATTTTAAAAGTCTGGGTATAATTCCCTACCCTCGGTCTTCAGGTGGGAAATCCATTTAAATACTTATTGGGAAGTGGAATCTAACAGGCAGAAGAAATTTTATCTTCCTAGTTCCATCATAACAAATAACAGAGTCCTTGAATATTTTTTGCATTCTCATTTTAGTTGTTATATCTGGGCCTCCCTATTATAAAGTTAATTTTTTTTTTGAAGTTCCACATCTTCATTTAAATGACAGGGTTTCCTTTGGATGCCAGGATCTTCTTCCATCTCTTCATTTATTTCTTATTTATGATAATAAAACTGACAGCAGATTGAACCTAAAACATAATTCACTTCTTCTTCCATTCTTGTTTCCTCTAAGTCCCCTCATTTCCCCATCAATTTAGCACATGAGGCACTATGGAGTCTTACCACACTTACCTAAACTTAATCTTCCATCAATATATACCAGAAACTTTAAGCTGATCAGCATGCTCTATTCCTCCCAAACTTCAGTGTTTCTACTTCTATTAATAGAAGAAGGATCTTCCAGTCTACCTTACACCCATTTTAAATTCATTGCTAAAGGAATATTCAGTGCAACCTTTCTTGGATGTCCTGATAGGTTTTAATACTGTACTTTAATTCTCTCCCTCTAATATTTTTATTTTCATGGTCACAAAGTTCAACACTTTATCAAACTAACCCAGCATCTGTTCTAAAGTGTTTGTGTTATGTGCATGTTTTTTACTCAGCAAATCTGCAAACTTGAAAAGTGAGGTAACAAGGACACCATGCTTGTTAGTGGGAGTGTCCCTGATATAGTGCTCTATACTTAGGAACCCCTCAAAAATTACTTCCAAAATTGACTAATATTTACATTTTTCTTACTTTTAAGCATCAGCTTAAAATTCCATTTCCATAAAGCTTGCTTCTATCCAGCTATGACTCTCAAAGCAAGCAGCAGTATGACAATGTAGAGGATGCTGTAGAGCACTGACAGTGAACACAGATTCCAGTCCTTTGAGATTTGGATGACTATATGCAAAGTAATATTACCAGCTAGATCCACTAGGTATATTCTGGCCAGCTACCATGCAATCCTCAAGCTAAAAGTATAGTACTTACTCTGGAATTAACTGCCAGCAGTAAAAATGCCTTTCAATATGACATGCTAACATTGAGTATTCATTTGTAGAAGGTAAGATACTTAATGCTTCGGAGTCACTGAGTTTTCTATCTGTGCGTTTAATAGCAACAATTTGTTTCAATTCAGAAATTTTATTTTCCGCACCTGGAGTTTGCAGAGGTCAAAACAATAACATGCACAATGATCTTCAATTGAAAGTAATTCAGATTTTTCAGAAAATCACCATGTATCAGGTGCAAATACAGAGTTCTTTGAACTTAATAATTTCAGATTTTCACTCATATTTCCATAGCATGTTTTATGTTGTTTAAATAATAAGGAAATTAAAGACAGAAGGGGTCCCTATTCACTTCGGTCTCATAGTTAACGACTGGAGAGGCTGAGATGTCTATCTGAATCTTGGATTCCAAAGACTAAGATGCCATTGCTCACTCCATTGTGATCAGTAAACTCAATTCTAAGTAGGTTTCAGAGGCAACCTCAATCTGTGAGTCCTAGGGAAATGGGAATAAGAGTGGTTAAAATGAGATTTCATTCATTTTCTTTTATTATAATCAGAAAAAAAGTTAAAGGCTGGCTGTTTAGAAGAAATGGAGGTGCCGTAGTCTCCTGTAATCATGGATCTGCTCATTTTCTCAAACTTTATTAAGGAACTGTTTGGGCAGCATTATACAAAAGAACAGTATATGATCCTGACTTTACAATTTTGTTTTGTGTGTGTGTGCCTGTCTTTTTGACAAACGGTCTCCCTGTAGCCCCAGCGGCCTGGAACTCACTATGTGGACCAGGATGGCCTTCAACGCACATAGATCTGCCTGCCTCTGCTTCCTGAGTGCTGAGATTAAAGGCGTGCCCCCACCATGCCCAACTACAGTTTTCATTTTAATGTTTTGTTCATGATTAAGTAATTTTTTATTTATTGTTATTTTCTAACTGCTGTCAAATAAAATTATGACCCCTGTTTTGCAACTTTAAATGAGTTCCTTGCTACAGGAGTGAGATCCTGTAAATCCTGCTTCTAGCTTAAGCCATCTACTGTGTGCAGATAGGTAGGGCCACAGATTCACATCTGGCCAAGGACAAATGAAGGCTAAGCACTGCTTTGTGGATAGAGGAGGTGATATAGCAGCCTCCTACTGCAGAGTGGTTTGTGGAGGACATAAGTTAGAGATGTCTCTTGAGGGAGGGCAGGTGACATGGAGACTCTCTTTATAGAAGGACAAAACCTGTTGGCATCAACCAAATGGTCTAAGGAGAATGGGATCTACATTGTTACCATGATGTTTTTAAACCCAAAAAGATGGTACCCAAGGAATATTTTTGCAATGTTATTTTGGCTTTGAAAGATCTCTTTCTTGATCCTCACCAAAAGGCACTGAAATTATTAACTGCTTATTTACCAGAGAGGTTAGTTTAGCCCCCTCAGTAATACTCTTCCAGAAAATTTATGCTAAACTCTAAAAATATAGAACTCAGAATCAGTCACTCATGAATGAGTGGGAAGACTGGGTACCATGCATGAATTAACGAGAAGCAATACAAGACATACCTAAATCCAAAATATTCATGTTGAAAAATAAATACTTTTTTACACCAATAGTTTTTCTCATTAAATTTAAGTGTCATAGAGCAACATTCATGTCAAAGGCCATCTAAGAATAATTTCTGAAGTTAGAAGGGGACAACCTACCTTAGTCCATTGTTCATTTAACTGTTTATCTCTTACCTTATTTGTCACAATGACCTGAAACAACACACCCTCTTATGTATTTACCATTTTTGCTGTTAACAGTCCAAGTATGTTGTTATTAAGAGCCATGCTAATTTAGATGCCACCGTCATGCCCAATGAGTGTCATTTCTACAACTGCTAATTAGTTAAACATAACCTTTTTTCTTCACACATAAGACTAGAGATCAAAAATAATTGTATACAATTACCTGGAATTGAAAGATTTAAACTTATTTCTAAGGAAGGGGGCACAACAAATTATGCCTCATAAACCATTTCACATCAATCATTAATATTCTCTAAAATAGTCATGGGACATTAAAAGCTACCTCTATAATGCTCATTCAACTTTTATGAATCAGAATCACTGCATCAGGACCTAGGTCTGACATGAGATGTCACATCAAAATAACACCCACCTAAGAAGTGTCTGTCTTCTGTGCACCTAATTTCCTCTTCAGAAGGAGTGTAAAATTGCTTCTCCAGCAGCAAATTCCTAGGGAAGACACCATCCTGTAAACAGGTTTCCCTGCTTTGAGCAAACATTGCTTCATATTAATACTTTTCACTCCAGGATGGTGTAAGTGCACATACTTGTTAGTAACAATCTGAGCAGCAATTTAAGTATGTCAATATTAGAAAATTGTCCTTTCCATGGAAAGTGACATTATCAATTTTATTTTGATCATCTGAAAGAATGCTAAGAAACATTTTTACTGAAACATTTTTGGATATTGACTCAAAAGAATGTACTGGCATTAACCTTCATAGTATTAATACATTGAAGTATGTTTTCTGGTTAACTGAGGATGGTATCCTCTATTTGGTTTCTCGATCCCTACTGTTTATCCTTCCCTTTCTTCTGGGCTGTACCCCATTCTTTCACTTTTTACACAGGATCCTTGTTTAAAATCCCTCACATCTTCTACATATCTGAAAGCTCTGTCACTCCTAGCTGCTTAGTGCCCCTGTAAACTACTCTTTCTTTTCCTCTTTTCTTGAGAAAGTATTAAGACCACCACTTCCACTTTGCATGAGCCCAAGCCCTGCTTGAAAATGCCTAGAAGTAAAATAAAAGATGCCCACCAGAAACCTTTCCCACCAGCACAGCTAGGAATGAGCAAAATCATTCCAAGCACCATTTCCATTTTCTCCCTGATGCTGAGTTAGTGTATACTTTGTGAATGGGAGATCAGTAGTAATGAATTCCTTTCATCATTTCAAAGATAAAGGAGGAGAAACACAACAGGGAAAGTGATAAAATGATTAAGATTTTTAAAAGGTCATGCTACTTTTTTCTGAAAATATTTAAGTATTTAATTTGTTTACTAACTATGTAATATTTTACCATTATCAAAAATATTGATATCAGATAAGCTCATTTTCCTATTTCATTGTTACAGACACAAGGTACTCTGCTTGGTCCATACATGGCTTTTTGTCATTAGATATGTTAGTTCCAAAACATTTATTTGTTCTACCATGCTTTCCTGTTGGTGTAATAAACACCATGACCAGAACAGCTTGGGGTCGAAAGTGTAGATTTGGCATCCATCTCCACATCACAGTCCACCACAGAGGGAAGTCAGGGCAGTGACTCAACCTAGACAGGGAGCGGGAGGCACAAATTGAGGCAGAGAGCATAGAGGAGCATTGCTTACTGGCTAACTTCCCCTGGCTTGCTCATGTACTTCACTTATCCAGACCAGGCCCACCTACCGGTAGTGATCTATTCTTCCTGTATCAATGAACGATTAAGAAAATGACCCCTGGGGCTGGAGAGATGGCCTAGCTGTTAGGAGTGCCGACTGCTCTTGCAGAGGACCCGGGTTCGATCCCCAGCACCCACATGGCGGCTGAGAGCTGTCTTTAACTCAAGTTCCAGGGGAATCCGACGCCCTCTTCTGACCTCCACGGCATTGCACCACACAGGTGCACAGACCTGCATTCAGACAGTACATTCATACACATAAAGAATAAATAAAATTAAAAAAAATTAAAAAAAGAAAATGAACCACAGCTATGCCCACAGGTCCTTCTGATGGAAGAAATCCCTCAATTATGAGGTCCTCCTTTCCAAGCGATTCTAGTTTTTTGCAAGCTGACAAACGCTAACCCACGCAAGTTTTTTTTTTTTTTATTTATTCATGAAAGTCTTCTTTCTACCAAATAAAATAGTTCAAATAACAATATACTGAAAGTGCATCACTGCCAGTTTTTGGGGATGTGTGATGTTACGAGGAGGACTGAACTCTGGCATTTGATTACACTGGTTGGCTTTAAGGAATCTGATGTTGTAGTAAACTCTTTCGCACTGAAATGGGATGTTTCATTCACAGATTCCACATTCAAGAACTTTGTAACTGACCTTGCAAACTTTGCAAAATAATTCTCCTGCTTTAAGTAATTTCACAACTTTCTGTTGTGCTTGATTCTTAGCTATCTTTGGCTACAAATGGCTGCAGGCTGGGCATTGTAGATATAGGATTTTTACTGTCTTTCCTGTGGCTACTTATATCTAAGTGGGACCTCCTTTTCACCCTCATTCCTTGCTCCTGAGATATGCTACTGACAGCCTTGAAATGTGTATTGGTCCCTAGAAATTAAGATGCTTGAAAGATGGCGATTTCAATGCTATTGTATGTGGACCTGCAGGTGGGGATTCTGGGATGAAGTAAGGCAAATGAGCAACGTTTAAAAAAATGAAGCTATCAATGAATAATTCTGTGACAATAATTTGTTGACATTTTGTGCATGTGTGTTCTTTGTTTAATAGATGTACAAGTTATCCATAAACTAGAGCAAGTTTTTCTCTCTTGCATTCTACCAGGTCAAATAAATTACATTTAATTCTTTGATAGCTGTATCATTATATTATTGTTCTAAACATGGACTGTTCATATTCTGAGTGATCTTATGGAAAATTCTCTAAGTGTCTGACTTTCTAGAAGGTATCTCCTGGAAGGAAAGACTTAGAGAGAAAACAGTCCAATTATAAAAGATATGATCAAGTTTTCTTTGGATTGTCATTTCAAGTAAATTATATTCTCATATAAAATGCAGTGCAGATTTTGAGGAGTTGATATTTGTAATTTGTAATCTAAGAAAATTGTTTATTGTGAAAAACTTCTCAAATGTTTCCTTTTTTAGTAAAATTAATCCATGGATATTTTGTTATGCCTACCAACATGTGGATGAATAATAATAAACACTACTGATCTCAAAATCAAATCATGGATACTGTGTAAAGAAAACATATAAAATTTCAAATTTAAGAAGACAGCATGCCCTTGCCTCGAGATTTTACTTACTATCTTATTAAGCCAAATATTTTTAAAGTGTTTTTTTAAATCCCTGCCTGGTATTCATGCATTAAAAGTTTGTAAAGATAATCAGATTTTGCTGGGCATATGGACACATGCTTTACTCCCAGTACTAGTGAGAGGGAGGCCAGCCTGGACTGGTCAGTATAGCAAGTTCTAGGCTACCTGAGGCTACATGTTGAGAGAAAAAAAGAATGACATCAAGTTTTGTCATTGCCTATGTTGTTGATATCTTCATTCTACACTCCAATACCATAAAATGATTCAGCAACATAATTCCTAGTAGTAATTTTATTAATGTGTACCTCCAACACAGAGCACAATAATGAGACCAGGCATCAAACAGCTGAGGATTTGGCAGGAATGCATGCTTCCTCAGTACTCTTCACTGTTACTTTTTCTACAAAGATATTTGGTAAACATGACATCATTATCCTAGAATCCTGAAGTCAGATATTAATGAACTTGTACCCTTAATTTCCCTGGAAGCATCATTGAGTCTTGGAAAAGCAAGCACTTTTTCCCTTCCTCTGGGCCCAGTATAAGATATTGAGGTAAAAATTTCTGCTCTGAGGATGGAAGATAAATCAAATCTCTAGAAGCTGAATATGGTCCTTCGAGAACAAATCTACGTAATTCAACTTTTATCATGTTATGTTGTTGTTCCAATTGATTCTTATCAAAATGAATACTTATTTTTCTCATAATTTCTCATCATTATGGTCCATATTCTCTTACCTTCATTTTCATATTTATTATTTATTTACTTTATATTATGTATGTATGTGTTATGCATGTATGTAAGTGCACTGCTGTTGGACAGCGACTGCACAGGAAAAGAAGGTGTTGGCTCCCTTGGAAGTGGAGTTATGGAAGGTTGTTAGCCACCATGTGGGAGCTGGGATTTGAACCTGAGTCTTATGCAAGAACACCCACTGCTCTTCACCACTGAGCCATCTCTTCAGCTCCTCACTTGCATACGTAGTACTGTAATTAGAATTGTAATTAGAATATCTAATTTCTGCTGTCATCGTTTCATGATTTTTCCCCACTACCTGGGTAAAGTAGGAGCACCGTTTTACAACTTTAAAGCTTGTTAGGCGAGATTGGGTGTGGTGGCCAGTTCTAGGCTATCTAGGGGGTTACAGGGAGAAACCGTGTTTTAAAACTCAAAGAAAATGAGGAAACAAACAAACAAAACAAACAAACAATAAACCCCACAACAAGCAAAACTTATTAAGTAAAATCTTAGACAACCTTTTTGAAGATACTCTGCAATCCTTTTTTGGCTACTTCCCATGTGGTGACTGCTCCCTGCTGTGTTAGCGCAGCAAATGAAGCCAGATTTTTCTCAATAGGAGTGACACATGGGAATAATTCATGTATGGATTTCAGTTCAACATTTGAAGTTATTGCAATCATTTTGAATTCAAAGCAATACGCAGTCATTATGCACAATACACTTGCAGTTTTTCGAAAATCTGTCCTGATTTCAGGATTGTCCTTTCACACTAGTACATAAATAAGAATTCAAAACCTCAGGTGATTTATTGTCTGTCTAAACACTTAAAAACTACAAAAATTATATTTTGATACAGAAGCATCTTAATATACCTTGAGATTTTATTAAGTCAGTTATACTATTTTATTCTGAAACTTTCAAAAAGCATTTAGTATCTCTGGGTAATTGATTTATCCTCTGTAAAAATACCATATAAGCACAGATTATTTTCTGTGCTGTTGAAATGATTTGGAAACCATGTATTAACTGCTCTTTGGGTATTTGTGTAAACAAAAGATATCTTCTTAATTCCCACTCAGTTTTACAGATGTGCCAAAGTACATGTAACTTGTCACAGTGAGATGACATTTGTCTTTAAGTTTATATGTGTTTCACATTTGTAAATCTGATGTCTTATTTCCCCTACAAAAGAAACTATTTAGCTATGCTCTCTTTAAAACTACTAATGGAGGGGCTGGAGAGATGGCTTAGTGGTTAAGACTTCCAACAGTTCTTGAAGACGACCTGAGTTTGATTCCCAGTACCCACATACGGCTAACAGCCATGAATAACTCCAGTTCTAGGGGAATCCGACATCTTTTACTGACTCTGCAGGCTTTCCAGGACACAAATGCACTTACCCACATGCAGGCAATACACCTTCTAGCACTGCGAAAGGAAGTCAGTAGAGTTGAACCTGCAAGGTCTTCCCCTTCTTTGTTCTATGACTCACTTATATAGCCTCTTCATCAAGAGGGTTTCAGCTCTGATTAAATTCTGTTTATAATAAAATTTTTAAATAGGACTCTTTTCATATGGGGGTAAGTTTGTTATGAATGAATATATTTTCCTAGAGCTGTAGTATACTAAGTCTGTCCTTGATATCAATTAAGATTATAGTAGTTCTTCTTGATGTTAAGGTTTTACCCAGATTATATTATTATTTATTCTCATATTTTTATCCTCTGACTCTGGAAATCATTTGAAACTGTCTCCTTTATTTTTTTTTATTTTTTAAATATATTTTTAAATTTTTATTTATTTATTTTATGTGTATAAATGTAATGTCTGCATGTAGGTCTGTGTGCCTGTGTCGTGCAATGCCGCGGAGGTCAGAATAGGGCGTCGCATTCCCCTGGAACTGGAGTTCTCCTGGAATTGGAGTTACAGACAGTTCTCAGCCGCCATGTGAGTGCTGGGGATCGAACCCGAGTCCTCTGCAAGAGCAGTCGGCGCTCTTAACCGCTAGGCCATCTCTCCAGCCCCCCTTTTTTTTTTCATTTTTGAGTGAATAAAACTTTTCTCCTCATTCTTTCATTTATCAGCTCCACCCAAAGTACTAAACGATTTGTTAACCATGAATTTTACAGAATGGTAAGGAGGTTGGTGGTTTCCTGAGGAAATATGAACAGGAATTTATTCACCCCAGATAGAGCACCGCCAATGCCCTATGCGACCATTCCACCCAAGTCCAGCTCAGGCGACCAGAGACTTTACTAGGTTTACTTACAGGACTGTAGTGAGGGGATCCCCACAGGAGCATGGGTGACCAAGCAGCTTCGTCACTGAAAAGCCGACCCAGCATGGGTAAAGACTCACCAATCCTCCATCCCTGCAGCACACTCCACAACTTTCAGGCAACCTCCTAGAGCCCAATGGGAAGCTATCTCTCCAGAGATAATGTTTCCTGCCTATATGAGTCTTGTTTCTTTCATGAGCTTCCAGAGCTTGCCAGTTTGGTTTTCCTTCTAAGTTCTCTTGAGCCTTGTTCCTCCTTCCTGAGGAAATATTTCAACTTGGAGAAGATAACTACACACCACCTGTTAATAATATGTCTCTGCTGACTTAAAATCTCACCTAAATCACACAATTCAGTAAATCTACCCAGAGCACTCACTATAAGCCAACTAGTGTCCAACTCTGAGGATTCAGATTTGAAAAATATTCTGCCTTTCTTCAAATTGCCAACAATATACATTAGGGACAGTAGGACAATAATTATAAGTTAAAGTATAGGAAAAGCATGCATATTATGTGAAAACATCCCACTTTAATCCTCAAAAATGATGGATTCAGTAATTTTGATCAGTTTTCCCAAAGTTACACAGAAAGATTTCCAGAATACGATTTGCTTTGTAAATTCTGTGTTGATTTACAGCTAAGAGCTAGATGAAGTTAATTATCTCTACTCCTATTCTCCTGTTTTAAAAACTGACAAAATTAAAATCACAATAGCCATAGAAAAATAACAATGAAATAACAATATACTTCTTCCCTGTCCCATGCCCAATCCAATCATCCTAGTCATAATTATACGTTTTGTATAAATGAGATTCCCCTTTGTGAGTTCTTAACCTCATAGATATAATAATTTTGAAACAGATTAAAAAAGAAGCTTAAAGTACCATGGTTTTTCATGTTTAAGAGATTAAAAAAACAGCGCAGGAAATTGATAATGTAGAAAGATGAAGCCTGGGTGGGAAGTACCATTACTTATCTTTCTCATTACCTTTTTTTTTCTTTCAGTAGAATTTTCAAAAAGTTTTATTGAGTTGTTTAGGTTATTATACATTAAAACTATATTTTAAAGCATTTGGAGATTGTTTCTCTTGCTTCCAACTTTATTAGGATGAAATTTGCTACTGAGAAGTTTTATGTAGCTAAATTTATTATCTACTTTATTTATAGTGTCTGAGTTTCATGTATTTTATTAAAATTTTTATTTTAAGATATTAAATTTACCATATTTTTCCTTTTGGTTCTTTTATGATTTCATATATTTAAAATTTACTTTGATCAAATTCCTTCTTCTCCAATATTCTCTTTTATTCCTGCCTCTCCTTTTTTTTTTTTGGAATACTTCTTCATTGCATTTTTACTTTGGATTAATCAAATTTGCTGCAAAATAGTCTCAATTACATTACTAAGAAATCAATGATTTAAAATAATAAACTGGTACTCTTGTCATTATAATTTCCATTTTTAATTCTTGTCAAAATGCATTCTGCTCCAGCAATGCATCAAAAATTATTTCCTCCTTCCTTAGAATTATATGGTTGTGGAAGCTGAAGTCAGTCCTTGAAACTTAAAAAGTAACTTCGGGCTGGAGAGATGGCCTAGCGGTTAAGAGCGCCGACTGCTCTTGCAGAGGACCCGGGTTCGATCCCCAGCACCCACATGGCGGCCGAGAGCCGTCTGAAACTCCAATTCCAGGAGAACTCCAGTTCCAAGGGAGTCTGACACCCTCTTCTGACCTCAGCGGTGTTGCACGTCACGGGTGCACAGACCTGCATGTAGACAATACATTCATACATATACGGAAATAAATAAAAATTTTAAAAAAATATATAAAAGAAAAGTAACTTCATGCTACCATCTAATTTTTGTGTTGTTTCAGAGCATTTGTTTTTGTTCTTATTCAATATATATTTTAATTCATATATAATTAATAATTTATATATATTTATTATATAAAATTACTAATTCAGAGATCATCCTCTTCTTCTGAAAAAGTTAGGAAATAAAATGTGATATAGCTTTGTGATGAATAATATTTATATCAATAAAGATTAAGTATGGAACTGGTGGTGAAGCTCAAAAGGTACATTTATGAAGTTCTGGTCAGTCCTTGGAACCATCAAAATAGAAAATTCAAATGATCACAAACGTACTTCAAGCTTGACTTTCCATCCAGGGCTTTTAAGGGGAGCCATCTTTGCTCCCTTATTTGCTACACTAATGTTTACCAAATATGTCTTTTCTCTTAAATGTTGAAGATTTGTTCTATCAATAATGCTTTATCAAGCCTTCTCTGCCTCATGGTAAAAGGCTCATTAAAGGACTGGTTAATATAATATCCTTACCCATTAAAATGGGGTGGTTCAAGAGGCTCTGAATTTCTGTGTCCTAAGTCTACCAACACTCCAAAGGGCAACTTAGTTTTGTTCTCTATTGTGGTCAGCACTCTCCTGCACTTGGGGAGGCAAACCAAGTCTGCTGGATTAAAAGGGAACAAAGGGAGGAAGGAGCCACTAGCGGCTTCTCCTAGGAACTGACACAAAGACAAGGCATGCTAGCTGGCTGAAGACTTCTGCCTCACAGCCTAGTCTAGGCAAGCTATTTGCCCAATGCAGACCCTTGGCCTTGGGGTGAGGCTGCCACCCCATTGTGGACCCATAAATTTAATCTGCTGGGGACTGACCACACCAAGAGACATATCTCACAGACTGGTGGCTCCCTGCAAGTCTCTGTCCAGTCAAGACCCAGCCAGCTACTCAATACTCTTTTCCCAGATTGGTGGTCCAAAAGGAGGACCCTATTCCAACCAATCCCCACTAGCACTCACACATAAACACAAGCCTGATGGGCTTAACTTACACACTCATGGAAATTAACCAATCAGGGACTCTCGTCTGATGGGAAAGAAGAATCCAATTATTGTTTACAGCACCTCCCTTATACAAGCAGAGTGATGTCATCTCTCAAGGCTGGCTCCCAGACCCCCTGCATCATGCTCTGTAAATATCACTAGGTCTGTATCATGAGGTTGTGGCACATGGTTTGTTGATACAAGTCATTCTCATCTAGGAGCAGATTCAGGGATGAAAGACAGGCAGGCAATTAAAAGCAATCGAGCCACAGGTAGCCTTCCTCTACCTACATTCTATGTCTCAAAATATCATAAATGATTGACTCAGCTCATTACTGTTCATTTAGAATTTGAACCCTATACTTTGGACTTGTGTTATCTAATGATTTTCTGTATATTGATAATTATTCTCCACTGCTGTAGATCTCTTCCTGAGGCATAATGAGCATTTCCTTCTATTACTGTTCATAACACAGGCCAGGGTGCACAGACATGAGAAAAGAGATGGGCCAGTCTTCTTGCTTTTAATCTGTCTTTGACTGGTCAGAATCATGACCACCTTATATCACTCCAATCTCTTTAGTTTTGATTTCCATGGTTTTATTTCAACAAAATGTAAGAGAAAATATATGCCTTTAAACTTTATTCTAAGACAGAGTATTCAAAAACTGAGTTTATCTGAGGGAAATAATCTTCATTATTTCATATCCAGAGAGCTAAATGTGGAGATCAGGGCAATAGTAATTTCCTATGTAGAACAAATTTATCCATTTACAGTAATTTTATTTTGAAGAAAATCTGAACATCACTTAAAAGTGCTGTATTTTAGAAATATCAGATATTGGAGCATACAGAGTAGGAAAGAGTAACAACTAATTTAACTAATGACCTTTTCATCAATTCTTGTATTTTTCTCATCTGTCACAGATTTCACTTCTCCATTTCTTTTTTATATAACCTGCTATCAATAAATGCTATTTTCTGAACATTTTTAAAAACTAGATTTGATACTAAACTGCTTATCAAACATTTTCTGGATTGCAAATTCTCAGGGAAAAAAAATAAGAAAACTTACATTATTCTTGGATCAGCGGATAAACTAAGGGAAGCTGTATCACCTTGATTTGTATAATAGCTGCTTTAGTGTACAAAGTGTGTCTGTATGTGAAAGAACAGCAGGGCATCACAGAATAGTTGTGTTAGCAGGCAGAGATTTTCTGTCAACCACTCTGGTAGTTTAGCATGGCTGTCTGACAAGTTGAGCAAGGAGGGTTTCCTCATGGGATACTTCTGCCCCTTCCCTGAGGGTTTAATTTGTTTCTGACTGAAAGAGAGCATCACGCTTTTGGCAGTGTGCAAATTAAAAATATTAATGAACTGAAGTAAAAGGCAAAATAAAATGGCTTTTTTTATTAAATCACAATCAAAGTTTGCGTTCATATCTCAGACTTGTCAGCCTGTCAGTGTGTCCCTAGGCTCAAGCAAAAGGGAGAAAAATTTGATGAATTTTCATTCTTTGCACTTATGGTTATTACTGATTTCTTTTAGTAATGAGAAATGTTATTATTTCCATTTTCAATCCAGATGGCTACAGTTTTCACATTGACTAATAAAGAAAATTGAAATTAACTGTTATAAAATACTTCAGTGACTATTTTGTGTTATTATTATTACTTTATATTTGGCTGTAAGTTCTTTTTTTTTCTCAACATTTTTTTTTATTGATGCTTTGTGCATTTCATACATCATTTTCCAATTCAGTTCAGGCATATCTCCCCTTCCCTTCACCCCCACCCCCACCCCAACCGAGATCATGCATTCTGCCATGACTGTCCTGCATATCTCTCTCAGTTTTTTTTTTCCATTTTTTAGCTATAAGTGATAATCCATGAGTACAAGCATCCTTCATGTATAACCAATTTGCAGGCTGTTGTGCCCAAACACCCACAGCCCCACCTTCCAGCGGGGGGTAAGGGGTTGTATGTTCAATCAGGTTAATCAAATGAGGGTCCAGACTACATTGCTGTAGTTTCACCCTTCACCCCAATCGCAGCCCTTACATTCTACCATGCCCCCTCTTCCGCAGATTATTCCCTGGGCTTAGAAAAGGGGCACAAGTAGCCGGTTGTGGTGGCTGTAAGTTCTATATCAACTCAAAAGTAAATTCTTCAGTTTAAAATGAAGTAAGACATTGCAATATTAATCATACATTTGAAAGCTAATGCAAAAATTAAGTCCACTTGGGTATGAATATGACAGTGTTTATGTTAAAAAAATTCTTACTGTATTCTTTTTCCAATGAACAACCCTTCATTTAGGGGGACCTAGCTGCTGAGCTTGGGAACCATGGTGTGACTCTGAAGAAGTTATATCTAACTACATAGGGCATGTGAATCCTGCATACTATAATCCAAATAAAAGAGTTGCTTAAATAGATAAGTTTATTACTCTCTGTACTGCTAACATTTAAGTCTTTCTTGTCAATTGTTTGGAATTAAGCAGCACCCTGTCTTGAATTGACTGCATGGTGTGATAACAACTTGCTATTTCTGATCATTGAAAGGTCACTAGACATTTTTAACATCACATGCAGGGTAAAATGGTCCTTGTTGAGAATCATTGGAATATCCTGGATGTGATCCCAGCACATTCCACCCCATCACTGAAGATCAGTCCTTAATTCAACATAAGGAGTAGGATGTTATTTGACACATACTCAAAAATTTTATTGAGCTTTTGTAATTGCATACAACAGTTCTTAATCAAGTTTAGACTCCTTCCCCCCTCCTTCCCCCTCCAAACCCTGACCAGTCCTGGTGTATTCTGCCATCCATGTTAAGTCCTATCCAGTCAAGCAGTTGTGCCCAGATGTCCATCAGTGCAGATTCATCCACTGGAGTCTAATCAGCCCATCTGGAGATCGTAAGTAAGGCATACTGTCACTCACTCAGTAGTAATCAGTCTCCAATATTTCTCAGTCTAGGTCCAGCCTGCCACCCATTTTCTGCTCCCTTTTGTGCCCTTGTTTAATTGAGTTGGCATGGGTCCTGTGTTTGATGCCATCATTTTAGTACATAATTTTATCTTCCCTTTTTATTGATTTTGTAAGTGTTACATATCTACCAATGTATAAAACATAGATAAGAACAAAACACATGGATTGTCAACCAGGTTTATATATGTACATACATATACTATATCTACACAGTCTAGTTGATACCAATTTATGATCATTAGTTATTACTATTATTAATGATATGAGCATGGATAGGCAAATTTCTGCATGATTTTACATACAACAAAAGAAAGTAGCATAGTTTTTTCTTTGTATTTGTGTTATGTACATATATGTTCCTGTGTTCATATTTGTATGTGGGTACATGCACACTTTTAGAAGCCAGAGGTTGACGTTGGATGTCTTCTGTAATATCCCTTCACCTTATTTTTGGAAAATAGATCTTTAACAATACCTGAGCTCACAGTTTGTCTAGTGGGTTGGGGTGAGGGAGAGAGTAGGAATCTGCCTGTCTCCTAGCCCTGGGTGACAGACATGCACTACTCTGCCAGGTTTTCACCTAGAAGCTGGGATTCCAAACTCAGGGCCTCAGGTTTAGGCACCAGGTACCTTACCGATTGGGCCATCTCCCCAGTTCTGGTACTTTAAACATTTTAAAGGGATTCCAAATTGATATTATAATTTAGTTAAGTTTTCGTCATAGGGAATAGAATTTTATAATCTCATAGGAATATTTTTTTATTAACATACTATGAAAAAAAAAACAGGAAAACCTCAATGGAAATGACAGCAAGAAATCTCTTATTTTTTATGCATATTAGTGTTATGGCTGCATGTGGGTATGTGCATACTTGTGCAATGCCCACAAAGGTCAAAAGATGGAGTCGGATCCCCATAACTAGAGTTACAGACAGTTGTTAGCTGCCATGTGGATGCTGGGAATAAAAACTGGGTCCTCTGCAAGAGCAGTCAGTGTTCTTCACTGCTGAGCTATCTCCTGATCCCTGTCAGTGAGAAATCTTTAAATGAAGTCAGAATTGCCTGAAAGAAGTGGCTTTTAAACTACTATGAGGTACTTCCTGAAGTCTATAAATAACCAAACAAATGTACACATTTTTCCCTTTGCTAAGAACTAAATGTTTCTGTTGTGAGTGTAATTCTTTAGCAAATGTCTTAATCCTATTGCCTATCATGACTGTAATTTGTGGGAAGAGTGCCAAAATCAAACTTTGGCTAAAATCTCTACACTTGCCACCTTTTGCCAGGTAATTTGCTAATTTAGTCAAATTACTTAAACCGCATTTGAGTCTTCGTTTTCATAAGGAAGAATTTGAAAGTGCTTTTTATTTACTTCATATTTTGGTTACAGAGATTAAATGAAACTCAGCTCTAAAAATGTATTTCCTAGGTGAGCTGGCCGCATCTTGAATCCCAGCACTAGGGAGGAAGAAGCATGCAGATTTCTGTGAGAGCAAGTCCAGCCTGGACTACATAGTGAGTTCTCAGACTATAGGGCAACCTTGTCAAAAAACAACAACAACCAAAAAAAAAAAAGCAAAAAAAAGGAAAAGAAAAATACAACCTGCATTTGCTTTGCAGTTATACTCAGCTTACTCACATTTCTCTACTCACCCAAATGGAGTTCTTGATAGTGATAGGGGAAACAAAAACTTCCATAAGAAAAAGCAAGTTTATGATAATTAAAAATTTAAAAATATTTATACTTTTTGGGTATGATTCATATGATCGCTTCTTGTTAAACTTGGCTGTCTGCAGACAAGGAGATAGTTCCAGAGCTGCATATACAACCCACAGACGTATGTTAAACCTGTAGGGGAACATTAGTTGGACTCAGTTAAGCAAGGTTCTTTAGCAAGCATGCTCACACCTGGGTGAGCCCAGAAAAATCAGCCAATATGAACTGTTTCCAGCCTTCCTGTAGTATCACTTCGTGCTTCTGTTTGTGGATGTTGATGGCAGGGCTGTAAGGGTCAGTACTTCAGAGCGAATACTGCCTTGTTTCTGCCCCTTTAAAATGTGCTTGGATTTTTCCCTTCTGGTAGACAGTGATGTGCTACATTACCCCCATCCTCCCTTTCTCTTTCAGAATAGGAATGTGAAATGCACTACTTAATAAAGCAGATGCACAGCTCTGTTGTGTGTATTAAGATAGATTGCTTATGTGAAGTGGAAATGAATACCATAAATCAAAGCTGCTCATTATACCTTTCCTCTTTAATAGTAATTTATCAGTTTTATTTCTAGTTATTTTTTTTATTTTACTTTTCAGGAATACCATTTACTACCTAAGTGTTAGTTTCCTTGTAAATTTGGTCACACGTATATCTCCAACACAGTAGAAGAGGGCAAACACAGTACTTTGTCATTTGAAGCATGACATGGCGGCTATTGAAGAAGCAGGAGGACAGCATGTTAGTTGATGATCACGGGCTTATCAAGGACATTTGGTGAAATAAACTTAGATTATCTATATATAAGTAAAAATGCTTTCCAGTAGGCAACACAACTTAAAAATACATAGAAACATAACACTGTAAAAGAATATAGAGCACCATGAATAAACATAATCTAATATCTAATATAACATTGGTTTGGGTGTTATATGTCAACAAAACTGCAATTGTCACATTCAACTTAATTGTATTTTATTCAGAGCAAAGGAATTTACATTCGGCTCTAAACTCCTGACACTCAGTCACATCATTAAGGGCAGAAATTGGAGGACGTAACTAGTGTTCTGATGATCTCTTAGCATAATCAGTGCTACCTAATGCAAGTGGTAGCTACCAGCAATGATCTGTAGTGGAGAAGGTGGAAAAACAATCTGTTTAGTAAAATAATAGAGGTTTTAATTTTTAAAAATATACTTTTTATTGAATTTTTGCAAATGTCATACAACATATTTTGACTGTATTTAGACCCCAATCTCCACCTGCAGCCCTCTTACAGCACTCCCCACTGTATTGCATGTATTCTGTCATATATGTTAAGACCAATCTAGCCAAGTCTGTGTCCCTAGCTGTCCTTCAAGAGTGTGCCCAAACCCTGGAGCCTGGTTAACCTACCTAGCATCACATCCTGTGTTTTCAAAATTTTAGTGAGAGTTCAAATAATTATTAGACTACAGAATTGTCCTGGTGGCACACACCTTTAATGCCAGCACCTGGGAGGCAGAGGTAGGCGGATTTCTGGGAGTTCAAGGCCAGCCTTGTCTACAAAGTGAGTTCCAGGACAGCTGGGGCTACAGGAAGAAGCTGTCTCAAAAAGAAAAATATATATATAGAATTTTATCATTTTGTCTTTACCATGACATTCTAAACTAGATTTTTGGAAACAGATTTTATTCAACTTTTCACCAAATTGTTAAGTAAATGTGCATTGATTAGTGGGTAGTAGATAAAAAAAACAAACATTTCTATCTTCCTTATCTTCACCCTGGTGGACCACACCAGAAAAGTGGGAGGGAAAAGGAATTTTCATTTTGCATAAAATATCAGGTAGCAACAAGGTGTAAACCACAGAAACACATATTTGAATATATCAACAATGTCTTAATATTATTAAAATTTGGCCAAGTATTTACAGAAGTTTCTGTAAACATAACATTCCCTGATACCACTTCCTCACTTTGAAGAAAACAAACTCTACGGGATCTGTTCCAGTACTCCTGAAAATTTGACTAAATAGGATTTGTTCCAGTACTCATGAAAATTCTTGGAAATCTCTTTGAATGTCACTTAAATTCTCTACTCAGACTTTTCAACAAATCATTAAAAGCTTATAAATGTTCTCTTGTTTTACTAGGTGAAAAGCACATTTCAGAAGGAGCATATTCGTAACTTTTGGGAATAAGTACATGAGTAGTAAAGCAGTGAAATATCAAGAATGCCTCAAGGCCTGTGGTCACAGCACATCCAAAGCTTGATGGTAGATTTGTTGATTAGGTAAATGTCTTTTTATTTCTATAGGCCTTTACTAAGCAGAACATGGTCCAAAGGAACAGGGAAACTACAAACACCTTCTCACTTAAATCTCAGTGAACCTGGGTTTCTGAAAGACAGTTGGGTCTACCAAAGACAGAAATTAAAGTCTATTTTAGGTGAAAGTGTATTTTAATCAGGGCATGCCTTTAATCCCAGAGGCAAAAGCAGACAGATTTCTGCAAGACCAAAGCCATCCTGGTCTACAGAGGAATTCAGGACAGATGGGACTACAAGGAGACTCTGTCTCAAAAAGAAAAATAAACAGTATTTTAAAAGAGAAAAAAAACTTTACCATTAAAAAATTAAATTCCTGGTCTCTGTGTGGTGGTACATGCCTTCAAATCCCAGGTCTCAGGAGGCAGAGGCAGGTGGATCTCTTGTGAGATACAGGTCACATTGGTTTACATCCTGACTTCCAGGTGGGCTGGAACTAGGGAGATCCTGCCAGAAAATAAAGGATGACCTCCTGCTTTCTCTGAATTTCAGAAACATGAACTTATTGTGCTATTTTGGAAATGCATGATGTATGCATGATAAAGGATATCCTTGCCCTCATTGTATGTTGACACAGATTGAAGGACTTGGGAGTCATTATTACTGCACACATGTGTCATTCTCTACCTTAAACACACTCTTCTCTAGTTTTTTCCAATAAATGTATTATAAATTAGTAAAAAATAAAATGTCGTCTTATCTACAATATGAAGATTTGTATCTGTGTAGATACAATGGTGGGTACTGGATTTTCATTAGGACCGTGTAATCTCCAAAGACTGTACATCAACTGGGGTCACCAAAATTGAGTTTATTCTATCTTAACAGCATGAAGGGGTCTGTTAATTGTATTCTTCATCTTTCTTTTTGAGACAGGGTCTTACTGTACCCAGAAATGGCCTGGTAACTCGCTCTGTAAATCAGGCTGCCCTTGATCTTCCTCTACCTCTAAAGTGCTATGATTAAAGGCAGGTGCCACAAGACACAGCCAATCTTCTACATTTGACTTTGAGAATATACCTTATATACACTTAATAATCCTGTAAAATATTGTATAGTATACATATACACAAAATGTAGGAAAATATTACTGATTTACACATGAATTCCTTTGTGATGTTTCACAAATATGTTCTTTATATTCAGACTGAAGTATGCCTTCTAATGTCCTCTGTAGAGCTGGCTTGGAATTCAGAAATTGCTTTAAATTATTTTAATCATGGAAAGTTGCTATTTCCCCTTCAATTTTAATATATAGGTTTGCTGAATATAATACTCTAGGTTGACAGTTGTGGTTTTTCAGGACTTGTAATACATGTTTCCAAGACTGTCTGGCTTTAAAGTTTCCTGTCAAACAATACTAATAACCTATCTTTTACCTTTCTCTTTTGGAGCTTTCAATACCCTTTTCCTATTCTGTTTTATTCTTTTTAAAATTCTATTTTATTAATTATTATTAATATAATATTTTTTTGATATTTTGTGTATTTCAGACATCATTTTTCAGTTCAATTTAAATACATTCTCCTTTTCCTTCCTCCCACCCCACCCCAGTTCATGCATTCTGCCATACAAGTCCTGCATCTTTCTCTCAGTCTTTTTAAAGTTTTTCTCTGCAAAGGTTTATTGTTTTGGGCAGAATTTAACTATATCAGTCCGTTCTTTGACCCAGTACTTATGTCGTGGTTCCCTCCCAATTGTATTGCTCCAAAATATGCCTATATAAACATCAGTACAGGAATTATGTCCTCCAGGAATAAACTGCATATTAACTCAGATATATGTTTAGGAATTCACATTTTCCCTTTAATTTTATATTACTCTAAAATATGAATATATCTTCCACCCTTATACATTAATTACCATGTGTGAAAGTAAGTGGTAAGTTAATTCTAGGGTTCATTAAGAGATTCATATTATAACATCACAGTTGCTTTCAGATATAAAGAAATATAACAATAGCATTGCTCAGATTGCATTTTAATTGGAGGATTTGGTACTAGCATCCACAAATGAGGGAAATGATTCCCTGTTGGTTTGGTGGGGACTGTGTTGCTTCACTTAGCATAATGGCTTCAAGTTCCATCCATTTACCTGCAAAGTTCATGATGTCATCTTTCTTTACCACTGCATAGAACACCATTGTGTAGATGTACCACATTTTTGTTATCCACTCATCGGTTGAGGGGCATTTGGGTTGGTTCCAGTTCTTTGCTATTGCAAAGAGAGCTGCAATAAACATAGATGTGCATGTATCGCTTTCCCCACAACTTCTTCAGCATTTGGTAACTTTTGTTTTCTTGAACTTAGCAAGTCTTATCAGAGTGAGATGATGATATCTTACAGCAGTTTTAATTAGCATCTCCTTAATTATTAATGATGTTAAACATTTTTTAAGATGTCAGCTTTATTTCCTCACTGTTGAAGTCTCTGTTCAGCTCTTTACTCCATCTTTTGAGTAAGTCATTTGTTTTCTTCTTTGTTTTTTGGTCAATGGGTCTGTTTTTGTGCCAGTACCAGGCTGCCTTTATGACTATAACCCTGTAATATAGCTTCAAGTCTGGTAAGGTAATCCCCCGTGTATTGCATTTTTCACTCAGGGTTGCTTTAGCTATTCAGGGTCTTTTGTTTTTGACATATGAATTTAAGGATTTTTTATTCCAAGTCTGTGAAGAAACTCATGGGGATTTTAACTGGTATTGCATTGAATCTGTGTATTAATTTGGATAGAATGGGCATTTTTACTATATTCATTTTTCCAATACATGAGCATGGGAAGTTTTTCCATCTTTTGGTGCTATCTTCAATCTCCTTCTTCAGGGATTTAAATTTTTTTTTGTAGAGATCTTTGGTGTCTTTGGTTAGTTTTTTCCAAGGTGTGTGTGTGTGTGTGTGTGTGTGTGTGTGTGTGTGTGTGGCTATTGTGTGTAGGAAGGTCTCCTTATATTCCTTCTAAAGTTGCTTGTTTTGGGTGTAAAGAAAAGCTACTGATTTTTCTAGGCTAATTTTGTATCCTGCCACATTACTGAAGCTCAATTGTTTCTAGGAATTTTCTGGTGGAGTTTTTATCATCCCTCGGGTAAATTATCATATCATCTTCAAAAAGGGATACTTTGACTTCCTCTTTTCAATTAGTACCTATTTAATTTCTCTTTCTTTCCTTATTGCCCTAGCAAGTGTTTCAAGCATTGTACTGAGGAGGAGTGGTGATAGGAGGCAGCCTTGCCAGGTTCCTACCTCTAAGGGGCATGCTTCTAATTTTTCTCCATTTAGGATGATGTTGGCTGTGGATTTGTTGTATATGGCTTTGATTATATTTAGGAATGCTACCTTCAGTCCAATTCCTTCTAGAACTAAAACATGAAGGGATGCTGGATCATGTCAAAGGCTTTTTCTGCATCAATTGAGATGATTGTGTGATTTTGTCTTTCAGTACATTTATATGTTTTATGGTATTTATTGATTTACATATGTTGAACCATCCTTGCATCTTTGGTATGAATCCAATTTGATCATGATGGATGATCTTTTTTGATGTGGATCTGTATGTGATTTGCAAGTATTTTGTTGAGAATTTTTGCATCTGTGTTCATTAATGAGATGGGTCTATAGTTTGGTGATCTTTTTTTTGGTTTTGTTTTGTTTCTTTTTGGGGGAGTTGTGGTATTAGAGTGACACTGGCTTCATAAAAGGAGTCTGGGAGATTTCCCTTTATTTGTATCCTTCTGAATAGTTTGAATAGTAATAGTTGCAAGACCTCTTTAAATGTTTTATAGACTTCTGCTGTAAAACCATCTAACCCTGGGTTTTTTGCAGTTGGGAGGTATTTTATTAAGTCTTCAATTTCCTCAAATGTTATGGGTCTGTTTAAACTGTCAACCTCTTCTTGGTTAAGCTTTGTTGGTTCCCAGGATTTCAGATATTCATCCATTTCTTCTAGGTTTTCAAACTTGGTAGAGTATAGGTTTTTGAAGTATTCCCATATGACTTTCTTGATCTTTTCCTTGTCTGTTGTGATATTTCCCTTTTCATCATGGATTGTATTGATTTGGAGTTGTTCCTTCTTTCTTTTGGTTAACTGGGCTAGAGGTCTGTCTATCTTGTTTATTCTTTCAAAGAACCAACTTTTGGATTCATTGATTTTTTNGATTTTTGTTATTTCTTCCTGCCTGATGGGTTTAGGGTCCATTTGTTGTCATCTCTCAAGTGTTTTTAGGTGTAGTGTTAGCTAATTTATTCCCCCCCCCTTTTTTTTTAATGTGGGCACTAAGGGATATAGATTTCCCTCTTCTGACTGCTTTTAAAGTATCCCACAGGTTTTGCTGTGTTGTATTGTCTTTTTCCTTTAGTTCCATGAATACTTTTCTTTCATTCTTTATTTCTTCCCTGACTCATTCATTATTCAGGATTGTGTTGTTTAGCCTCCATGTGTTTTTGTAGCTAGTTGGGCATATTCTGGTGTTAATATTGAGTTTTATTACACTGTGGTCTGATATAATGAATGGAATAATTTCTATCTTTTTATAATTGTTGAGGTTTCTTTTGTGTCCCAGCATGTGGTCAGTTTTGGGGAATGTTCCATGGGGTGCTCAGTAGAAAGTATTATTCTCTGGTGTTTGGGTGGATTATTCTGTAGATGTCTATGAGGTCCATTTGTTGTATTATATTGTTCAGTTCCAATGTCTCTCTATTTATTTTTTGTCCAGTTGATCTATCCAAGGGGCCCAGTGGGGTTTTGAAGTCTCCCACTATTAGTGTGCTTGGTCTTGAGGACCTGCAGAATTGTGTTTATATAGTTTGGTACACCTGAGTTAGGTGCATAAACATTTAAGATTGTGAAGTCTTCCTGGTTAATTGTTCATTTGATAAGGATGTAATAGCCCTCTTTGTCTTCTGATTCACGTTACTCTAAGGTCTATTTTGTCTGATATTATAATAGCAACTCCTGCTTGCTTTTTGGTAGGAATAGCTTGGAATACTTTTTCCATCCTTTCACTGTAAGGTGGTATCTTTCCTTGAGGGTTAGATGGGTTTCTTATAGACAGCATATAGATTGATTCTGTTTACTAGACCATTCCCCCAGTCTATATCTTTTGATTGGGGAGTTTACACCATTAATATTAAAGGTCATTGTAGACAGATGATTGTTGCTTCCTTTCAACTTATTCATTGATGGCATTTTTGGTGTAGGTTTTTATTTACACTGTGATGCTTTTATTAGTTTCTCTCTTTAGTTGCTTGGGGATAGTGGCTCCTTTCCTCTGTTCTTTGAATTGCTTAGAGTATTTTCTGAAGTGGTGGGTTTTTTGACATGTATTCTTTCATTTTGTTTATGTCATGAAATATTTTCCCTTTCTCCTTCAACTATAATTGACATTTTTGCTGGGTATAGTAATCTAGGTTGGCATCTAAAGTCCTTTAGCACTAGGAATATTTTGGTCCATGTTCTTCTGGCTTTCATAGCTTGTACTGAGAAGTCAGCTGTAATTCTGCTGGGTTTCCCCTTCTATGTAATTTTTTTTTCTCTTGTGGCTGTCAATATTTTGACTGTGTTTTGAGCAATTAGCTTTTTAACTATGATATGGCATGGGGAATTTCTTTTCTGGTCTTGTCCATTTGGTGTTCTACATGCTTCTTGTATTTGTATAGGTTTGCCTTTTTTCAGTTTGGGAAAATTTTATTCTATTGTCCTGTTGAAGATCTGGCCAATACCATTGTCTTGGGATTATTCTCCTTCCTCAATCCCTATGATGCAGAGATTTGGCCTCTTTATAATTTTCCACATTTCCTGGTTATTCCACTCTTACATTTTTTTTTAATTTTTCATTATCTTCACTTGAACATTTTAGGTGTTCTGTGTTATCCTGCAGTTGTGATATTCTATTTTCTGCTTCATCCATTCTCCTTCTGAGGCTTTCTCCCGTCCTTTCCTGTTCATTGGATGAATGTTCCATTTCCTTTTTCATTTCTTCCTGTGGTTTTTTTGTTTTGTTTTGTTTTGTTTTTTAGTATTTCCTTTTGGAGCTTGTAATTCTCTACTTGTAGCTCCTTGCTTCACTGCTCTGTTTATTTATTGATTTTAGCCTGGGATCTTTTCAGTGTTTCCATTTCCTTCTGGAGTTTGTCATTCTCCCCCTCTAGTTCTTTTCAGAGTTTTTGTTTCTCTTCCTCTACTTCTTTTTGGCGTTTGGGTTTCTCTTCCTCTAGTTCTTTTTGGAGTTTGTTTCTCTTCCTCTAGTTCGTTTCAGAGTTTGTCATTTTCTCCCCCTAGTTCTTTCCAGAGTTTTTCATTCTTTCCTTCTAGATCCTTCCTGAATTTTTTATATTTTCCCCTTAGTTCTCTGATTTGTTCTTTGTATTCTTTGATTTCTTTGAATATGGTCCTTCCAGTGATATCTTGTTGTTGTAGGAATCTTCTATAAGACTGGTAGAGTTCAGTGTGGATTTATCATGAGCTTTTCCCATGTTGTTTTTTTCCTTCTGTCCTTGGCATGTGGATTTATTTTCTTTTTTTTTTTTTTATTAATTTTATTTATTTCTGTATGTGTATGAATGTACTGTCTGCATGCAAGTCTGTGCACCCGTGTCGTGCAATGCTGCAGAGGTCAGAAGAGGGTCTCGGATTCCCCTGGAACTGGAGTTCTCCCGGAATTGGAGTTTCAGACGGTTCTCGGCCGCCATGTGGGTGCTGGGGATCGAACCCGGATCCTCTGCAAGAGCGGTCGGTGCTCTTAACCGCTAGGCCATCTCTCCAGCCCCGGATTTATTTTCTTTTGTTGTTGTTGTGGTGGTTTTTTTTTTTTTTTTTGGATTCTGGTGCCTTAATGTTGGCTGCGCAGAATAGAATCACTAATGCTGTGCTTGCTAGATCCTCCATCACCACCTTGAATGTGTGTGTGTATGTGTGTGGGGGGGGAGGGGTTGTTCCTTTGCCACACTGGTACTCTGTTGACTGGCTACACCCCTCTCTAGGACTACCCACACCAGCTGCTTGCTGGAACCCCAGATGGGAGGTTCTGGATGATCTCAAGCCGCCATAAGCAGGGGGAGTGCCACAAAGCACCAAGGCAGTCCCACCTCACCTGGGTACTGCACTATTCCACCTTATTCTGCTTTTAATGTTTGAGCTATATCATGTCTTGGAGAATTTCTTTTCTAGTCTTGTCTATTTAGTATTCTGTCAGTATCTTGTACTTGGATGGGGATCTCATCTCTAGGTTCAGGAAATTTTTAAGATTTTACAAAAGTTATTTCTATGACTTTGCTATGGTATTCTTCTCTTCTACGTCCACAATTCCAAGATTAGTTCTTTTCACAGTTGTGCTGGATAGCTTTAGTATCAACTTAACGCACCTGGGTTGAGAGAGCCTCAGTTGGGGAATTGGCTCCATTGGACTGGCTTGTGGCCACGTTTGTGGAGTATTGTCTTGATTGTTGGGCAATGTGGGAAGGCCCAGCCCACTATGGGTGGTGCCACCTTGGGCAGGTTGTTGTGTACCGTATAAGAGGGCAGGCTGGGCATGAGCCAGGGGAGCAAGCCAGTAAGCAGCACTCCTCCATGGCCTGTGCTTCAGCTCCTGCCTCCAGGTTCCTGCCCTGAGTTCCTGCCTTGGGCTCCCTGAGTGATGAACTGTGACTCAGGAGATGTGAGCTGAATAAACTCTTTCCTCCCCAAGTTGGTGTCGGTCAGAGTGTTTTGTCACAGCAATTAAAAAAGTAGAACAACAGTCTTCCATAATATTTTGTTCATAAGCATGTATTTTAATATGTGAAAGATATTTACAAAATGATCCAGTTCCTATATCTTTTCTTCATCCCTAATTCTCTGTTTTCACAATGATCATTTCTGTTAGTGACACTTTCCAAAGAGGCTTTTATTTGGCTAAATAAGTTGTTAATTTATAGCCTCAATTCTTTAGTACTTTAAACTCTGTTTTCATATCTTGGAAAGACTTCCTCCTCATTTCATTCATTGCTGTTATCTTTGAGTTGTTTGAACATCACTATAATCATTCTTTTGAATGCTTCTCTGCAAGTTCTTCCAGGTAATATTCATTAAGGGGATATTACTATGGGGTTTGTACTTAATAGAGCAGACATGTTATTTTGGTTTTTAATGTTTTATTTCTTTTTTTCAAAGCCAATTTTTATTGAAGTTTTGTGCATTTCATACAAAATTTCAAATCAAATCTATACCCATGCCTCCTCACACCACCAGATCTCATGCATTCTGCAAAGCATGTTTTTCATCTTTTTCTCAGTCTCTCTCAAAATTCTCCTTGCAGATTACTGTTTTGAGCAGAAGTTCACCATTTCAGTCAGTTCTTTGACCCACTCTTTTTGTTGTTGTTGTTATTCCTGTCAATATGCATCACTCCAAAGTATGCATATATGCATGCCACATATATCATAGATTTTAGCATGTTCAGCTTATGATTTTTTTTCTTTATTAGGATGAAGGATGTTGTTTGAAAGCTCCTCCTTGGAAATCCCAAACCACCATCAGTCCTTCCCTTGTGCTACACAGTGGGGTTTTCCCTTCCTATGTTCACCAAATGAGGTCCCGTAAGCACCACATCCTGTCTTGATACCCCTGTAAAGGTCTTCATGAAAGAGCTCGGGTAGTCCAACAATGGCAGTCTACACTCTGAAGAGGCTGAAACCCCAGTAGTATCTCAGTCCACAAGTTGGATGTCTCAGCAGTCCCTGTCTGGCATTGAAGTTTTGGAGGATTCTTGGAGAGACATGAGTCTTCAGTCCATATTGGAAAGTTGAAAAGCTGTATCTCATGTCCTCAAAGGATGGTAAAAGCAGTGTCAGCTACAGGGTAGCTGTCTTACTTGACAGTAAGACAGGCAAAATGACTATGGACTTTTTTTTTCTTTTTGTCTTTTTACTAAGACCTTAAGTTTTATACCTGAAGTACAATTTCTCAGGACTTACTGTTTATATATTTCTGGGTATATATTCCTTTGGGATGTTTAAGGATACAGAACCCAGATTAACCAAGGTTTTTGTTTTCTCAAGGTCAATTGAGGATCTGGTCCTCAAGGGTCACTCAGGTTCCTTTTGGCTTTTCAGTCATCGGTTCCATCCACTCGAGGACAAAGTCAGGTCTTTCTAGACCAGGCTTCTGTTTTTGAAGCATGAGCAGACTTTCCTCTTTATAGACTGGACACTGGCTGAAGTCCCATTAGTGGATCTCCGAGATCTCCTTGCACAGGAATACTGGCGACTCATTTGCAGGACATTTCAAGAGATGCATTCATGCATAGTCCTCTGGGACTTAGTTGACCTTTGAGGGCAAGGAACAAAGTTATTCCTTAAGTCCCTTGGCCAAACTGGTGTGGGCATTAAATATGGTCATTAAGCATCCAGAAAGGCTAGGTTACACCAGACTGATACTTTTAACTACTGTGTAATATTTTAGAAAAGGCTTAGATGAAAGCTCAAGCAGACTTGTATAAGAAGTACTAAGAAGCACTCCCATAAAATAAATACTGCAGTTAGAGATAATGTCATGACAAATTAGCTTTTTCCTCATTCTTTTGATCTATTACTCTAAAATATGCATACATACCCTGCACCCATATATCTAAAATTCCCAACTCTGAAAATCAATGGTAGCTTAGCTCCAGAACCTGTTAAGGGATTCACAATATAAGAGCACAGTTGTTTTCAGATCATGAGGAATACAATATTAACTTTGCTCAGTTTGCTTTATAACTTGGTAATTGGTGCTAACATCCACAGATGAGGATACCATTCGTCCTTTGTTTTTCTGGGACTGTGTTACTTCACTTAACATGATATTTTCTAGTTCCATACATTTACCTGCAAAGATCATGATGTCATCTTTCTTTACCACTGCATAGAACACCATTGTGTAGATGTACCACATTCTCTGTATCCACTCATCAGTTGAGGGGCACTTGGGCTGGTTCCAACTCTTTGCTATTGTAAAGAGAGCTGCAATAAACATGGCTGTGCATGTATCTGTGTGGTAAGATGAGTCTTGTGGATATATACCCAGAAGTGGTATGATTGGGTCAGGTGGCAAGCTCATTTTAAGTCATTTAAGGGCTTCCACCCTGCTTTCCACAGTAGTTGTACAAGTTTACATTCCCACCATCAGTGGATGAGTGTTCTCCTTTCCCCACAACCTCTCCAGCATTTGGTATCATTTGTTTTCTTGATCCTAACCAGTCTTATTGGAGTGAGATGATATCTTAAAGTGGTTTTAATTTGCATTTCCTTAATTATTAGTTATGTTGAACATTTTTAAGATGTTTCTTAGCCATCTGTAATTCCTCACTTGTGAAGTCTCTGCTCAGCTCTTTGCTCCATCTTTTGAGTGAGTCATTTGTTTTCTTCTTTGTTTTATGAGTAGTTTATATATTATGGAAATCAATGTTTTGTCATATCTATTTCTGGTGAAGGTTTCCTCCCATGCTGTGGGTTTTCTCTTCACTTACTTGATTGTTTCTTTTGCTGTACAGAAGCTTTTGAGTTTAATGAGGTACCATTTGTCAATTGTCGATCTTGTTTCCTGTGCAGCTGCCTTATTTTGGATGTCTTTTCCTACACCTATGTCTTGTAGGCTGCTGCCAACTTTTTCTTCTATCACCTTCAGAGTTTTGGGTTTCATGATGAAGTCTTTGATCCATTTGTACAGGGCAAGAGGTAGGGGTTTAACTTTATTCTTCTACAAGTGGTAATCCAGTTTTGCCAACACCATTTGCTGAATATGCTGTCTTTCCTCCATTGTGTCTTCTTGGCCCCCTTGTCAAATATGAGGTGGCTGAAATTGTACGTGCTGAAGTTTGGATCTTCAGTTTTGTTCCATTGGTCAACAGGTTCTGTTTTTGTGCCAGTACCAAGCTGTTTTAATGACTGTAGTCCTGTAGTATAGTTTGAAGTCTTGTATAGAGGACCCCCTGCCCACCATATTGCTCTTTTCACTCAGGATTGCTTTGGCTATTTGGGTCTTTTGTTTTTCAACATGAAATTAAGAATTTTTTTCCAAACCTGTGAGGAAACTCCTGGGGAATTTAATTGGGATCGTATTGAATCTGTATATTAGTTTGGGGTAGAATGGACATTTTTACTCTATTAATTTTTCAAATCCATGAGCATGGGGGGGGTCTTTCCATCTTCTGATGTCTTCTTCAATTCCTTCTTCAGGGGTTTACAATTTTTTTGTAGAGATTTTTGATGTCTTTGGTTAGATTTGTTCCTTGATATTTTATTGCTTTTTAGGCTGTTGTGAGTGGGAAGGTCTCCTTCTTTTCCTTCTCCAGTTCCTTGTTGTTGGTGTAAAGAAAGGCTACTGATTTTTCTAGGTTAATTTTGTATCCTGCCACTTTACTGAAACTCTTAATCACTTCTAGGACTTTTCTGGTGGAGTTTTTAGCATCCCTTAGGTAAACTATCATATCATCACCAAAAAGTGATAGCTTGACTTCCTCTTTTCCAACTAGTACTCCTTTAATTTCCTTTTCTTGCTTTATCCCCCTAGCAAATGTTTCAAGCTAATGTTTTATTTCTGTGTGGGGGTTTGTACATCTGGAGTTAGTTTGCTGCTTGAGTTTTTCATTTTTGTTAAATCATCTTTTTGTTTCATGATGTTATTAAGGATTAGAAAGGGACTGTTTTATAGCAGGATTTTTTATGTTGCTCTCTTCAGTTTGTCTGGTATTTAGGGATCCAGCTTCTCTCAAGTGGTCTGCTTCTTAGCTACAGTGTGGTGTCTGCAGTGGCTTGGTCCTGGAGCTTGGATCCATTTTCCCTTGGCAGTGGGGATTGGTCCTGGGGCTCAAGTATGGATGAGAAAATCTAGGGTCCCAGTGAGGCAGCTGCTAAGGCTCAGGTAAGTCCTGAAGGGAGTGAGGGGTCAAGTCCCTCTTCTATCTTCCTGCCTGCCTTGGGAGAGACACTAATGGGAAGCAGGTTGGAATCTGAAGGGTCTCAAAAAGAAGAGGGGTCAGCAGCAGTTGGTGGTTCTTAACAAGCAGCTTCATAACTTCGGAGTCAGGGAATGCAGGTAGCCTACCTGGATCTTAGAGACACAAGGGGTTCTTGAGAGTCAGTGGCTCTGGCTTAAGAATTCCCAAAGTACAGGAAAGGTACCAGGAGGAGTGGAGGCCTCTGACAAGCAGCTACAGGGCTTTGATACCTTTCGGGGAGCAAGGTGTCAGTTTTCTTTGAGATTGTGCATTGCCACTGCTATATTGACCACACACCTATGGATGGACAGATACCCAAGAGTATAGTGGAAGCCCAAATTGTACTCTCATTTGGAGAGAAAGAGTCAAATATTGGGAAGAGAGAGAGAGAGAGAAAGAGAGAGAGAGAGAGAGAGAGAGCAAGAGCTAGAGAGAGAGAAAACAGAATGTTGAGTTGGTAGGAAAGAATCGTTGGGGGTGGGCCTGGAAAGAGTTTTGGAAGAATGTGAAAAATCATCAAAATATACTGTACATGATTCTTAAAGAACTAATAAAAAATTAAAAGACACGTTCCTATGTAGGAAGGTTATTCTCAGAAACCTATATTATTTTTACTAATGTAAACCTCTATTTTTATATTTCCAGAAATTCATTTCTTTGATGTCATTCCTCTTTTTGGGTTCTTTTAACTAATTCTATCATTTACCCTTGCTAGAATCAAATTACTTTCATTAGTATTAGTGTGTGGATTTTGGTTATAAGATTTTTCTGAGTTTTAAATGTGTGTGCATGTGCTTTTACATTCTAAATGCACTGCTTAACTTCTCCTAACACTTTAAGATAGGCTCTGTTTGTTCAGCATCATATATTGATATATGCTCCGGCAAGGGCCCTGTGTGCCTGGATGGCACCACTGAGAGGAGCCCTGTGTGTAGAGAAGGGTGGAATGTTTGTGGTTGAGAAAGGAAACTAAAAAGGTCTGGCTAGAAAGGGTGCTAGATTCGTGCCAAGCAGGGCCAGGGCAGCTTCAGTTTCCCGCTGACTCCTGCTTTCCTCTTTCCCTTTCCTCTTCTCGGCTGGAGCTGATCACCACCCAGTAATACAGATATCTTAGTAATGGTATTTATACTTTGATATCTGTTAAAATGTTGAAAGAAAAAACACAAGAATCGACCCAGTATTCACAGGAAATGTGGTGATATCTATGAAAATTTTTTGAATAATCCAAATTATCTAGGGGATAATTTTTATCCAAAACTCTAATTCCTAGAATAAGAGATTTCAGAAAAAAGAACCTTCAATATTTCTTTCAAAGCAGCTGTATTTCCCCTACATCAGTGATAAATTCAAAACCAAGCATAAGTAGTTCTAAGAAAAGTAATATTCATGATAGAAAATAAGGTGTAAAAAAAAAAAAAGAAAAGAAGGTATCATCTCTTCAGTACATGTGGCCAATGACTGTGCTATGTGTTTCACTTATACCACTTAATGCTATCTCCTTTGTGGAGAGCTGCTAAGATATTACCATGCTTACTTTGAAGATGAGGAATTTGCTCTTCAAAGTGATGAAGCTGTCTCAAAACTGTGGGCCCAAGGTCTTCTGTATTTTCCTTAGTGTAGTCTTTCTAATGATGAGTGCTGCTGCACTGCTACTGAACATTGCTTAAATGAGCGTCAAAAAGTACCATAAACTGCAAACTAAATAAATATGAGCTCTGTCTTTTGTCATCAGCTTTGCCTTAACAATAGGATAAGTTGATAAAGATTTAATTGAAATTTTGTTCAATACAAAGAAAAGATAAACTTTAGTCTTTTATAGATTAGTATATACTATAATACTGGTTCTATTAATTGATTTAACTTCTAATATGTATAAGAATGTATATTTTTCTTGAATATATTTTAATATAAAATATATTCATTAGCAGAAAAACTGATATTTTAATCATCAGACACTACCATTAATATTTTATTTTGTGATGCTGAGTCTCTGGAAAACAAAGACCTCTAGTGCTAGAGACATAGTTTCTATTTTAGATAGGAATTATCTCATTTTTGGCAACAATAAAGTGAAATAGACAAATCCCTAGTATGCTTTATTAATGCCACTTGAGAGTGTTTACTATAAAAAGAGAAAACGTAATTTTTTATTTCAACATAATTGTATTTCAAAATATTGGATTTCAGCCTGTGCACACTTCCTTGGCTTAATTTTACATCTAATTAAACTGATCATAATGAAAAATGTACAATTCTACATTTCAAAATTCTCCTCAAATCCTACTTCATTTATAGTGAGCCAGCAGCACAAAAGCACCCATATGAGAATGAAGAAACATGAAAAATTACCTGTCATATGTAATTCTGTGAATATTTACTAAATAGTACTTGACCAAAGGTTCAGCCAAGTATGTAGCATGAATTTATATCTCTATACCAACTACTCTGTATAGCATTAAAACACTTATTCCATTAAAAGAAGAAGGGAGAAAGATAGAATGGCATGTCAAAACGTCACTCTAGGGATCCAGTTCATTTATCTCATGTCATTTACTAAATGGCCCATACACTTCGTTATTTTCTGTTCTCCTCTGACTTTTGGGGTCATGAATTTTGAATAGGCCTCATCAGGGAGCGTCTTCTGTTTCATGGGCATTAGTGGATTCCTCTCTCCTAGCTTATGCCTGCCAGGCTGTCTTTACCTTCTCGAGGAACTTTAGCTAGAGATGACAGGTACTATTCACTAAGGTGAATCAGACCCTCCCAAGAATATTCAGGAGACCACATAGAAGTTTCAAGGAAATCTAATTTCTTCATTTCTTCGAGAACCACAAATGGTACTAAAATAGTCACCTTTAATATCACTCTTGACTTTTGAGTTTTGTTTAATTTTTGTTCAAGGAGGTCTTTTGTATGTCTATCATTCTACATTCTCATTTCTGTCATTCAGAAAATCAGTTGCTAGCAAAATGCAAATGTGTCCCCAATGCCTTCCCAACCAATAACTGTGACAAGCACTGCAGGTGCTGAGAAACGCAGCTTCCATGGCCATCAAATCCTCTCAACACTCTTTTGATACAAGTTACCATAGTCTCAATGTGTCGCCTCTGAATTAATATTTCTGCTTTTTATCAACCCCATGTAATTGTTAGTATTATTTTTTTTTAAATATGAAAATGTATGTCTTAATTTTATTTGGTTTATAAATGCCTCTTCCTTTGTGCTGTTTGGGGTGTGATCTTTGAACTTCAGCCATGCTGAGCCCTTTACGTCCTTGCAGAAGGTGGGGTACATAGTTCCAATGCTCTGGAAGTGGTTGCTTTCTGTCCACCATATAGAAATGCTCTGATCTCTCAACTGACTCCTTTTGTTTCTTTAATCATTCTTTTCACTTTGTACCTTATATTGTATTTATATAAACATTTCATTTTTTCTCAAAACATAATGTTTTGAGAGCAAGAGTAATTTTTATGTACATTTCCAAAGCCCTATAGAGTGTCTTATATGTCTATATTATAAACTTTGGACTAAAGCATATTACAGAAATAAGCTAATTGGTTATAAAAAATATTTCTGGATAAAGCTGCTATTCCTTGTAAAAGAACTCAAAATCCATATTTCCCTATTTTAACTCAATTAGAATCTGTGACAAAATAGAAATTTTAAAGGGATTTAAATTTTCCTTACTTTAAAGTAATTGCAATTATATTTTGAAGCTCAAATTATTTCCAAATACAATAGTATAATAAAACAACAATATTCATGCAGTAAATTTTTCTCAATAACTGTCAGTCACAATAAAATGTACTTCAGTAATATTTCCAATTTAATGATATATTTATCCTAGGTGTGACATTATTCTATTATAAAAGATATCGTAATTTGAATTTCACTTAAAAATTCAAATCCAAAATATTTCTATGAAAATAAAAACCAGAATACCAATACCCCCTTGAAGCAATAAATCTAAATAAAATTCATACTTATGAGTCCCGATCTTCATACAGGATTATCTCACAGGAAAAACTTTGCTACCCCAGATAAATAGGCAGCCAAAATGCTATCTCAGATTTGATCACAGTACATTTCTAGATATGTTTACAGTTCTGATTTATGATTATCACCTGTTCTTCATGGCTTCTTGGTTCTAGTTCTAATTAGTGACTAATTTTCAACTTTTGGAACTTTAATTTCCCTCTTATTTCAATGTTTGAGACAAGTGTGTTACTCAGTAGCAACTATGCTGTTTCAAACCTTTCATCTACTAAGATGGTCACAAGAAAGCACATACTTTCCTACGTGAATAACTGCCAAACTGACAGTAGCTATCTTTGGAGAAAAAAATTACAGTAGAACCCTCCACTTAGCAGAATATTTGTTTCCTTCTTGTCACTTAACTGTCAGTTAAATCAGTGTAGACATCCATATTACCTACTGTACCTTTTGTGGCTGTGACTTGTAGAGAGTGAATTTTGGCTTGCAGCTTCAGAGAGATGAGTACATCATGGTGGATGAGCATGACAGCATCCAGTAAGCCTGACAGTACAAGCAGGATGCTGAAGGTCACATCCTCAATGGCAGACATGAAGTAGACACAGTAAATTAGAGGTGAAGTGAGGCTATAAACTCAAATACCAACCGCAGTGATATACTTCCTCCAGCCAAGCACTGTTCCTAAATTTTCCCAATAGCACCACCAATTTGGAATAAAATGTTCAAATGTTTGAGCCTATGGGGGTCATTTCTTATTCAAACTACCATACCATGTTCCAGGGAGATACCAGAGGTTTCCGTTTCTTCATTTATTCTATTCCTATGGGGAAAATTAAAGAAAACGGGAGATGGAGAGATGGCTCAGTGCTTAAGAGCAGCGGCTGCTCTTGCAGAAGATCTGGGTTCAATTCCCAATACCTATATGGCAGCTAACAACCTTGTGCAACCAGTTATAGGGGATCCAACACCCTATTCTGATCACTTTGAGCAGTGCATGACATGTATGCACATACATACATGCAGGCCATATACTCATACACATAAAATAACTATAACAAAATACACATAAAATGAGGAAAATGTAATTACAGATTAAGCATGAATCTGTAGTTTTCATAAGTATTTCTATTAAAGGAAATGTAATGGTGATTAATAATCCAAACAAGGAAATCATCTCAAACACAATTATTGGGAAATTTATGAAACTATTCTCCAGTATTTTGGAAGGATAACTAAGTAAACCAGAAAAACCTGTCTTACCAAACTCAGTTTCAACTGTTGGCACAGATCCGAAGTTTCATCCTTGGTGTTTTTGGACAAGCAGAGTCACTAAAATGCAGACACCGGGAAAAAATGGTAATATCATCAAAGATGCAATCTAAGTCTCAAATCCTGGGTGGTTTCTTTCCAATTGAACTTGACTAGTTGATAGGTTTACACAGTGTTAACATTTAGTGTTTGCACTTTTGCAGCTTTTCTTTCTGTATTACTTGTTGCTTCCTCAGTGTCTCTGCGTTCAGGTCACCAGTCTCTGTGCGCATTCAGCTGGTTGTGCCTCAAGACACAAGTGCAGGCAGGGAGGGGGGAGGGGAGGAATTCGGGATGAGCCCAAAACAGATCAAAGAAAGAATGTTCTGGGAGCCAGTTCCAAGAGCCAGAATAACTCGTTTATTTGGGGAAGTTTGGGGTCTCATACAGTAGCAATTGCTGGGCTTGAGGTGAGGCTGGGAGGTGCAGGGAGAATTCACAGTGCACTTTCTTTTTCTTTTCTTTTTTTTTTTTTTTTTGTAATTTTTTTTTTTATGAACTTTGTATTCAGTTCAATTTGGACACATTCCCCTCTCCCTGGCCCCATCCCACTTGTTTTCATGCCTTCTGCCATACACGTCTTGAATCTTTCTCTCAGTCTACTTTCTTTTGTTTTTTTCCCTCTTTTATTTGTTTATTTGTTTATTTTTTAATTTTTTTATTTATTTTTTATGTGTATGAATGTATTGTCTGCAATAGATCTGTGCACCCATGCCATGCAATTCCCCTGGAACTGGAGTTCTCCTGGAATTCTACAACATAATAATATAGTTGTTTTCAGATAACATTGATGTTACTCAGTTTGCCATACAATTAGGTGATTGGTGCATTTTTTTGAAGTGAGCCAAATTATTAAGCATAAGCAATGAATGTACGTAACATTCATGTAAAACCATATTACAAGTATCTATGTCCAATTTTCAACAATCCAAGGTTCCCATAGTCCAGTTGGAGATGCTTGTATGCACAGGCATGTTTTTCTTTTTTTTTTTTTTTTGGGGGGGGGGTTGTATTTTTTGACGCATGAGTCGCCAGAAGCAGTTGTATAATATATACCTATAGGGTGGAAGCAAGGCACAGCGGTCATCAAATTCACCCATGCCTTTTTTGGGTGACTGTATGTGATTAACTTGGGAGAAAACAACTTAAATTTTTTTTGTTGTTAAGGCATCTTAAGGGGAAAGAGAATGCTACGAGGTGATGACATAACAACAGAAAATTTAGAGAAACTTTTGTAAATATGTGCCAATCCCAAAGGTTTAGTGTGATAAGCAGATTTTATGTAAAACCAAGCGGACAACAGCAATTTATTCTCCCGTTTAAACGCAGATGAATTACTGTTTTTTATCAGAGCCTGTAAGCCATGTTGTTTTAAATACAACAAAATTTACTGTACTGAGTTCTAAGAGCACGATATAAAACCTGAACTGGTCTGGGCAAAACTGGATACTATACTTGTTGAAAACTCAAATGGCAATGAAATACGCATTAAATCGAATATACACCGGTGGATCCCCTCCCGCCACCTCACCGCCCCATTATTTAACTTCCCCAATTCACCATTTCAGTCCAGTTTTCTGATCAGTCTTTCCTGTTGTTGTTCTTTTACTATGCATCCCGCTCCATGAGAAATATTATATCTGGGCTATTGGGCACTAGCATACCACATATGAGGGACACCTTGTCGTTTGTGTTTTCTGGGACTGTGTTGCTTCATTTAACATAATGTTTTCCAGCTCCATCCAGTTACCTGAAAATCTCCATGATTTTGTCCATCTTTACCAAGCTGCAGAGAACGCCATTGAAATACATGTACACATTTTCTTTTCTTTCCTATAGCACTCCACTCGTCAGTTTTGAGGGGCACCTGGGCTGGTTATAGCTTTTTGCTATTGAAACAAGAGGTGGCGTGTAGAATGTAAGGGCTGGTGGGGGCGAATGGTGAACTACAGCAATATAGCCTGGACACTCATTTTGATCAACTTGATTGAACAACAAGCCCCCCCCCCTGCGGGATGGTGGGACAAATGGTGTG